>VXBI01008779.1:0-150069 GCA_013397375.1 Toxostoma redivivum | reverse complement strand
CCCCCCGCCGTGGCTGCTGCCGCCGCCGCTCCTCTCCGGGCTGTAGCTCGCTACCCCGTTAATCAGATTAGCGCGACGTCGCAGCCTCCCTCACCCGCTCTTCCCTCACAAGTGTCCGTCTCCCCTGAGAGATGTTTCTCATTTCTGCCTCTCTCTCCTCCCCTTTCCACTGATCACAGTGCAGTTCTCGTCAGCTCTGGGCATCTCTCCCTCTCTCTTTCTCCCTTTCCTGCTGGGTGTCTCTACCTCCTCCTGGCTCTGTGCATCGCTCCATCCATCCTCTCTCTCTTCACACTGGTGTGTGCGCATCGCTCTCCGCCCGGCGGCTGCCACTCCTCACCCTACAAGCCCAGCGCTGCCCGGAGGACCGCCCGCCCCCGCCGCCGCTGCCGGAGCGGGGCCGCCCCGCGCTGCCACCACCGCCACCGCCGCCTGGCCCTGCCTGGCCGCCGTGAGTCCCGCCTAGCCCGCGCCCGTCCCCCGCCCGCCGCGGCACCATGTCCGGCTCCGGCAGGAAAGACTTCGACGTGAAGCACATCCTGCGCCTCCGCTGGAAACTGTTCAGCCACCCCTCGCCGGCGGGCGGCCCGGCGGGGGGAGGCTGCCTGCCGCCCGACAGCAGCTTCGAGCACTGGGGACCGAGCCAGAGCCGCCTGCTGAAGAGCCAGGAGAGAGGCAACGGCGTCTTCTGGAAGAAATCCGCGTCCTCCGCCTCCTCCTCGGCGGCCACCACGGCCAGCCTGCCCAACGGGACGCTGCTGCCCGCCGGCGGCCGGCCGGCCACGGGGCACGGCCCGGGACCGCCGCCGCCCCGCACCGTCTTCTACGTGGAGTCCCTGGAGGAGGAGGAGGAGGAGGCGGTGCCCGGCGGGATGGAGGTGGCCCGCGAGCCCGAGAAGCCCCCGGCGCCGCCGGAGCGGGAGGAGGCGCCGGGGGGCTGCGCCGATGGAGGCAGCCGGGCAACAGGTGACGGAGGCGGGCACAGGTAGGGGAGCGCGGCGGGCGCGGTCTGGTGGGTCCGCGGGGCAGCAGCGGGGCTCACGGTGGGGCTCATAGCGAGGGTCACCGCGGGGCAGCGGCGGGGCTCACCGCGGGGCTCATAGCGAGGGTCACCGCGGGGCAGCGGCGGGGCNGCTCACCGCGGGGCTGATAGCGAGGGTCACCGCGGGGCAGCGGCGGGGCTCACCGCCGGGCTCATAGCGAGGGTCACCGCGGGGCCCACGGTGGGGCTCACCGCGGGGCAGCGGCGGTGCGGGGGCGCAGCCGGGCCGGTGTTCTGGCGTGAAGGTCTGGGGGCGGGACGATTCCTCCGTTTGAACTGGCAGGGTTTGGAGGAGGAGGGAAGGGCGGCTGAAGGGCTGCCGAGTGTCCCGAGAGACCGGGCAGCCTCATGGTCAAGCCTCATGGCCGCGGACCAGGGATGTTGCCCTTGGCTTGCCCCTGGCCTTGCCCCTGCTCCTGGCCTGAGGCAGTCCCTGTCCCTGACCTGTCCGTGTCCCCACCTCTGTTCCCGCTCCTGGGATGCCCTGCCCAAGGGGCTGGCCCGGGAACAGGCGCTTCTCAAAGCCGGCGCTCCGCGCTGGAGGTCGTCGCTACCCAACTTTCTCAGAAGTTTATTAAAACGCTAGCGGGAGGTGGTGTTGTTCTGGGTAGTGGGATGACAGGTGAAAACTCAAAAGTAAAAGCTTCCACTTTGCTGAAACTCGGTGTTACAGCCTACCTCAGAGAGAAATAAGACTTACAAGAATTTTACGAGTCGTCAACCGAGTGACACCTGAGAGGATATAAGAACAAAAAAGACACCTTCAGATTCTTGCGTTTCATACAAATGTGTTAATGTTGAACTGCTTTTCCTTTCCCTTCCCTGCCCTCCTCGCCCCAGCTGAAACAGAAATTAAAATCATTTGAAGAAGGAAATGTAGCTAACACAGAGCTTTCAGAAAAAACTCTGATACAGAGAGTCCTAAGGGTAAAATGATTCATTGCTTTAACTCTGCTTGCCCCCGCCTCCCCATGGTTAAGATTACTTCATTTTCATTTCCCTTTTTTTTCCTTTATTTTTTTTCCTTTGGAGGGAATTGTACTGTTCTGTTTTTAAACATGAAAAGAAATGAAATAAATTATTTGATTTTTTTCTCATATTTAAAGTAAAACATTTAGTATTAAATATTTTATTACATGAAGGGACAACACAATGTGCATGTCTGGATTAGTACAGCTGTAGATAAACATATATGTATATAACTATGTTACACCTTTTCAGAGAGTCCTAAAGTATATATTCTCTCCTTGAATCTCTTATTGTTTTGTCAGTTAGCATAGTTGATTTCATAGAAGCTACATAATTTAAACACGTGGAGTAGCTGCTAAGTGACTTAGGGTATATTATTAAAGCACAAACAATACTGAAATTTTTATGAGCATTGGAAATTGTTCTGAGCAACAAGGTGCTCATCCTAGGATTCAGTTCAAATTCTTATCAGATACACTACAAAGACATGTAAAACACCAATCCTAAAATTGTATCTTCAGGGTTTTTGAAGAGGGAATGGGAGAGGTTAAAAACTATGACAAATGTAGTCTCATTCTATAGACTTTTCATTTAAGTGTGTCACTGATCTGAGATTCTGTAGAGATCTGCAGACTAACAGAAACTGAATTTTAATGGCACCACGTGATTTGTACATAAGAGTTGATTTGATAGACTGTATGTACTCTGTGACATTATGCATCTGATTACTGCTCTTACTGCTCTTAATTTTCATAATCAGTTTATTCCATGGTCTTCATTTATTGCTACTGAAACAACGCATCTAGTCATCAGTCCTGTTGAAAAAATATGCTCAAATTTGTTCAGATTTAAAATAACTGTGCAAGGAGATGTCATTTTATTATTAATGAAAATGCCACCTTTTGAGGTATGAAAATGTTTAAGGTAGTTTTAGAGTCTAAGATTGACTTTCTGTTTCTCCTCAAAGAACCTTTCATTTATCTCTACGAACTCTGTTTGTATGTTAAGAGGTGGTCAAGTGCTGCAAAATTGGCAGTTCTGTGCTTGAAAGTTCTGTGATCCAACAATCTTATAATGCCCTGTAAAGTCATGTTTCATTCTGTAGACATAAGGCTTTTTATAAATGGTTTTTTTCTGCTATTGATCTGTATGTACAAGTGAAAGTTACTTTTTGTTTTTTTATTTTTAGTGTCTACTTGGTGTCCTTGTATCTCCAAAAGAGTTTTGGTTGAAGTCTTGTTTGGGGGTTTTGTTTGTTTGTTAGTTTCTTTCTATTTTTTTTGTCCAAGTTGGTCTCTTCAGCTTGGTACATGAATTTCATACTGGTACCCTTCTTCACCTCAGCAGGGTTTGTTTTTCAGTAGAGTTTTAATTACTATTTCTACATCTAAGCTAAACACTAAACTGTAGAATCTTGAATTCTTGGTTTTAATGTTGTGTTAAATATTGTAGGATTTATTTAATGAGAGATTATGGTTCTGTAATAATTACATTCTACTTTACAGATTTGGGTTTTTTGCATGTTTCTGAAGAATATCTTGTATGTCAATTGTACAATACATCTGTGCATAAGTAAGGTTATGTGGATAGTCCTACTGGCATTTAGAAGACTGAAGGGTTAGAGCATGTTATAAAATGCTTATCTAATTGTTCTATTTTCTATATTGTATCTTTAAAAAGAAAAAAAAATGTTTTATGGTTAACAATTAGACCATGTTAGAACACTGCCTGATTGCTAGAAACTGCTTGGAAACATACATATCAAATTAGTTTACAGCTGGCATGACAAAATTATCAATAGATGCAGTGGATATTTAAAGATTTTTTTTTTTTTAAATCTTCATTTCCTAAGACAAAACTGTTAGGAAAAAAATCTGTAATGTGAATTTATGATTAAGATTTACAAATCAGCCCCAAAATGTTTGGAAAATACCAGTGCAAAGATTTATGATTCATCCATCAGAGCCTCAAAGTTTATAATGGAGATTTGACATGATCATGATGGCTCTTTTCAGGTCACATGTTAATCAACCCCCAACATGAATGGGATTCACTTAATAGGCAGAGTTAGTATTTTAATCCATCCTTCCTGAGTGGGTGGTAGCATGTTTTGCTTGCTTTACACCGTTCAAATTCTATGAAAATGTAATTCCTCATGAGCCCTTGGCACTGTTCACCACTACACCCAGTATGTGCCTCACAAACTAGTAACAGGTTTATTTTTACAACAGCCCTATTTTACAGTGGAGGGGTAAACCAGAAAAAGAGATAAAAGAAAAAAACAAACAAACAAACAAACAAAACACATTAAATTGATTGGTTTCAGCATATATAGCACTCTTCTCCTACTACTTTCTCTGTTCTCAGTTGCACCCATAAATGATGAGCCCATCTGCAAAACAGTTCCAGACTCATCTGGTTCTGTGCAAGAGGAGTGAAGAATGCAAGATTCAATTAACATTTTGTTTAAGAGACAGTTCCAAGAAGGATATGCCAGATATGCCTAACCCACATATAGCAAGCACTGAAAATGCAGAAGTCTTTCATAAAACATACAAGAATTTGAAAATACAGCTTCTGAAAGAAGATGGCAAATCCTCCCATCATTAGATACTGTCCAACAGTACACTGTAAAGCAAGAAGCAAAAGGACTGAGTGCTGTGCCTTCCTTACACGACAGTTTCATGCTCAAATGTTGAGTCACTAGAAAAGTAACGAGGAAGACATTTTACTGTGTTTCTGTCGAGTTTGTCAATGGGAAGTAAAAAATTCAGTATTAACGGGATTCCAAAAGGTTAATAAGTGAGAGAATGATTTTCTAATTCAAACATTAGCTGAGAAATTCAGTTTGCAGTCTCTGTGGTCAAAACCATTTATTTAAAATAAATCGTTAGGATCAGTATAGAATCAGGAACATAAAAACATGCATGGTTAAACTACACGATCAAAGCTTTTGTATAAGCATTTCTTTTATATTTTTCTGTTCTGAGCCCACAAATTCTGCATTTTGATGCTTTTGCCCATTTGTCTCTCCCACTCCCAGGTCTTCCTTTTTTCCTAGCAGACTACAACCCTGTGGTTGGCATGCTCCTGTAGAAAGTTACAAATTTGAATGCTGTCAGGATGAGCAACATTCTCAATGCAGCTTTCTTATTTAATGAGAAAATATTTTGACCATTTTAGAAAATGCAGATAAAATTGTCATCAAAATTTGCTACTTGACTACTTTATGTACTGTTGTAAGTGTATCTAGTCTCATTACAGGATTCTGGTCTCTGGTTTCTAAGTAAACGGAGTTTCCTGTTTACAGCTTTCATCCTGGTACCTGAACTTACAAGAAAAATCAAGATACCTTCCTGCCCTGTGAGCTCTCACAACTTCAAGTATTTTCACAACTGATCATGACTGTGTCCTTCCTGAGGTGCTACCCACATTTGAACCATAGCTTCTGCTGTGATAACCAGATCCTAAAATTAGATACTGAAGAAGTAAAATTAGTAGCTGCTTATGTTTTTTATACTATCTCATATAGACTGCTTTGTTTAGAAGTTAATTTAATGCTTGGGGTAGAATATTCTTCATTTCTAGGTTATGGAATCAGAAGAGAATAATCCATTTGTTTTTGTCATGAGCCAGTTTTTCAACTTGATTATGAAACTTCTATAAATGGTTATATAACTTATACGCTTTTGTATTATACTTTTAACTTTCACAACAAAAGACTCAGGGTTCCTACACAACACAGGCCACAGACCTTTCTCCTCTAAAGCTCTTATTCATTCTCAGAGGATCTATGCTTTGTGCATGGAATGCAGAAGAATCACATAATAAAAATAGTGCAAGATCACATAGCTGAAGACTGTATATATATGTGTATGGAATTAGATAAGTTACAAGGAGAATCTAGGTCTAGAATTTCCTAACTTTAAAAACTGGCCATGGTACTTTTAGAACAGCATTTCTAAAGCTTGGCTATTTGTTTTGGTTTGTTTTTTAGCAAAAGAAGCACAAGAACACACACGACTTCATGTGCTGTCATTTCTTTTGTCCGTAACTTGAACGCAGAACTGAAACTTAAGGATCCACTGTGTATCCCATTGCCACTTGAACAGATAGAATAACTGCCATCAAAAGAAAGTTCTTAATTTTTATGTGGGTAATTACAATCTTGCTTGAGCACTTTCTCTGCAGAAAGATTGAGGAATTCAACAGCTGAAGATACAGCAAATCTTTAGAGTCTTCTGCTGCATTTGGGATTCTATTTCTTCTTGGTCTCCCAAACTTACTGTCCTTTGTTACACCTTGTTTACATTTTCTTTTTTGTATTGAATATGCATTCTCCTGGACCTTATTCTTGCTTTTTTCCCTTCTTTCCATGGTCTCAATCCTAGGTTCCTTACCCGGAATTCATTACTTGGTTTTACCAACTTCTCTTACCATCTGCCTCATTGTTTTACTTACCAGGTTACTTTCTGGTCCAGTCTTGCCTGTATCTTGTCCTAGATACTTACAAAAATAGTCAAATTTGCTGAAGTTCATTAACAGCTTTTTGGACCTCTCATTCTTCTGTTTCTCCCTGACTATTTCATAATCTTTGAATTTCAGTATAATTTAATTCTTCCTTTATGTCCTTTGTCATTTGTTAATAAAATCCTAATAGAATTCCCATTCCTATGCTTTCACCTCAGCTCCACATTTTACTCTGTTCTCTGGTTTGTTTCATCAACAGCTGCCAAGTTGATGGTAGTATTTGCTGTGTTTAATGAGCAAGACGCTTTAGTTTGAGTAACTAGTTCAGACCGTGATGGGGATTTATCTTCTCTCATCTCATCTTTATCTTAGATGCACATTTTTCAATGAGGTGAATTATCTTTCAGATATCCCTATTTCTCATCATTCAATGTAACTGTAGTCTAAAGTGGCTAGTTCAGGTTCAAATGTTCAATTTAAATGTTTAATGTTCAATTAAATTTGATAAAAAGAACATAATTTGAAGTCTACATGGCAAATTCAAACTGTTCTAAAAAGGCAATAAAAGGATAGAATTAATTGAATCTATTATATTTTCACAGTGTTAGTAAAAAGTATATCACTCATCTCAAAGTATGGATGCTGCTAGAAAACGAGCCCATTAAACACACTAGGAAGCAAAGGACCAGTATTTTGGTAGTTGTTACCCATGTACTTTTCAACATTGACAAAACCAACCATTCCTTTTACCTCTGCACTAACTTGCACTGTTTTGCAGAAATATTTAAAAAATATAACATTAAGAAAAGATTTGGCAATGAAAATATCAGTTGCACAGTGAGTGAATCAGTGAAATACCTCTAAAACTATGGACGTCTTAAGTGTAACATCAAAGAACTTTGCAAAAGGGAAATGCTTTTCAACCTTTTTATAGTCAAAGTAAAAGCAAGAACAGAGAATAGCCATCTTGAAAATCCAGTTGATGGTGAATCTTTATAGATAAGTCTGCAGAAACACTGTTGGCTTGAATATAATATTTTTCCCCTGATAAAATAATTTCTGGAATAAGAATAGTAGGAACCTATATATATATAAATCTATATATGCATAAATAAATATGTATCACTGGCAATTTCTCTCAATATAAACATCATAAGATTTACATATATTAAAAGTGGAATAATGTATATAATTTATATAGTTTTTGAATAAATTAGAGTTGATTCCTTTATAATAGTTTTGTGAGCAGTGAAGTTCACTTAAATATTGTACATGAAAAAAAATAGAACATATTGTTGGAGTCTTAAATTCATAAGAATGCTGCTCATACATATAGATAAATATACTCTTAATTCATGATCATTGCCTTCTAGCAGCTACTTCTTATCGTTGTGGCACATTCTTTTTATGCCCTGTTGGAAGCAGTTTAAGAGTTTGCTTTCTTTTTCTATCTCAAGCTTGTGTTTTTTTGGGTGAAAATTGCTCCCTAAATGTTATGATAAGATGTTTTGGCAGAATTTCCTAGCATACAAATTTCCTGGTGTTGTTAGAACAATTTTTTAGAGTACAGAATTGGTGCCCTAAAGAAAACTATTTGCACTAGGGAAGAACTAGATGTTATTAAAAGTTTTAGAAAGGAAATTTAGACTGTAAAGTTTGAGAACTGCTGCAACTTCCTCAGAAAGACAAGTAACCATGTAATCATCCCTAGTAACACTGAAAAAAAAAAAAAAAACAAAAAACATACCCAAATCCTCAAGCCTTAACCTTACCAAAAATTTAATTTCAGTAATATCTAAAATGTCTGATTTTTATTTCAAAAAGTCATAACTTACTAATAATTTAAGACAAACAGATTCAAAATACTCAAATATTATGACTTTTTGGTAAGAGTATTAGTAAAGGTTATAATTTTGTTTAGATGTTTTTCCATTGGTATTTTAAATCTTCTTTCAAAATTTTTGGAAGTGTTACTTTAAACTGTAATACTAGGTTAAAACATTGTCATCATTTACACTTTAAAAATAGTCTTTTAAGTGAAAACATTTTTCTGCAAAATAAAAGAAAATAAGTTTCTCTAAAATTCACATTAATATTTAGCTGGAAGTTTCAATACAATTGAAGTTTATGTCACATTGTTCTTTCCATATCTTCTATTTCCAGCTGAAGTCTTCAATATTTGCACTGGCTATGCTGAGGATTACTGTTAGGTTAGGCCAATGTTACCTTTTTGTGGCCATAAAGATACATATTCAAGGCGTCAGAGGTGATCGTCATGAGTAGCCTGGTTTTCCAAACCACATTTCTAATAATATCCCCTATTTCTTCAGTCCTTTAGTGCAGATCTCCCAGCCACATTTTGGCTATTACATAGACCTTTCCTACCAATTAGGATCCCAAATCCATTCTTTCCCTTACCCAGACACATCCTATCTCTTGATTTCCATTTCACTACTTTATGTGGAATTTCATCTGCTCTACTAGGCTCATGAAAAATATTTACTTTAATTAATGAGATAAAATGGAAAATAAATGATGAGTATTTAATTCTCAGAAATAAGTCAACAGAAATACACATAGAATTAAGACTTGGTTCAGTGTGGTATGTATTCTAAAGTTTGGACTTCATCTTATTATATTAAAATGGAATAGTCAAAATAAAATGTCTAAGATTATGTAAAATTGAAAATCAGAGGTTTTATATTTTAGTGTTTGCCATTATCTCAATGTATTTGAGAGATGGAAATTTATTTTGCAAAACTTAAAAATTATTTCTTGAATGTAAACCAACAATCTTTATCACACAGGACTGATTTTCTGTATTTAATAAGGCAATTATTTTCTTATTCTTTAATATGTAGCTGAGTGCAATTCATGGAACACATCATCTGCAGTTCATTCTTTTCTTAACTGTTTGACTATGTTTCATCAACATTAAAATAGTCAACCTTTGGTAGCATTTGTATTTTCCTGTCATCTGTTTTCATCCTTCCTCCCACTCCAACCATATGGAAAAAGCAGCATTGTTTTGACCTTGGTATCTTTTTGCTGCTATGTAGGTTTGCTTTTTGAAAAACTCATGAACAAAAAAACCAGAAAATTAAATAAAAAAATCACAGAAGACCCTTGAATCTGAATGAGTATAATCACAGCCAGCACTTTTGTCAGATATAGTCCTAGGACTGAATCCTATTTGGCTTTCTAATTCTTTCTAGAGATTCTTCAATGGTGTGAGTGATTCATACCTAAAAATAGAGTGTTGAACTATGTAATGAGAAAAAAAATACAAGATGCATACCTCATGGCAAATTGTGTTGTGCTGTGTGATTTTATTGAAACTGTAGTTTCCCAGATTATTTTACATTCTAACTGGGAGTAGGTCCTTTCAGAGCACAGAAGTTGTTTTATCTTCAGCAAGTAAGGAGAAAACATGATAAAAACAACTGCATCTTGCAGGATGCATCTTCCTGCATCTTTGTAGGAATATATGGCACTTCAAATAATCAACTTGCAGTTCTTAGATGGACTTCTGATTGCCTACAGAGATGTAACTTCTTTTCATGTTCCAGACGATCAGGTGCATCACCAGTCCAAGCCTTCAGGCCAATCTGGTTCACTGCTTTTTTCTTATATTCCTTGTTATTTCTCTGCTTATAAATCAGAATATGTACTATTAGTATACTTCCATCCATTACTAATTTCCACATGCATTGCTGTATTTTTATTCATGCAGTCAAATGATAATAGCTTATGAATGTCCAAGAGATTAAATTCGTAAAATTATTTCTATTACAGGGTTTTATAGTGCTAATCATGATGCTAAATGCAGACCTTCTGTGTGTAATGCCTGGTGGCTCCATTTATGGTCTATTTATTTACTGAGTTATCTCATCATAATTTTTACTATTAACTTATCCACAAAGATAACCACTTTTTATATCAATTATCAGAAGTTCAGAACAAAAATACCCCTTCAAAGTAACAATAGTAAGAGCAACTCCAAAGTAAATAAGGGATAAAATATAAGGAAGAAGATAGGAGAAGAAAAGGACGTGAGAGAGTAAACAATATAGAATAAACTACTCAATATTTTCAGTTAGTGGGAACAATTCTTTAAACTATTTTTAGTCTTCTATTGATAGGCATAAGGACTTCAAACTACTGTCACATCTCAGAAGTTGGTTTTTTAATAGCAAAAGCTTCAATTAATATTTGTTTGTTAATCAACAATGCCTTCACCAACATATCTGATGATCATTAATCCTCCTGAATTAAGTTTTTGTGTATCTTGACTCCCGTATTTTAAAGATTAATGACTTTTGTTTGAAAAGCAATAGTCTTTGAATGGGCAGAAATTTAGATGAAAGCGAACGCATCTGTACACTGTTCATCAGAGATGTAAATGGAATTTATGAAAACTGCTGTAAAAGGGATTGAAGGGGAAAGCCTTGACATGCAAAATGAGGATCAGTAGTTGTATCAGTAGGAATTCTTCATATGTTTCTTTTGCACCTTGTACTTTCATTTTAGTCAATAAGGACTAAATGATGAAGTAAAGCATATGCTTCTTAAAAAGGAAAATAATCTTAATCTTAAATGGTTCACTGCTATGTTTATAGGAGAGAATTAAGTAAAAGAGCTCTGAAAAAAAACGAGTATGGAGTAGTGCAACTTGCTATTCTGTCACAACAATAATCAGCAGAGATGTGAAGTAGGATCAAATGTCTAGATAGCATTCTGCAGAAGTAAGTATTATGCTTAGTACAAAGCAAGTAAAATATGAATCAATTATTCCATAGTGCCACTAAATTTTAATCATAGGAGAAGATGGACACATAGCTTGCAAAAAAAAAAAAAAAAAATTCTTATTCTCTGATCTATTTAGGTAGAGCATCAGTTCTACTGTATTGTCCAGAACACTCAGAAAGGGTTGTTTGAAGAAATTCCAGGTAAAAAAAAGTTCCTGGTTCTTTAGGAGATATGTTGTACCAGGAAAAGATTATCACAGGAAAGAAATGTTACTGTATTTTTTAAAAACCAAACTGATTTCCTGATAGTGGTGTGGATTCTTTAATATCTGGGATTATAAAATCATAATAAACTAGACAAACTCCCATCAATCATGACATGTTTAGACATGACAGTCTTTTTGCCTTGAAGAAGCACATTCAGTAATTTCTCTCAAAATGTCACTATCTTTTTATGAAAAGGTTGCCTGCAGATACTGACAAAGATAAAAAAAAAAGCTAACCTTTTGTGTGAGGATTAAAAGTTCTTTATAATTCTGTTTCTACAGCAGTCATCGAATATCTTTTAGACTTTAAGTACATCCTCTCTTTAAATTTTATGACTTCATCTAATTTACTCTTCTACTAGCGTACCATGGTATGCCAAATCTCACGGCTACGCATAACCAAAATCAGTCCCCCTCATTTAGACATTTAACATAACACACAGACTCACACCTTAAAAGGCTTAGTGTTTAAAGAAATGCCACTAATTGAAAGTGAATGCCAGTACTATTACTTTCGAGAGGGTTGTTTTGTTTATTTGTTTTCTGGGATTTTTTTTTGTTTGTTTTTAAGACAGAACACTGAAGTGAAAATAACTTAATTGCATGGGGAAACTTATAAATTGAAGCTTGCTATTTTGAGTCTGAGTCCTTAAAAGCAAGAACCTAAATCCCCATCAAATAAATGCTATAGTAAAATAAAATTATCCACAGTACTCATAAAAAAGAAGTCTAAGTACATAATGAAAACTTGCGTATTTCAAACCGTTATTCTTTAATTACGTGAAATTTAGTGTGTTCCTTTTTTTGGAAAAGTTCAATTGTTATAACCCCCAATTATCCTACTCTATGTCATATTCTCTTGTTGCAGCAGACATCTTGTTAGGGGTAGAGATAAGTCAAGACACGGACTCTCATTTACCAACATGGAAAGGGTCCCAGTTTATTCTTTACAGCTTTGCCATCCTGACTCTGCAGCAAGCTCCCACTGCAGGGTCCAACTGCAGACTCTGCTGGTTATTCCCTGCTGGACTGTGACTGCAAGTATTGGTTTGCAGACTCTGAGCACAGCTTTCCCTCAACTGCAAACTCCAACAGCAGGCTCTGACTCCATCAGGTACAGACTGACCTCACAGCAGATCTTTTACTGCAGCAACTCTCCTCCTTGTTTTATTCTTCTCTGTGTCTATCTAGATTGCTCCTTCTTCTTCAGGGCTCCTCTACCTCCATGTTCTCTTCCTCAACAATACCCCTAGCCAGCCAAGCCACCTCTTCCATCACACTTATCTTTATTAGTCACAGCTGTGACCCATTTAAGGGCATGGCTGTTCCTATTGTTTGGTAATTAGTGCAACTGTGACTTATCAGGGGCAAGGTCACCTGTAATCTCTTCTTCTACACCTACAATTTCTCATTATGTTATCTTAAAAATATTGTGGAAAATATAATGAAGTTTATTGCTTCCAGATAATGAATTACATACAAAATAAAAACTTAAAAGCAATTTTGTATGATTTCCTAACAGCACTAAGTAATGGCAAGTACCATCTCACCACCGTGAAAGTTGACAGGTTGATTTCTCTTCAGGTTTTCATGACAGGCTTCAATCATGACAGGCTTCAAACATTACTAAAACTGAGAGTTGAAATAAGGTCTTTTTATGTGTAAGACTCTTAATCCTCTCATAGTAAAAGAGTACACATCATTAAGAGTGTAATGCATAGAATGAAACATGGTTGTCTAATCAAGGAGATTTCTGTCAGAAGTGTCCTGTTTCCTTTGTAGTGGTGACTGGAAATGTAGCAAAAAAGAGGCAGTAAGTAATTAGGAAAGGAAGGAATGTGAGTTATCTTATGAACTGTAATTTAAGAGGCTTACTTCAGAAGGAGAAATTAATTGGAAGGTTTCTTTCCAAATTTTGGTGATTAAGAAATTATACAGATATGTCTTAAATCTATGGTTGTTGAAATTGATTCCTTTGTGCATGACACAAGAACATTTTGAAAAGGTCAGTGAAAAAAAAGATACAAAAGCCTAAACATTTTTTGAGATTAGTTAATCTCAAATGAAATTTGGAAAGTGCCCATTTTTCTTTTTTCTCCCTGCTATTTAAGTGTTCTTTTACAACAGAGGTGTGTCTAGGCATGTGTTATTTTGCAAGGTGAAGTCAAATAGCATCTCTCTTCAGGGCCTTGTTTTTCTCTCTTCCCTTTTTGTGTGGTCTAAACAAAGTCGCTCATGATTATTGCACTGTAGGAAGAGTTCAATATACTTCAGGATCTTTGCTTAGCTTGACTTTTTATGTTAGCATATGTAAATAGAAGTTGAAAAAACCAACCCAATCCAACAGATGGTTTGTGCATTCTGCTACAAGCAGATGATAGATTCTCTCTCTAGTGTATGCATTGTCTGCTAAAAGTTTTCAAGAGAGTACGATTATGGCCTAAATTGAGCATGAAAAATGTAAATATGTCTTTTTTTTAGATTTATGTTAAATTTTAAACAGTGAGGAGTTTACATATTTTGGCATATGTACAGTTGTATGTTTCTGTGGTAGACAGAATATAGATATTAGATATCTAGATATAGTAAGACAAACCAGAAAAATGCTAATTTCTGGAATTATTGCTGCCTCTCTTTGCAAATGCCATGTTTTGACTCTGTCAGAACAACACTATAATGAAACCTGTATCTCTGTATGTTTGAACATATTGAAATAGTAAGTAGATAGGTCTCACTTTCCTTGCTGATTTGTATTGTTTTTTGGTTTTTTATTATATTTTTCATTATGCAGTCCAAAATTTCCTGGAGAAAATACAGATAGAAATATTGGCTAAGCAGCAGTTGTAATTACTCCCTTTCCATTTTGTAAAGGTTTTTCTCTTCAGGAACAGAGCTTTGCACCAAAATGCACCAAACAAGCCCAAACTTTATGTCATGTATGGTAGACAATTTAAAGAATATCAAAACTCAGTCTAAAACTGATCTAATTTAAGGATAAATTATCAATACCAGATATTCCTAATGACATATTCATTAGCATGCCTTGTCTTTGCTTGCTGTGCAGTATTTGAGAAAATCTTGTAAGGTTATGCATATTTTTGCCATAACCTTTGTCTTCCAATCCCCGATTTCCTTTATCTCATGGTAATTCATATAAGAATGTCTGATGACTCCACCTGGCAAATGATTACATTAAATTAGTCTATGTATAGGCTTATTTGAAAATTAATGGAAACCAATAAGTGTGGAAAGTAGGAACAAATAATCCTTGTGTGTAAAATTTGATCATTCTATTCTAATTTAATTCACTGTGAATGGAAGGATCAGTTAAAAAAGATCTGATCTTTCTTTTCTGTACACAAAGCAGGGATGAACATGAATTTTCCATGAAAATATTTTTGTGATAAAATACTGTTTTATAAACAAATAATGGGAAAGAGTTATTCCATTGCTACCATTTATTGATTAAAATTAGTAGTTAAGATTTTCAGAATTATTGAAACTTCGTATATATCATATGAAAAAAAAAATCCCAGTCTCATTAAAAAAAAAAAAGCTTTTTTCACAGATCATGATTAGGTAGTTAAAAATCCTACAAAGTATTACAAGAACGAGTACTAAATTATTTAAATTATATGTTGGACTGAGCTAATAAGGACTTTATATTTCGTAATTTTTTCATTCTGGTTCATGAAATCATCAAGGTTCTGATTGCATTGTTAGAATTATAGAAAATTAGTTATTTTAAAATCCCATCAAATGGTCCAAGAGATGATTTCAAATTTAATGGAAGAAGAAGGAAAATATATTTTATTATTAATTGTCAGATCACAGATTCTATTTTGGAGAATTTGGCCGCCACAATAATGGTTTTAAATTGTTCAGTTTTTCTGAGCACATAAGTTCTACCCTGTGAATAATTATCTCATTCAAGTAATCGTTCGAGTTTTAGAGTCTCCTATGTTTATATAGACTTGCTATATGATTGAGAACGGATAAGGATTTCAGTAACGGTAATAAGTTTTAGATGGATGAACTTCACAGTATTCCATGCCTTTTGAAGAAATATGCTAAATTAGTTTAATATTAAAGTTTATAATTTACTATCAGCATAATATTTCAGTCTTATTTTCCATTACTTCTGATAACTACTCAGTGAGCAGTAGTGTCAAAAGGAAATGAGCCATAGCAATTATATAGATGGGAAATATTATTTTTTGTTAAAATCATCATAAGGGCAAAAAAGCTCAATATTATTCTTCTGCTAAACCTTTTGTCACATGCTGTGTATTGTCACTGCTTTATGACCTTTTCAAATGGCATTTCATTTTAAATCTCCACATTGTATTAGAAACTAATTTCTGAGATTAAAACAACATTACTTAGGTTGTATAATTAGAAAATTTAGGAGAAATTACATACAAACCAGGGGAACTAGATTTTTAGTAAACCTCCTCTGACTACTTTTCTTTTAACTTTTCTTACTATTATTTTTTTGTTTTGGATTATCTGATCAAAAACAATTTAACAACTTTTCCAAATTTTCTTTGCTAAAACTGCAGGCTGTAAGCTTCAATGATCCTTTTTCAGCATGTTTTTCCAGTGATACATTAGTTTCTTCAATTTAATTTTACTCATCTAAAAGAAACCTAGTTTAGTGTTCATCTAGTCAACATAATGTACTTAGTATTTGAATATAGCTTGTCTGAAAAAAGAAGATATGCATTTACTGCACGAGTCCCTTCTCTGTGTGATGGGAGAAAATCAGGATCACAGTTCTTGAGTGAGATCATTATTGAGGTAGAGTATCTCAATGCATTTTAGCCATTTACATTTAGATTATCCATTTTGGTGCATATTTCTATATTCTGGAGTAAATGGAGAAAAATACATGCTTTAAGCCATGGTTCAGCTGACATATCTATGATGCCTACAGTAGCATGGATTGGATTGCGCTTTAGAAGTGTTTTGATTTCTTTACTACCCATTCTGTGTTTCCATAAAGATTGTCCATGAATAGAATAATGAAGAATAGACTTCAAGGCAGAATCTGAATTTTACTCTTCTAATGAGCTTAAATTTCCGGGAAGGCAGCCCAAGCCTCATCACCTTAATCTAAAATTATAAAAAGAATGAATTAAAAGAGAATAAATATTCCTTTAAAGGTAGAAATAAAGAATAATTTTTGGCTGCTGTCTTTCATATATAGATGGAGTTACTTCAAATGACATAAAATACTCTATAAAAGAAGATGTTAGGATAAAAACATAACTCAGAAGGTTCTAAAACAGATAGAAAACAATCATTGCACAGTGCTGCTAAAGAAAATTATATAAACTACTTTATAACAAAAATTCTACAAATTAGAAAAACAAATGCCAAATGAAAACTTCAGAAGTTGTTGCTCCTGCAATTGAAAGTGTTATTTTCAGTCCAAGGCACGTATTTTTCACCTAGAGAAGTAAGAAAACCCCCAACTTTTTAACATTACTGAAACACCTGCTGAACCATCTATTTGAGTTATTTTTAAATATGCTTAAGAGTGCATATAAGAATTTCATACAGAGATACTATTGAGAGATACTGGATGAACATTTCTGAATTCAAACAGAATGTATTCAGATTGAGGCCCAACCTTACAGAGCCCCTTAGCTATTGACATTTCTACGGCGAGTATCGACTAAAATGTGTTTGATGTGTGGTGACCAGTAGTTCCTGGTCAAATTTTGAGAGCAGTTTTTTTTGGCTAAGACAAACTAATTGAAAGTTTTGAGAGAAAGTTTGTAACAATTTCATTTTATTAGATCTCAGTGTTTATTTTTCTTTTTTGGTTTTTTTCTGTTTTGCATTGATCAGAAAATAAATATAGCATGAGAAAGGAGTGTCAGAAAAGCATATCCATAAAGCAGCAACACAATAAAATCTGTATTTTTTACTTTCTGGTAGATACACTTGCTGTCTTTTAAACAGAAATTATCACAAGCTCAACTCTTGTGTTAATATTTCATAACCTTAAGCCTTATAAAACTTTAACTCTGATATAAAATTTTAATAGATAGCAGAAGATGCTGAATAAGAATGTTTTGAAAGGGATTCTTTAGCAGAAAGAAAAAAGCACTGAAGTAATTGTGAATATTTCATATTGTAAGAACTAGCTTCAATGTCAACCTTCAATTTTTGAGAAAAAAATTCCAACAAAAGGTTAGCTATAACCTTCGGAAAAGGTTACTTAAGTAATACCAAGCATGGAAGCATATGAAATGTTTGCAAACCTCTGTGGTTTTAGTATGCATGTTTCTGATGTCAATTAAAAATATCATCACTCAGGGAAAAGTGCATTTTGAAATAAACATTGGCAAAACCTTTATTCTCCAGAAAGTATTCTAAACAAAACCAAATAAGGGGGAAATGATTGGTATGTATTTCAGATTGAAGTCTGCAAGCCCCATTTTATTGTGGGAGTTAAATAGTAACATTTGAGTTTTCAGTTCTGACTGACTGTACCATTTTGTTTGGCTTCATTGGTTCCTCTAAAATTAGAAATCAAAGTAATGAATGACAACAGAATTTAAGAAAATTCACTTAAAAAATCATGCCTGAGATCAAGAGTATTTAATCACAGCTGGATGGGGTAGTCCATTTATGCCAAATTCTTCCAGGGACAAGTAGGTTGCTTAAAGCTATATAAAGTGGTAATATATGAATAAATTATTGGCTAACTAGTATGATTGATGGCTATGAATTGTTTTTTGTGTTTCCTATCCTCAGCTCAGAAATAGCTCCAAGGACTGAAATGAGGGACATTTTGTTTTGAGCTGTCATTTCTTTGCTTCCTTTCCATGCCCCAGTTGCTCTGTAGTTTACAGCACTGTCAAATATGGGTCACCTTATCACTGGCTACACAAGTTGTGACAAGCATTAATATGAAGAAGTTTTATTCAGAGTAAAGGAAACAGCTTCTCAAATTATCTTTCCTTCTTTTCTCTCACCCTTTTTTCTCCTGTTTTTTTTCTTCTCATTTCACAGCATTGAGCTGTATTGCTGTCATAGCCCTGTGAAAATACTACTTTGTAAATTGCAAGCATTATAAAATTGCTGGTCATGACAAATGACTCAAATCAGTCTTTCCTATTAAGTCCATGTAATGGCTGCAGCATGTACTGTGCTGCACTGAGGAATTAGAGTATAGCCTCTGCAGGAAATAACCTCCCAATTTTTAACCAGAAGTAAATCAGACAACAATGAATAGTCTTCTTTTTAAGAGTATTCATAAAATCTCTATTGTGCATTTTCTGTGGAAGCAAAAGTTTCCCAGATTTCTGCAACTTTGTGCAGCTTCTGTGTACTAGTTTTTCTTTTATCAGATTTTGTTTCTAATTTCATTACATACAAATTTCCATGGGGACTTTGAGATGGTTTGATTCAATAAAATTATATAAGATTGATAAAAATTCAATAAATTATATTAAAACTCTCCATTTTACATCTGGAAAGGGTGGACTTTAGAGACATTACCAATAACTGACAGGGGTAAGATGCTCACCAAGGTGTGCATGCTGCATTGTCTTAAATGCATGGTAACTGGTTCAAGAGGTGATTATAAGAAACATTCATTTTAAATAATATGACTGTGGTGATACATTATTTTAGATTATATGTAGACACATGTACAAACAGATGAATTTTCCATTCCCTTAAAGATACTGAAAATCTCTCAAAATGCAACCATGCCTGTATTTGAAAATATTAGGAAAAGAATGGTCTTTATTAAGACAATGCAAAAATAAAGAGGATTAAAATTAAATTATTGTCATATCACCTTTTTGAGAAGTTAAAGACAAAAACTCAGATCAAAGATTCCAACATCTAACTTAGTAAGTGGCTGCTAGCAGATATTCATATACAGGAAGAGTATCAAATGGTATAATATATTTATTAAGAAAATAAAATTATCCACAGTGAATCCAGAGTTATCTTCTAAGTGGTAATAGCCGATTTTTGGCCAGTTTAGAGCCTATTGTTTCCCATATGTGGTGATTCTTCCCCAGTCTCCTTGATTCTGAAGTTATCAACACTGAATTGAATCTATTTTTGTTATCATTCAAATGTATTACTCAGTCATTTAGAAGCATGAGATCTTTCTTATGCCTCTGTGATCAAGTTAGATGTGATTATCATTAATATTTAAATAAAATATTTTGTATATCCATTTTTCTTGGGTAAATAATTAACAACAAACCCAGCACACAGATTGTTCAGGGATGTTTCTGTGGAGATCCCTTCAGTATGAAAAATGACCATTCATTTCAATTCTTCTCAATTCTAATCTTTTAGCAGATCATTAATTCATTAAAGACCTTCTTCTTCCTTTAAAACAGGATAGGTTCTTTCAAAGGTGCTGATGGGAGGACTTAACCAAAGTTTTATTGAAAAAAAATACATATTGTTTATATCACATTCATATAATTGCTGATTCCTTTACCTACTAAAACTTGTAAGCTCAGGACTTCCTTGTAACCTAGTTTGAAACTGTAACTTATGTATTCAAGTGGATATGAATCCTGTTTCTTATTTTATTTTTATACTAATTTGTTTGTAATAGGGGTAAGACAATGACTAGACATCTTACAGTTGACATCACACTAAGAGGTTCTGCCCTCTTCTGATACCAAAGGTGATTTAAGCAATAGCTTAAAACACATCAGATTGCTGTGTATTTAATAGAAAATTTGTGGATGGCTAGAAAATTATCCAGACAATTTATTGTTTTCTATTTCATAAATCCTTTTCTTTAGCAATTTCACTTTGTGACTACTTGTCAAATTTTGTTTCCAATAAAAAGAAGACATCTGGTCAGGAACCTACATGTGTCCCTCTGTGACTGAACTCTATTGTATATAGAAAATTAGAAAAGATACATGAGAAAAACAAAACAAAACTGAATGAAGCACAGAACTTCCCTATTTTTAAAACCTTGAAAAATGCATAATTTTATGGAGTTTCTTTCCAGGTATGATTAACTCAATGTGTGATACTGCAATATTTCTGCTATCCATTTCTTGTCCTTTGCTCAAGCTATCATCTTCATTTCAAGAGAGTCTCAAAAAAAAAAACAAAACTAAAGAAAAGGAACAGGCATCTAAGAATATGAAAGTAAAAGATTGTTCAGTTTTGGAGCTGTCATTCTGTCAAGCTTTTTGAAAAGTGCCTCGAAAAATACAAGTTTATAAGAACAGAAAAATAGAATGGGAAGGAAGAATTTATTTCCTCTTTTTTTGTATCATTTTCTATAATTTTTCAGTACACAAGGCAAAGCTAGAGATATGATAAAGACTTAATTTTTAGTAAAAGTTAACCCAAAGATTAATTTTTTGTAGAAATTCATAATTATGAAATTAATTATATTTAATTTTTGTTATCAGATATTTAGTAATGACTGTTTAAAGCTCAGCAAATAGCCTTCTGGCTTTGTTAGTACAAGGAGATAATGTGACATCTCATACATAGATCATTTGATGCTCAGTGAAGCTCATTTGAGCTACTTAAGTTTTACCATTTATTAGGGAAAAGGATTAGCTTCCTCATTACATTACTCATATATAACAAACCATCTTTGGGAAGGAAGAGTAGAGGGGAGGAAAAGAGGAGTCATTTAAATGCTATTTAAATGTTCTCAGCATTTGGTTATTCTCCACATGAAAGGTGTCCTGAAGTATACTGTCTCCTATGATAAAGGCCAAAGCTCAGGAGAGAGTCCAATCCCAGGACATACATCAGGACATAAGCATGCCTGTTCCTGACTAGGTTGGGTGTCTAAACTCTCTGGGTTCTGTGACTTTTGATTGGTTGGTTTTTATTGATTTAACTTTTAGGTTACGTAGCAGGAAGTAATCTACTTTAATGCCAGAATTCTGATAAATACTACTATTTAACTATATTGCCTCTGGAGTGTTCTGTAAGCTTCTCATTTTTCTTGAAAATGTAGGAAAATAATATGAGAAAGAGTTTCTCTCTTTTGAAGAATTTTGTTCAAATTTGTTTGTTAATCTTTCAATGTTATGTATGTACTGTAACTGATAAATAATTGCAGAATTACAAGAACTTGAAGTACGATGGCCAATTACGCTGCTAATGAAGTCTGTGCCCAAAATTTTTCCGATGAAAATTTTAGGTGAATAGAAGTAAAAAATGATTCTTCAATAAAATGCAGTCACCTACATTGCAATTTTATTTCCTTTATTAGGAAAGTTTGAACATATCTCTGAATTACTTGTGAAAGACTGTCTTTATTCTTTAAACAGTTTTTTATATTTTGTTTGTGCTGATTAAAAGATTATAAAGGTCTTCATAAACTTAATAGGCTAGATTAAAAGCATAATTAGGGAATTATATAAACATACCTCATTTCCTTCTCACTTTTAAATGCACCTACTAGGAAAAATTCAGAGTAACTTGCAGCAGACAGCTAACATAAAGCACAGGCAAATCTTGTTAACATATTTTCTTAAGTTAGTTATATGCAGATACGTATGCATATATATACACATACTTATGTGTCTATATGATCAAAATACACTTTTTTGTTTCGTGGAAACTCTGTATGGGAAATAGGCTTGGATGTTGTTACAGTATTCATTCACTTCTGCTCATTAAAGATCATTCCTCCCCCACCATAGAGGGCTGAAAGACTGGGGAAGAGGAGATTAAATAACCCCATCCTGTCCTGTGAGAATACTAGAAACTTCAAGCATATCCCATGACATACAACTTGAAATAATGAATCAGTTTTAGTAACAAATATTTTTTAAAACTATGCAGTGCAATAATACTGTAAATTATTTCTATAATTGGTAAAAAGACTATGACATTCAGTGCAAAAATTCCCATGAGCTTCATAGTTTTGAATTAAGATCTCATCTCTAGAAAGCCTTACTTATTTCAAAATAGAGTATGTGTTGGTATTTCAAAATAAATTCAAAGTGTTAAAATTTTATTTTAAGAATAAGATATATATAAAATGTTAGAAAATATGTTTCTTTCTTGTTGTTATTGTGCAGTACTTGATATCAATATATTTTACTGAATATATTAAAATAATTTGGAATATTTATATCATTAAGAATTTATTACCTTTTTTAATAATTGGGATATAAATTAAATAATAAACCAAAATATTTGGAAATAACATGGCAATTGTTTTGATTCTTAAAAACATGCTATTTTATGAGTTTATGCCAGTCCTGCAATGCTATTAAAAGTACCATCTTCAATCTAAGAAACATTATGTTACCTCTACAATAGTTCAAGTTTTAAAATTGTTTTTAATTATATTATTTATTCTGTATTAACTGGCGAAATTTAAATAGGAATGTATTTGCTTTCCTTAATGAGATCTTACATTAATAGTATTTTCATTTCAGTTGCTCTTCAATACCTAGGAAAAAAACTAACATACTATCTATGATTCCTTCTAAATAAGATTCTTACAAAACAGCAATAATTTTTTCATTCTTGAAAATTTTATTTGCAACTTCTGAATATTTAACCAAAGAGAACTGAAGAAGCCAGTTCTTTTTCTCCATAGAAGCTTTACACAACAAAATAATTAAGAGTTTAACTTTTTTAAATGGCTACTAATATTCAGAATGATCTGTAAACAAAACCATAATAAGGATTTGCCAGAAAGGTCTCATAAAGATACAAGTTGGAGTCCTTATTCTATAAAGTACAATGAGCTGTTACAAGTTATTGGTGCTGTCTATAAATAAGGTAAAATGTGTGTGTGTTTGAGGACCAAAAGCATTGTTGGTTTTCTTTATACTGCTAATTAGGGAAGTGAGAGCAAAAGATGTTTCTCTCCTATGTATCTCCCCACTGTTCACCAAGGAGCCCATAATGGCCTTTAGCCTTGCCTAAGCATGTCTTGGCTTTGGGCATCTGGTTGAGGCATAAAAGTGAGGACAGGAACAAGAACTTGCCATAATGGTACTAGAAAAAAAGAAAAGCATTTCCAGGTGATCTAGCACATTTTCGGTCCATTACAGCAGCTAACTCCCTGTGGTAAGCGGAGCCTTTCCTCATTAGCACCTTCAGCTTTGTGACTCCTTCAAAGGGAGGCAAGAGAAAAAATAAGGGAACGTATGGTAGTGCTGTAAAAGGTGCAGAATCAGTCTCTCTTGATGGATGTCAGGGTAAAGTGAGAAGCTGCTCCCAGCAGATACCTCCTAGTCTATTCACTCTAAGCAATAGCACTCAGGTCAGTATTTGGCCATGAAATGTGGAATCCTGCTTGAAGGAAACATAGTTGCATACTTCATGAGTCCAAGATTTTTCCAGAAAACTAGATTTGCTGTGATATTAAATTTCTTGTAGTCTTCTCTTGCCATCTTTCCATAGTTCTACCTTCACATGAGCCTATGACATGAACATTAAAGAAAGATGCAAGTAGAATTCGATATCAGACAGATAAAGAGGCCTTTAGAAACAGCTTTGTTTTTATTACAAACAAAAATCCCAAGTAGGTATAGATTTTTACATTCTAATTTAAGACCATAAATCTCCTACCCTTTAATGAGACTGTTACTGTCACTGATTCTTGTGGTTTCAGATACCTCTTTGAAAAACGTGTGAAGTTTTAGAAACTCAGGAACCGTCATGTATTTTTCTACTAATTAAACTGGACAAATTTGATGTGCCAGCCAGATTTAATTGAGACTGTTCTGCATGCGTATGGGTTCAATACTGCAAACCTGTCATCAGTTAAGATGCTTTTCGTTAGCATAATACCAGGATAAACTGAGTCAGTGTGCCTAAACATAAACAAGGATAAAAATATAAAAGCAAATTGATGTCCTCATGCATGAGCATACGTAAAACATTCCAAGGAACAGCACTCTAAAAAGGCACTATTTGAAATGTTGCAATGTTTATTTCTTGTTTAAAAAAATGGACTTGCATAAAAAAGTATTTCTAAACTGAACAGCAGGCCTGCGGACACTGAGTTAATAAATCTAAAGTAAATCTAAACTGCCACATATTTGAAATCCTTGAGTTAGGGCTGTCCATTAATGTCTTAAAATTTTCTATGTGTGGATTGAAGCAAATGAAGTCTCCCTTCCCTTTTACTGTTTTGTTTGCCTTAAGGATTATTGATCAATCTATCAATCAACAAGTATTACAGATAGCCCCTCAGAATAAAATTTGTAGCTAAGCTTGTTATCCTTAAGCATTAAGCTAGAATTGCACACAGTTGTACTTAGGCAGCTAAATGTCAACATGTCAGTCAGGCATTGATCCATCTAAGTCTCTTCAAACATCTCTACTAAGAGACTTTTGAAACAGTGTTGCTAATATTTCATTCAACAGAATAAAATACTTAATTTTTTATTGCTATTATTATTTTTTAATAATTTTTTAGAGAAGGAGAATGCACTTTGCATTTGTTATCTCTGATACAGAGATTATACTTTAGAAATACTCATTTGTTTATCACTCCCGTGGAGTGATGCATGGGAAATCATAATATTGTCATGTGCTTGTTATACGAGACAGCTGATGGTTTGTGTGCCACCGTCTACCAGCTATGTACAAATAACTGCTGAGGATGACAGGTGTGGTACTCCCACTTAGCAGCTTTGGTGGGACCCTCTCAGCTTCAACAGAATGTCTTAAAGAAACATTCATGACATGTGAGCAGTTAGGAGAATATTTATCCATTGTCTATCCCATATATGGCTCTTTGAGCCCTAAGCAGTGTCTGTAGTTAGTGAAATGAGGTATTCCTTTTTGCAGGCTTTACACAAATCCAAAGCTCAGAGCTTATGTTTCATTACTTATAATTCCTGTTGCATAGCTGGATGCAGGTACTCATCCACATAAATGCTGTTGGATTTTACTAATTTTATTAAATATATTGCTAAGAGTGAGTGGTAGCAATATAACTATTAAATTCACAAAATGGAAAGAATTTTCTTTCTTTCTTTCTTCTTTTTTTTTTTTTTTCATTTAACGGTCAAAACAATGCCTTTTCCAGTTCCTTCTTTATGTAATTTTAAATCTTTTTACTGGCTTTTCAGGAGCAGTAAAATTTTACTTGCAACATCTGACCACTGAACCAAACAGAATTAGAATAGCCAGTTATTTTACTTTACTTCACTTCCTGTGATGTAGACATTTGAATGTGGTTGAGAAATTAAGCACACATTGTTACAAGAAAAGCCAAATAATGCATTCAGAGAGCTCATAATATCTTTAATAAAGGAAATGTCCATAAAGGTCCAGATGAATACTGCTGTGAGCTCCACTAACAGCTGAGTTCAGGTCCCCCTGCATAGATATCTAGTACCATTTGACCTGCCTTAAGATTTCTGAGATATGTTCCATGAGGTTGACAGGTACTATACTGCATCTAGAGGAGACTGTTCTTTATGTGATTATATCTGAAGACCAGACAAGGCATGTGAGAGCATCTTGGATTGCTTCAAGATGCTGGGATGTGGGCAGCTGCACTGATATCTTACAGCATAAAGAATGCCACAGTGATACCTTTATGCTCATGGCGTAAAGACTTTTGTCAGTAAGAAATAATAATTTAAAATATACAGATTTTTCTTGTGTTTACTTAGTGAACAAGTGTTCTACAGAAAGTTAATTTCATTATCCCACATGTAACATTACACATTTTACTAATTTCTCTATTTTAAAACAGCATAATAAGGTGATAACATATTAAAAAGTACTCATTTCTTACTCAATACACACATACAATGGCCTTCGTTTCTAATATTACAAAAACGAAAAAACAAAAGACTCCCAACATATCAAAGAAGAGATAGACCATACTGTAATTTGGATTTGACTATTGTAATTTCTTTTCTGGAAGAAATATCCACAGTTATGAGCCATACCATTTATGATGACATAGCACAACTATAGTATTGGAAAACTAGTGTTCCAATAGAGCAATAAAAGTTGTCAACTGTGATCATGAAAATAAAAAAAAAATACCTTTCTCAAAATATTTAAGATTTGTCTGTCACACCTGTTTCCATTTATTATTTTCTCAGCTGTATTCTAAAATAGAGAGCAGACATGTTATTTAATGTTTGCTGTGTTTCTTTACATGTTGCAAGTTCTTCACATAAATTGGTCTCTACGTTCTGAAGTTATTCATGCTGTATATTCACTTCACATGCCTTGAAATTTCAAATCTAGGAAACAACTTTTGTAGATTATTTCACTTTCAAGAGACACTCTACTACAAAGGTTTATTTATTGGGATTCTCATTGACTATGTTGCTTGAAAGAAATACTGTCTCCTACTTCAGGAGTTTGTAAGCAGCGAAGAAGTGATGGATTTATAACAATTAAATCAAGAGGGGATTATTGCAAAGGCTTAAAACACATGGAGCGCATACACAGAATTTCACTGAGGTACCTTTATTCTCAATAAATAAACACTGATCTTATAAAATTGTGATCAATAGATAAAACCTATCCTCCTAGCATCTGTATTTGAAGAATAAATAATGTCTAACCATTCTCTCTGATAGATGGACTTTCACAATTAATTAAAACCCAGGAAAGATTTTGGCACTTCAGCTAACTGACAAATGAACTATTGATATATGATGTAGGTGTAATCTGCCTCTGGTAAGTGTTCAACTGCTTAAAAATCAATCACAGGAAAGTTACTAAAGACTTGTTGTTAGCTAAAAGAACATTAATTACAGTTATGTTCTGAACCCAGTTTCATCCACTATTTTAATTACTCGAATATTAAAATAAAATAAAAATTAATGCCGTCTTCAGGTGAAAGACAAAAAAAGATTTAAAAAATGATTTCAAAATAAAAGTATGATCTCCCATTGATTTTGAACCATTTGGAAGGAAAAAGGAATAAAAACAAAAGGAGAAATACAGATTTTGAAACACAAGTCTCACACACAAGCAAATTACCCATGGGTACTGTTTTACTAATCACAGGTATGTATCTCCCACAACAAATGCAAGGTAATTTGTATTAACGTATTTCTCTCGCTACAATGATAAGCTATTCCACATTTTTAGTGTCTGTGGTTAAGAATTGAAATTTTGGTCAGCTGATGTGTAATGTCTTTTGGGAACATGTTTAGCCTGAGATAGAAATGCTGAAAAAGGTTATGACAGATATCTCATTCACTAAGCAGTTTTGAGAATTATTCAGACATCTTCCAGCAATTTTCTATGTTTTCTTAATTCTTACTAGGCAAATGGTTAATTTTTAAAAATTTATTTCGTTTTAATATTTAAATCACTTTTATTTTAGCTCTTTGTCTGCTATATTAGAATAATATATCTTCTCAGTACAGTTTAGATAATGAGCGCTTCTCATGTCTCTTGCTTGACCAAATACATCCAAATGATAAGCACTTGTACTCTTCAGCAGAACCCCTCTGACTTACCCTGGGGAATGCACCCTCATGTAATTTACAGAGTGCACCAGGAAGACCAGGAACAAAAGTGTCACCCCTGCCACCCATGTTTTGAATTTATCAGACAATTCAGTGTGCAGTTGAACTGATCTGCCTTGTGTTCCTAAGTGATGTGTGTGCACAAACGCTGTCTTGATACCAGTGCTATTTGAGACACAGTCCTCAGCCTTCCCAGCAAGCTGATGCCAAGTCTCCTAAGCAACCTGCTATGACTTGTTTACTCTTCCCGTGCCTTCCATTAGCCTTCATGACCTGCTGTCCAAGGTCACTGTGAGTGGTGTACCTCTGAAGTGGCACCTCCTGGCGCACAGATAATGTGCATATACGTCTCCTGAGTAATCTCAGATCAATTTAGAATTGTTCTGCTTGCTGACGGTATCATTGCACAAAGAAATGCTCTGCAGCAATACTGCATGTGAGAAAATAAGGAAACGAGATTGGCAAAACAAATTAGTATCTTACCATACCTTCTTCTGAGACCACGATAGCAGTCTTCCTCTGGTGTGTGTCTTGTCCCTTCTCTATATTCCAAGTCACACTACATGCTAGTTCAGTTATTTGATGCTGTGAACATTTCACAAGAACTTATCCACAGGTGTCAAATTCACAGCTGTCATTATTTTTATGAGCCATCTTCCCTTCTGATAAGTCAGCATCTGTCCTGCCGACTCACCTTACTCCCTGCCTGACTGTCTGCTTCTAAGGATTGCAACGAGTCACTCAGTTGTCCTCTTCAGTAACACTGGGTATGTACGTGCACATGCCATTAACTGCAGGAAAACGAGCAAGAGCTCACCTTACTGAGCAGGATCCCAGGCACTGGAAACAACTGGAATGGGAAGAAGTGGTAGAAAAATATGTGGTATTGTTATTGTCAAGCTAAGATAACTTCCACGTAGAAGCTCAAAAAAGGAAAACTAATTCTCCCTCAAAATTTGTGCAGTTTTAAGACTATCCTCTCTTCCAATTGAGGGTGCAGTTCTGCACATATGCATATGTGTATATGTACACAAACGAGATATTTGTCCAGTGCAAGTGGAGTGCAAACTGTCTTGGAAAAAGTCACTGTCTACATCTGGATGAGGTGTGCACTGCTATGAATTTTTTCTAAAGGAAGAAAAAGGAAACCTGGAATTAGATGTTTTTTTTTTTTTCTTTAGGAGTTCAGAGAATTCTGACAAAGCTGTTTGCTGCACAGTAAAAAATCTCTGCTGCAATTGTGGCAGTAAATTTATTCCTCTGCTCATCTGCTTTCTCATTCCATGCAGACAGTGATGATAGAACTTATTTTTCAAGAGTAAACAATTTTTGTAGTTACCTTTTCTTATTTATTTATATTTTTCAACTTTATTAGAGTGTTATTATTTGTGGGTTTTTTTTAATCCATATTTCTGAAATTTTTGCAAGAAGCAATCTTTTAATAAGCATATATGTTTCTACTTTTTAAGATATAGCTAGATAGCAAAGCAAACAAACAATCTGCAGATCATCTGTTTTCTCAGTTCAGCATATTTTCCCAGGAATCAGCATGATTCCTGCCATAACAGTATTTAATGAACCAGTACTTCAAAGCCCTACTATTTGTTGTTATTTTGTCCACTAGTAAGTAGGCTATTGCAACTAATGCTTAACTGTGGCCAAATCTATCAGGAGGAAATGACAGTCCATATAGTTTTATGTAGTCAGCAATGAATTTCACAGAAGCTTAAAGGCTGGGTTTTTTTTTTTCTGAGAAAAATCAATTACAGCTGAGCAATCCTATATTTTTGCTGTTACTGTTGTTAGATCTATTCTGAACGATTGCCACAAGTTAAGAATGCACACACCAACCAGAAACTGTTTAATGTAGTATAAATGCAGTTTTGTTTTAAAAGAGATTCTAATTTTATAGCTAGCTCATATTAACAAATGTAGATAGTAATAAGTCATTTTTGCTACTGCTTGTCCTCATCAAACTCATTACTGCAGAGTCTTTCATCCCTCTCCCTAATCAGAAATATGAAAAATTCTCCCAAAAGGCCCTCTTCATATCTATTCCCTTTCCAACCCCCACAGCTGAAATTTTTCTGTGGAAAAGTAATGAGAACAAACTCACAGGACAATAAGTAAACAAGCTTTGGAAAACAAGCTCCAGCTTTCTGTTGCCATTTTATTCAAAGCAGTAATTTCTCATGGTCAAAGCATAATTTAAGTGCATGGAGTTCTCTGTGAAAAAACAATAGAGAACAGGGGAGAATAGAATGGGAAGAAAAAATAAACTCTACAGAACATTTTTGTAGAACTGCCTTTTAATTCAAACAGAAAACAACCAATGGGTTAGCTTAAAATTTTCACCTTTCTTAGCTTCAAGACTGGGTCTTCACAAATAGTTTTACAGCAAAAGTGTATCTCATATTTTTGGGAGAAGGGAGGTCAGAGACTGCTGCCTAGGGGAAGGGTAACAGTGAGCAGAGGGTGACCACAACACGGATGCTGATGGAGTACAGCCCTAAAGGAGCTGAGCACAAGAGAGACCAGGGTTTGTAACTGGGTCTGTTGCTAACCCCAACACATCAAACAAGGAACCACAGCCAGGATGCTTCAGAGGGATCAAGACTATAAAGACATAAAGCCAGAGAAAGACCTGGAGACAAAGCTACAATAGAGACAGGAGTGGAGTTTTACTTGTAAAATAATTCCATTTCCTCTTTCATTATTTTAAAATACAAACTATATTCCTCCATGCCTGCAAAATCAGCAACAACTCAGAAAACTTGAATGGAGCCTATATGACCAAAAGTCTCTGTAGACATTAGAAGAAAGAGTGCTGCCTTCCAGTTTTTATTCCCCCGTGGATACAGTCTTAAGGTGCTTGTGGGTCCTTCGATTTAGATCTAGTTTGAGACTTTAGAAATATGCAGTCAGGACTACAGGCATATGAAGGAGGCTAAGTATATCCATGAAAAATTCTGAGCAGGACTAAGAAACAAAGAAAACAAAATTTTAAATATTAGGAAGAAATATACTTTGCTGATGTCACAACCTGGTAGGCAGGGCATATTGAAAATACAGCAATCATATGCCTGACATGGTGCATTTATATGTTTTCTTTCATTGAAATGCTATCTGATCTGATTTTAATTTGTGAGATGTTAATATTGAACTATTAACAACACATAATAGATAGCAAACATAGTAACAATATGTTTATTAAAAGTGAAATTCTTGATCAAATATTTGAATTACTAGTTTTAAAAAACCAAACAGAATGTTGGAGAATATGTAGATGTCTAAGGAAAAGTTTGTTTCTTCTAATAGTTCAAAAGGCCAGCTACATGTTACAGACAAACTAGTCCTATTTTAATCCTAAGGAAATATTAGAGAGGTTGATATTGTATGAACTATGAATTAAGCAATTCAAAACAAAAGAACTTCTTGAAAGATAAGTTTTATCACTCAATTAATTATCTTTCTTTAAATGAAGAAATGGATACAATCTTTGACACCTGTAATGTTTTATGTTAGTCTTTAATAAGATTCTAATTTAAAAGGAAATAGTTGGATATGATAAATTAAGATAAATAAGATAAATTAAGTATGACTTGCATTGAATTCATTAATTTTCTCTGCTTTAGACTTTATGCTGTCAACATGCATAAATATATAACTATTTTAAAAATAATATATAAATGTATTGATGCAATCTGCAGATGATTCTGAAATTATAGAATCTTATACAATAATTACAGAACAATATGGTCAGCATCTGTGCTTGGAATAATGCAAAGGGAATCTTTTGAATACAAGCTATTTCACGGTACCCATGTATATCTTCTAAGAATATAAAATACATTCCTATGATAAGAAATAATATCCTGGAAGGTAAAAATAATTTAAAGAGAGGATCAACAAATTCTGAATGCAGAAAGAAGAAAAGATTAAGTAAGAAAATATATGGCAACAATGATGCCATCACAAGAGCTACATATCCTATGCTGGTATGCGTTTTGAGGAGAGCATGGGTCTAAAAAAACTTTAGAGAAAAAAAGAATGATCTGATGATGATGCATTAGGCAAAATTAATAAGCAGGGTAGGTAATTTTCTTGACTGGAAGAGAGGATTTACAAAGAATTTAATCATGACCCAAGTATTTGTACACAGAAAAGCATGTTCTTGTGTACTCTAGTCTTCATAAAGCAAAAGCATCACCATGTGATTTCTGACTTTCTGGATTTCAGAACTGGTATTTGAGTTGTCTTGTAAATCCTGAATCCTTTCTGAGCGAGCAAAGTAGGAATATTATTCATTTGAAACGTGTGTGTTTCTGCTGAGCTCAGTTGAGTTCTCACGTGTGTTTTTCCAGATGACTGTGGGGAATTCAGTACTAAGCTGCTGCATCATTCCCTTCTGCATCATGTAATGTGTTCCCATGTGTGTGGCTGCATTCATCTACATGTATGCTGGGGCTCTTGCTGTCTGTTGCTCCCAGGCATGTTGATAAATATACATTTATTGACAGCTTACTGTACCTTTGACTTAGTAAAATGTTTCTTCCAGGGATGTCAGTTTGGACTCTAGAAAACATTCAAGGAGGCATAATCAAGGAGGCAGGTCTGAATCAGCTTGGAAGCTCCTGACAAATATGCACGATAAATAAAGAAGCTGTGGATTAATATATATTTGGAGATAATAGTATTTTTTTACATTTATTATTTTCTTTGCATATTATGGCAACATTTCAGTTGTTTGGATTTTGTGTTTCTGATGCCAACAAATTGCATGTATATTTGAAGGAAATAGTATCTCTAATAAAAAAAAAAAATGTATTGAGTGTGAACAGAGCACATGCTTTTTTTTTCCCCCTCCAACTCTCCCCGCCCCTATTTGCCCTGTCACTGTTAAGCTACAGTCTTTTTTAGAGGAAGCCAGGAATTTCTTACGTAGAATTCCTTAAATAACATAATTGCACTGACTGTTAGAGGTATGGGCTCTGAGGTTTATTATCCAGTTCTTCCTTGTCTCCAGAGAAATAATGGAATGTGGAAAGGCACAGAAGAAAAAATAGAGCACATTTTTATACTTATCTCTGATTCTCATTATACCTTTATTGAGAGACCATTTTTCTAATGAAAAGCATGGGTCTCAAGCCCCTGTAAAGGGTTTTACTTCAGTGATTCTAGAAAAATATTTAGGCTTTTTTTGTTCTTACTTGGTTATCGTTAACTTTGTGAAATACAAGATTTAAATTAAAAGAAAGGATGATTCTGTTGTTGAAACACTGTATTAATATAGAGGAGATTTAAGTTTAGATTTTAGCTTTACTTCAAGCCTTCGATGTAATATTGTGGACTTAATCTCAAAGCTTCCACATGATCTGTGATATAAAGATATTCTAATTTTTCTTTTTATTATGCATGAAGGGTAGTATTATTCTAATAACATGACATTAAGCTCCTTGAATTTTATTTTTTTTCCAAATATTGCAGAAGATATAATTATACATCTTTGTAAACTCTACGTTTTGACCAGCTGCCCTATAACCTTAAAAAAAATTAATGTAAAAGAATAGTTGTTTAAGAATTAGAAGAAATCGGATAGATTCTTCTTTTCATATCAGAGAATTTTCTTAGGATACAGCTATGAATGCTGATTTGTAGACACCATTTTTGTTTCTTCTACAGCTGATCTGCTTAAACTTGTTTTAAGGACAGGGAGAATCTTAATCCATAGGATCATGAAATGGTTTTGAATGGAAGGGACCTTAGAGATCCTTTAGTTCCAACCCCACTGCCATAGGCAGGGGCACCTTCCACCTTCCAGGTTGCTCAGAGCTGCATCCAACCTGGCCTGAGACATTTCCAGGGGTGAATGGAAATTATAGCATTGTGATTTGTATGCGCTGCCTGTGAAAATGTTAATTATTCTGATAAAAGACTCTAAAACTGAGGATATTAAGTAGTCGTGCAGCCAAAGGCTTTTTCTCACCATAAAGTTATGTTTAAATTACAATTGGTAATCTTTTAAATATTTGATTTTTTCCAACATATAAAAAAATCAGCAAACTAAAATCTTCAAATATGACAGAATATAAGTCTGGTACAAGTGAAGATGAAGTCTGTGTTTAAAAATAACTGAAGGATACATTGTCATAATTTTTAACTGCTCTACATTCACATGCTGCGTATTACATGAATTTGTCTAAATAATGTTTGCCCTAAACAAAAGAAAGGAAGAAAAGAAAAAACTGATGACACATAAACTGCTTCTTTACTCATACTGGAGAAACAAGAGAGAACAATAAGAGACCCACCAATGGATACTGAAAGGATATTGGCAGTGGGGCAGATTCTTGAGAAATAAAGTAATGTACTTGGATTAAGATCAATGCTTGCAAGTGTAGACTATTTATAACTCCTGTTCATCATCTAAATTTCTATTTATTTTGTCAAGAAATTTTCTTTAAAAAAAAAAAAAGGTGTTTTTGGTTTATTGTTTTGGTTTACAAAACTGGTTTTTAATCTAAGAAGATTCCTTTCAATCAATGGAGACCACTGCTCAAACCTCACTTTCTCCAAAGAACAGTGTTTCTTGATCTGAACAAAAGTGCTTCATAAAGGTGTAAAATTAGACATGCATTAAGATCATGAAGGAAGAGATACAGCTCTTCTAAGCCACGTCATTCAACATTTATGCCAAAGCATAATTGTCTAGAATATCCACTTATGTGTTAAAACAGAACTTTGAATTAGTTGCATTCTGCCAAGTAATCTTAAGGTTTTGAAATGGTTAATTCTAAATAGTAAGCAAGTATTGTGAAGTGGTTTTAAAGAAAGGTAAAAATAGTGAGGTGATTCAGTTGAGCTGAAAAGCAAATTCTAAAGACGTATCTATGGAAAGGCAGATAGGTTTGAAGAAAAATAATTGGAAAAAAGTGATTATGATTAGAAGGATTAAAATATATTTAAATATGTGCAATATTTTAAATATAATAATTGTGTCTTTCCAACATTTGTAAAAGAAGTTGAATTAATTGTTTCTGTTGAAGATGTGTTTGTAATTGACCAGATGGTACAGAACAGCTTAAAGAGCTTTCAGAGATTAATTGTGAATGCCAATTTGAATCCTTTAGAATATATATCTTATCAATATACATAAAATGTATTCACTGAAGAAGAATCTTTTAAAAACACATTAAAAGCTTGGGGGGAATAACTCAGTCAACTGATGGCTGTCTTTATTTCTATAAAGCTTAAAAACAGTGTGGGGAGGCTGGGGAAACAGAACTAGCACACTGTTTCTGGTCCTTGGTCTTGAAATGAAGCATCTCAAAATGACATGTTATTGTAATTAATTTTTTTTCCTCAGCCAACATTAAACTTGGCATTGTATGCATTAAAATCTCAAGACAAATTATAAAAGCAGATTTGTGAAAATGCAGTTTAGTAACAATTTCGTGTTTAAGAAGCAGAATTTATGGTGACTCAATTTTGAGTGACTATGGTTTGGAAATGTGTAGCGAGCAAAAGTAGTGTGAAGTACACTGAAATAGGATTTTGGTGTTTTGTCCATGTGTAAAGTGGGAAAACTATGAATGGACAGCAGTATAATATCATTCCACAGGAGAGATGCTGTTGCATTTTTGTTCAGATGTGATATCATTTACATGTATTTCAAGCTTAAGAACACATTGAGTTTGTAACTGAAATTCCTTCTACATGATCTTCCCTAGAGCCATAAATAACATGTTTCAGTTACCTGATGTAACATAGTCAATGTCGGCAGTTTTTGTTGTCTATAGAGATAGCTTCCAGTTCAGAATAGTATTTAATCACATGAGCCAGAAGCTTTCCTGGGCTGGACAGCCACAGAGCCCAGGGTTTTGGGTGGAAGACCCTGATCTCCCAGGTCTGAGGAGATTCTTCTTACCCTGAGCCATTACACACTGTTACTCTTAACAGTTGGACTCGTTGACATTAAAGGTCTTTTCCAACCTAAGTGATTCTATGGTTAGTAAGTCCAGAATGGCCACGTGTCTCTTCATATCTGTTTTATATTTTTGCTATTCTGGAGTTGTGAGGGAGTCTCTCTTATGCTCTGTGACTGTCTTTTCCAGTCCTACAGAAAAGGAAATTCAATCTCATTTCTTTCAGTGGTATTCCCTGTTGGCTCAATTAACTGTTCCAGCCTCTGATTATCTTAACTGTTATGAAACAAACAAGTTCTTCTGTCTTCTAAAACTCTACCTATATGTGCACTTATTAGTTTCATTTCTGTAAGTAGGCATACTGTTGGGCAAGTCATTGCATCTGTGAGTTTAATGGAGTCTAATTTAGGCTTTGGATTTTGTTCACCCTGCAGCAGATTTTACCTGGCATTGTTTTCTTACCAGTTTAGCCCTCTTTGGTCAATCAAGGATAAACTGATGCAAGGTTACAGTATCTGCTATCTTGGTTCTTAAAATCTGCCAGATCTCTGGTTTTACAGGTCAATCGGCCAGCCCTGTTGCACACATTTGCAAAATTTATGTAAGAGGTGGGTCACTGCTGAGACAGTATTTCCAGGAGTAAAGAGAAAGGGTAAATTTATGTTTGTTTCAGCCATTGACAGGGCATGGCAACAAACAGCTGTTAAGTTCATTAGGGGTCATTTCATATAACATATTTCATCTGTGAATTAGTATCCTTTTAGGCAGCATAATAGAGCTTGATAGGAAGGCTATATTGACTGTGTTCTTGTGTCTCTTAGGTTTAAAGGGTTTACAACTCTAGAGCATAATAATTTGGAGTTAGTAATTTATCAATGAGAGCTGGAATTGAATTAAGGTGCAAAGTTAATTTTAAAATATAATATAATTGTGCTCCTCTGTTTCTTTCGGTTCTGAGAGTAGAAGAGTTGATGGTTAGGTATGTACAGATAAGTGCTATACCTTGATTAATATGTGTGTGTTATCAAAACATCATTAGGACAATAAGAACCTTTTAATGACAGGTGGGTTTGGGGTTTATTTTTAATTGGGAAGGATAAAGATTAGATTTCAGTTGAGTTTTTTTTAATTACCTTTTCTTTTCCTTAACAACAGTAGCTTATATTTCCAATTAAATTTTTATTATAAAAGCTACCAGCATTTAAATGCATATCCATTTTATCTGAGATAGAGATGTTTGGTGTATAATAGTTTTTTCACGCCAAAACCTTTAAATAGATTAAGTAACTGTATCATCCTTTTAAAATCAAGTAAAATCTTTTTTCCAAGGATACAAAGTAAATTAATTTTAAAAGTAAAATTTACTTCATAGTTGTATAAAACTTTATGTATCCCAGAGGATACGTATCTATCCTACTAGATTTGCAGCTCTGACACATATAAATTTTTCTTGTGTGTTGATATTATAGTTACGCAAAAATCTATTCTTAGTCTGCCCATTTTAAATTATTCCACAAATCTAGATGTAAAATACACCTATGCTCTTGAGTAAGTGCTTGCAATGAAAAGCACATATTGAACTGTAAAGGAAAACCTTACTAGGTGGGTTAATGTTACAAGCTCTGAGAAGTTAGGAGTCCTTCCTTTTCTTATGCTAATAACTAGCATTCTCTTTTCCCCTTTACTTCTTGGAGAGACTGTCTGGGTGAAGAATGACAGTATGCTTGTAAAGAAGTATGAACATTCAAGTATATGGCTATTTTTAACTAAATTCATTAATCAAAGTCTTTTAATGTGATTTAAATGCTTTTGTTTTTAAATGTTATTTTCCATACATTGTTTATATTGTTGTTCTTTGAATTGGCTCCTTGGCTTGATGTACTTAAGCTGGTTGCTTGGGGGCTTTGAAGCTAGTTTGTCTGTAGCTCAAAATAATCTGCTGGTGTGTTTGAACACAGGCTTTCAAGAATACACGACATGACAATTGAGACAAATCCTTTTTCTTTCTGTAGAAGATCCTCCATGAACTTCCAAAATATAACCATTCTGCTGTCAGAATACTAAACTCTTGCTTCTCACTTCTAGCTGTGACGGAATGCAGCTAGAAGAAATCTACTCAATGATCCTGTGTCTTTTCCAACCTAAGTAATTTTATGACTCTGTTTCAACTATTGCAAGACACAGTTTCTGATACATTTTGTTTACTAATATGGGTGAAGCTATTGAAATTTATTAAATTTGGTTGCCTAAATTACATTTTTATAGAAAATACAACGTTTTGCTGAACTACAAACATGATCTGACTAATTCTGGGATTTATTCCTTCATTTTTTCTTGGCCAGGTAGTGGATGTTTTGAAATACCACTTCATGTGTTGATGACACAGCTTGTCCAATACTAAAATGCAGTTAATAATGATAGCATTTTTTTAAAGAACAATGATGTTGAATGTGCAGACTTTATTTAGATAATATTTGAATTTAATAGAAATATTAGGTTGGTAAGGGTAAATTAGCATGAAGGGTCATATAAAGTCATAATGTGCCACATTAGTATTAATCTTTTAATCCATTTTAGTTTTGAATGTAGGAAAACTAGAGCAGTCGGTTGCTTGCATATTTATGACTTTGTTAAATGTATCATATATGAAAAGGCATTGTAAGAAATTGATTTTTTTTTCATTTTTCAAAATTAGGTGAGCAAAAATCTCTGGTTGAGAACAGTTTGACATAAAATCCAATCGAGATAATGTTACCATGATTTCATCAGCTGAACTGGGCTGGACTTATGTACAGTGCATGACTGGTATCTTCTGAGAACTAATATCTTAACCATACAATCCTTGAGACCCATAATACCATCTGAACTGTACGTGGAATTTATTAGGCAGATGATGCAGCTTACAATGCAGTCATGCCACAGTGCATCCTTGGAAGTTTGGATTTTCTTTCCATTCAAAGCATTGTTAAGAATAACTAACAGCTATCAAGGCTAGAGGAGGTCAAAAAGCCATGCTCTGGTCTGACAGCTATGGTCATAATTATTGTGCAAAATGCATGTGAAATAGATTAACTTCACAGTGAACCACTTGAAACTTCACAGATGATCACTGACCTTATTGAATTCCTCATACATGTGTAGCTCACTAATACTGTTAACAGTGCTTGATAAAATTTTGCTTTCACTCCTTCTTTTGAATTGCACTAATTATTTTTTATGTTAAGCTGAAAACTAAATGTGATATGTGAGTGAATTGTATATATAGGTCTGTGTGTATGTATGTTTGTTCGTATATATATATATATACATGCACATGTGTATATAAATTTGAAAACTCACACATAAAAAATGTATTATGCACAAAAATGTATAAACAAATGAATAAATGCCTAATAGATTAAAGTCAAAGGGAAACCCAGAAGAGAAAATGTTCTGGGACATCAGATGCCTGAATCGTCTGTTCCCTCTCTCCATTTGATAGTTTTACTGCAGTGTGGAAAATGAAAGGTAAAAGGCTAGGTTTTTACTTTTAAGACATTGTAGCCTCCAGTTTCTCAAGATACCACTGAAGGACTGTAAGAAAAGTGTTAATTCTATATTTGTATATCTTTTCCACTACTGCTTGAGGAGCCTTATATGATGCTCACGTGAGGAAATATTGCTTAGCCTAACGATTACTGCATTTTTACCTGAGGGAGAAACACTCTTGGGGTCCTTTTTCCACTAATTGCTGTTGACATATTTTTTCCATATTTTTTTTGATGTGTCTTAAATTAAAACACTTTGAATTTGTGAACAAAATCAAGGTTCTTTATGGTATGAGAGAAGAGGGGGTCTGTACCAGCAAAAGGAGTGGCCTTGACCTTGGTATATCCAGGTGCCAGAAACTGGTCAGTTGCGATGTTTGAGTTTGGCTGCTGGAGACGTGTAGAAGCTGCATTATGCATAATTTCTTTCTCATGGGTTTTACTATGCTCTCTTTTCTGTTAATGACTGTGTTATAATTATTGATAATAATAGTTTAATTGCAATTATTAAACTGTTCTTTTCTCAACCCATATGTTTTACCGTTGTCTGATTCTCCTCCCCATCCTACTGCAGAGCAGGGTGGAGTGGGGAGTGAGCTCAAGGTGACATAGCAGTGTGCATTCCACCATTTAGAATTTCTATTAGAACCAAAGTGTTTTCAGATATTGCAGTTGTATCCTAAATGTAACACCACAGCATTCGAATTGACAAGTACTTAAATGAAAACTTTTAACTATTAAGGTAAATTTGTGATGAGTGACTTGTAACACTAGAACATGGAATAAATAGACCTTTGAGTTCAATGTTTAGTTTAAACTTATTTTGCATTTCAGCAATGGTGCAGAAGGTTTTCCACAGAATTAGGAGTTCTGTCATGTATAATCAACTTGCTAAATAAACTAATGTATTAAATGTTTTCCTAAATGTTTTTATAATCTGAGATGCTTGCAAAATTATTTACTAAATTGTTTTTTCTTCATTTCTATGATAGCTGGTTTTTAAATCATCAGAGAAGATACTCTCAAAAAAAAAAGTAGACAAATGAAACCCAAACTAATGACCTTTTAGTATCTTTTATTGTAAATAGAATTATATTGTGCATGAAATTTTTAATGATGTACTTGTGCTAGCCATACACATATATCATTTAGTAATAAATTTGCATTAAATTAAACCCATAATGATAAATTAATCATTAATTGCTTAAGGAAGGTGAGCATACTATTCTGAAAACAAGAAAAGTGATAATGAAATATCATTTCAAGAATTTGTTACAGAGGCAGCATGTAATGGTAAACAAAATGATTGGAAACTTTTTCAGTGTTCAGGTGTTCTGGTGATGTTTTAGGGATGAGATTCTTCCAGACGTGCACAAGTAGAATAATCTTGAATAAGCACAGTTTTTGAAGAAAACTCACAGGTTTGTTTTTTGTTGTTTGGTGGGGTTTTTTTGAAATAACTTCTGTTGATGCCTTGTCAGTGGTGGTGTTGTATATCAGAATGGTCTGTCCAGAAAGAATGACTAGTATTTTACAGTCTGTCGCAATTTCATGTTATGATTGAGAGATTTCATATCATTATAGGATGAATGAATCGCTCTTTTTGACAGTGAGAAAAAAAGATCATGTCAAGCACACTGGTAAAGCTTCAATGAAATATGAATCTTGGAAATCTGTGCCTGCCAATAGCATAATGCATCCTTGACAGATGCCCAAATACAACAGCTGAGAAGCCCAAAAATTAGCAGGCATGCACACATCAATATTTTAAATTAACTTCTCCATCACAGCAAATCTTGGCAGACATCAAAATAATTAACAGGTGTATTTCATTAATAAAAGTCAGTTTCATGCACAATTGTACCTAATTCATGATATATAGTATGCAATGACTGCAATTATCCAACAAACATTTATTAGTAACTGCTATATTATGGTCACACAGTCCATAGAGAAGATATACTGGTTTGTTGCTCTGTTTAATAGTAACTCTTGTTTTAGTTTCTGGCTATTAAAATGTGATGATAATGAGTATTAAGATTGTCAAAATAATTTGGAAATAAAGAAGTTGTACTCCACCATGCATAAAAAATAAAGGTGTGATGCCTTAATCTTTCATTAATGAGAGCTAAAGGTCCTCTCTACTAAAAAAAAACAAACAAACAATCAAAAAACCAAAAAAAAACAACCCAAAAAAACCCACATGTCTAGTTGGGAATTTACTGATGTGGAGTAAAGGTTCTTGAATTTTAATTGGAAGTGTCAGGGTTTTTTTTGTATGCCATAAAATAATTGCGTAATCAAGCAATTTTTGTAAAGTAATTGCAGTTAACATTACTTCTTGTTGAAAGAAAACATTTTGTGGTGTAAAGTGGTAGACAATTTATCTTTGCTTCAGAATAAGAAGATTAGCAGAAACCTTTGTGTTTGTTTTACAGCACTCCTAATGAAACGTGGGTCATGCCTACAGGGATTGATTTGTCTGCTAAGTTTGTGGATGCAAGTAGCTCAGGTACAGGAAGAAAGCTGTCAACAAAGCTCTCATAGCCTACAGACGTCTCTGGGCGAGAGACTAAGCTATAACATTGCTGAGTTGTCACATTCTGCCCTTAAGCATGTGTACAATAGTTTGATGTGTTCCACATATAAAACCTTTTCATACAAGTTGGATTTTTAAGTGACAACTAAATGAAATGAATTCCAAATTAGGGCTCTTTACTATGCATTTTGTAAACTACTTATCCCAGGCATCAGTTCCAATAGTGAAAAATTGTCATATCTATAATCATTCTTAGAGTTAGGCTAGTAATTACAGTATTAATGCCTTCTCTTCTGTCTTACAGCTGCCAAAAATATGGCAACATTCATTCATTACTGGAAATGGCTTTTCAGCAAAATAGTCTCAAGCAAATAAATGGATATGGCAGTGGATAATGCTTTCTGTAGCTAATGAATATTAGCTGTTGAATTGAATAAATAATGAACCTACCAAGGCAGTGCACAGGACTAGGCAGTCTGTACAAATCATAGAGCTATTTAAAATGTTTCAGATGTGGTCAGTTACTTATAGTTAGGGGTTTTGTTCTGGTTCCTTAATTTTATTTTTAAAAATTTTATTTAATTTTTTAAACTAAGGACAGGATTTCCTCTTAATTTGCTTCTTCCCTCCCCCTCAGACTTCTGATACAGAGGAATACTCTGGTAGCAAACATTTTGGCACACTGCGACAAACCCTGAGGAGATAAACCCACCATGTCCTTTTTGCTGACATGAGATTGCCCTAGAGCTATTCAAAATTTAGGACAGAAGTGACAGTCCCAATAGCCTTACAGACTAAAAGACTTCTCAGAGATACCCTAGCTAGCATACTCATTTGGGCTCTGTATGAAACATGGTGAGGTCAGACATGAAATAGGACTATTTTTGTTGCCCCAATATGAATTAATTGTAGTAAATTTATTATTATACTAGTATGTCTGTAGCTTGACTGGATCTAAAATGATTGAAGAAGAATCTTAGTTGAGCCTCCGTATTGCTGTCCTATAGATTATTGAATTTGACTTGTTGAAAAAGCAAATTTAATGTAAATCTATATATCTTTGTGCAACAACAGCTTTTCACTTTTCGGACATTTAATTTGTTTTAATTTTTTAAGTTTGTTTTGATTTATTTAACTTGAAAATTTTGAAAGTGTACTAGAAAACACAGGTGAAGATTGTATATATATACATACACATACACATAACTTCCACTTGAACTGATGTAGTAAAAAAAAAACATTCTAAATATGAATCTAAAAGACTGTGGTACCTACTTGACTTAGATTCTTCATGATCATTGGCTGTTTATTCCTAGAGGGATATTGGTAGTAGCTTGATCAAGTCTGAAGCATAAGAAACATGCTCTTTTCCGTAGGCAGGACTTTCTATACCTTCTGAGTCATGTGAAGGAAAAGCACTAAATCTATTTAACTTTATTTTTCTAAGTGGGATTACTTTCATCTAAATAGTCTTTAAAATGTAACTTATTACTGAATTTGGGTAACGTCTAGATTCTTTCTAGTTAAAAAAAGAATTTAAGTTGCCTTTGTACTATATTTATGTATTTATTCAAGCACTCAGATGTGTTCTATTGTATTTGCATTTCATCCAAAGAAATCAGTGAAAATCTATCTGTAATCTTGGGTGCAGACATAAACAGTATTACAGATACTTTTAATGTGGGTTGATTAGATGTACACTTCTGTTCTCTGTTTTTATATTAATCTTCCGTTTTCTACTGAATTTTAGATTGCTCAAGAAAGACTAATAAGTTACAGTATTCAAATGCACTGCTATATTTTATAACATTTTAACATTTATAACATTATAACGTTTTCATAATAGAATATTATTAATGTAATGTATTTTAATATCTAGTATTGGGATGAAGAGAACATTTATTAGTTATAATTCTAAGATATTACCGCCCAATTTCAGATGTTTTTCTTTTATTAAGTTGTATAACTATAGAAATAAGTGAAGGTATATTCTACAGTCAATGGTCATTTTGAAGTGTGTTTCTGGTGATACTGGATCTGATGGATATCACATTAAATATGTTGAATGAATAATGCATAATAAAATCATTTAATTGATTAATGAATGATCTAAGAAGCTTGAGAAATTATTCCAAATTTGACTTTGGCATTCATATCTTGAAGCTGTTTGATAGCTTTATAAAGGTTGCAGGGGTTCTTAAAGATGCAACATTTTAAATTCTTTTCTCAATGAATGATATGAACTTTAGTTCTTTTCTTTTCAAGTATACTTGAACCAGAATTTTACTTTTATCCCAAAGTTAAAGAAATAAGTATTAAAAAACCTATCAGTCGTAGGTCATAACTACTATTTGAATAGTTCTATAATTCACAGCTACAACTACACTATTCTATGTAGACAGAGTTTGATTCAGATAGTCAGGGACTGGAAGGCTCTGCAAATTAGTCCATATGTGCTGAAATTAGCTTGACATTTGAAAGCACATATTCAGAAAGCAAAAGTGAGTACATGCAAGAAAAAAAAATCAAGTAGACTTGAGACTTGACTAGGCAGGCACTTTTTGAGATGCAAACAGTGACAGTGTAAATTTGCCTGGTTTATAATGCGCCTGATTAAAAAAAATCTTATTCTAGTCAGTAATTCTTAATTTTGAAATGGTGTGGGGTTCACTTAAGCTAGTTGAAAGTGAGTGCTTACAATTCTGTAGATCTGAGAAATCAAGGGATTATGTATTTTGTAATAGGAGAGGGTATTTTTAAAACACTTGACAAGTTCATGAATATTCCATATGGATTAAAGGTAAAATATAACCAAATAATCATTGCTTACATGCTTTAAATCTGTCCTGAGACAGTAAGAGAATTTCTGCAATTTCTTTTATGTCTAGTCATCAGAGAAATGCAAAAGATGTGAATGGATTTTATCTCTATGTATATGACCTGCAGTTTGTTTCTCTTTTTCTTTATCTAAATATAAAGTGGGAAAGAGAAAGAAAGAAAGAGAATGGCCTCAAAAGAATTGCTGTGATGTAATAGCTTAAGAAAAAAATAGGAAGCATAAGCAGTAATCAGTGTTGTTACAAAATACTCCTGAACGCAGCTCTTCACATACACCAGTCTTGCATTATATAGAATGTAGGTAGAAACATAGTTGTTCAGAAATCTAGACATTCCTTTTGTCATCCCTGTGGCTCAGCCTCCAAAGGAGACTGTTGCTGCAATGTTAAGTACTGAAATGCCTAAGGATGAGTACCCATACTGAAAAAAGATTCTCAGGTTCCTTACATTTTCAATGCAAAAAGCTAAGTACCACAAAATGGAGATCCATAAAAGCCATCACACTTAGAGTCCTCATAAACTAGCTAATCTAGGGCAGGTGAAAAGAAGATATAACTTTCTTTATATTTTGCTTTTTTTTTTTTCATTTGTATTTCTGGAAGTACCTCCACCTGTGTCAGACTAGCAACCAGTCTCATATCTGTATCTCTCTAAAGATATGAGAAAAATCTGCAAAATTCCTGATCACAAAGCCCTGGCATCTTTGTGCTATTTGCAGTTAATTCTGTGGTCAGAGCACTAATGCTCTGCTCTTGATTCCTTCTCCGGGGAAAGGTCTTAATTTGGGTTTTACAGACTAACCTGTGAAGGAGAGAGTAAAAGTGTCTCAGCTACTTCATCTTTCAAGGAAAATTAAGCAAAAGGCAGAGGGCTAAAAAGACATAGCTTTGCTGTAATGGAAAAAAAAAATCTGAATTCCAGGCTTTGTTTTTATGTTTGTGTCACACTTCAGATTAAAAAAAAAAAATCACAGTCAGTAATGTGGAAAAAATAACTTTGGGATCTTTTTTCATTTCTATGAGGTAAGCATTATTTATGCCACAGGCTGCTCTGTAGCTCTCTGTAACTTTACATAATATTGAGGCTTTGACTGGACGTTTCGTACCTACAAGGTTGCAAATTAAGGGCAGTATTTAATGTGGATGTGTGTGTACTTTTTATTTGATTCAGTCTAGCATATCACTCTTATTGCCTGACTTCAGCCTCTCTAGATAGTAATTTTACAAATACTGTGGTAGACAAAAGCAGTATTAATGGCTAGGTATGCGTGCTACCATGCATGCATATGAAAAATTCATTAGACCTTTCCATATTGATCATAGCATGAAGAACACAGCTTGGGTTTGTGCTGGGTTAATGAGTGGTAGCTATTATGAAATATGTAGACTTTAATTGCTTGTGAGTTAAATTCGTAGTGTTGTAGTGATCCTGCAGTGTAGAAACTGAAACCATCAAATTCATCTTAGACAGGATTCACAAACTGTCAATTTTAATTGCTGTTTTCAGGATTAGCAAAAAATGCACTGACACTTCAAAACAGCAGGGCAAAATCACCTACAATTTATTTCTGTATTTCAGTTGTATTTTTCTCACTGGTTTACAGGTGCTGTGAAATTTCTGAGAGTCAACAAAAGATATATGACACATGATAGAGCTGTAACAAATAGCAGGAAGAGATTGTATGCTGCTTTCCCCTGAATGCTGTGCAAGCTCCATGAAAGCTTGTCTTGCAACAGGACATGGGCTGAATCATTCATACAATTTATTGAAGGGCAGTGTGTGCATGCATGTGTTTTGTGATCTCCCATCTCACTGAATGCAGTGAGCAGCAGCACTTAACTAGAATTCTAATCTGGGAATTTTAAAGGTTCAGCTTCCAGTGGTCTTTGGCATGATTTCCATCGCAGTCATAATGTTTTTTAAACTCTGACATGCTACCTATGTTGTGGAATATCAGCACATAATGTAGTAGCACAATTAAATTTTATTGAAATGTATACTGAGCTCAATATTCATAAAATACTTGCTTATCCTTTTTGAATGCCATTGCCATCACTCACATATATAACTTCTGTATATATACAAGTCCCTATGTCACAAATTAAATACTGGAAGAAAATGTCTCTTAATAAAAAAGAGATCTGCATCTTTGTATGTATTTGTGCACACACTGAATGATTAACTATGTCAGCTAATTTACTTAGTTTATCCATATAGATATGGCCATTCATCATGACAAGATAGTTAACACATGACACAAGCATCTCTTAAGCATAATGCAGGCCATCCATTCAGAAAATAAGGCACTGTTACAGAAGGAAGCAAAAGCAGCTCTATTTTAGGTGTCTTGCTAGTAAATCCAGTACTGCTCTTTTATAATCTGAAGTTGTATTATTCGGAGTAGCAAGGAATAGAAGAGAGCTTCTATGTCAGTGGCGCTGACATTGATTTTATGAGGCTTTAAAGTGGAAATTCTTGGAGAATTACATACTACTGATAGCAACTGCTAATGGAATTATAGGCAGAGCTGCCTGAAAGATATGGGAGTTTTCTTCCATAGTATATTAGAAAACTCTCCTGTGTGTAGTGTTGGCTTTATCAGTTTCTGAATGTACAGTCTTTAATGTGTATGTTTGTAAAAATCTCATTCTCTTTGGAAGTATATGCATAAATGCTGAGTGGTGAAATTTAAATGATGTAGGAGAATTACTTTGTTATATGTTTGACCACTTAAGTAAACCACAAAGTCTCAGTGCAGTTTGTTGTCTGGAATAAGATGTATTAACAACTGGCCATCAAGGAAAGTGCAAGTCTGTGCTTGGTGAGAGTATGAAGCCGGTGTTTTGGCTAGCACTCCTTGGCTGATAGTCATGGTGGTATGCAATACACTTCCGTGTATTTATTGAGCTATTAAGGAAGGGAAAGGAATTTCTCTCATTTTCATTATGGCATCTACTGCTTGGTTTTTCTTCCTCTGCTTATCAGGCAGAGGAAAGAATAGCCATTGTGGGCACTTCACATCTGCAAGAAGAAAAGTACATCTCCTACCTCTTGCATTTAACTGCTCTGGCCAGTAATATTAGCCTAGTGTACAACAGCCTGTACCCTCCATCTCAGACTTCCCAGATGATAACTCCCACTGGGAGGGCTTCCACTTCTGTAGGCAAGTTGAGGTTAGGTTAAATTAAGTTTTGAATTTCTGAGTCGTAATAATTCTTTTCATTCAACTTTCAGTTGGTAGAAATAGGAAATCATAAAATGCTAGAAAATATTTAACCTGAGTATTAAAACAATTTTATGGCGTCAGTCTGTCGTCATAATGGAGCTGGTGTATCCCCATTGTATTACCAACTGGGTGATTAAAATATGAATGGACTGTGAATGCATTGTGACTACTTGATGCCTGTGATGAGTGCAGGACACTTTCCTGTTTTATGTATTTATTTGCCATAGGAGCATAAGAGGCTTGGAAGACAATTAGCCAGCTTTTGGGTTTTGTTCTGCCTTTTTTTTTTTTCTTTGTGAGAAGCAAGCAGTCTCACAAATACAAGGTATTTCATTTTTGCAGTGGAACAGTCTTGTTTATTTTATTATTTCAATTCAGAGTCAAAATCTTCATTAATTGAACCTGGTGAATGAGGGCAATGATTTTGATGGGATTGGGGAAGAATGACTATCTAAAGAAGGAACCTTACTTCTAAAAGAAGCTTATTCCTGATCTAAAGCAAAGTTTTTTCCTTTCAGCAGGAATTTTGTCTACTGCTATGATAGTAAAGGGAAAGAGGGAAGGAAAGCAGAGCAGCTGGGTTGTGCTCTGATGAAGCAGGCTCACTTGAGTCTTGAGATAGAAATAGAGAAATATTACTGTCAGCAATTTAAGAAAAAGTGGTTGTGCTTCTTGGTTGTTCTCCAACAACATATGTATTTAAAAATTCAGGTTTCCTGTGATGTTTTTTTTCTGTATTGTGTTTTCAGGAAGAACAGGTTGCCTGCTTTCAGGAAGAAACTTGCTTTTTACTAAACTTGAATTTTACTAAAGGCATGCTTTGGGGAATTTTGCATAGCATGAGCAAAACAGTTGCTAAAAACTTTTTCAACTGGAAGGGTTATATAAAATGGATATTTTCTCAGTAATGACATGATGTCTACCTGGGCTATCTTTCATTTTCCCTTTCAGAATACATATATTGGAAAGTAAATGTCCCCATTAGTATTAGAGACCTGTAACTTTCCAATAGTGTGGATTTATATGCACCTAGTATCTGTTTGCAGGGCTCTTATATTTGTAGGCTCTTTGTTTCCTGTATTCTTCATGATAAAAAAAAAAAAATTCTTCCAGCAAGATCCAATATAATAAAAAGTTCAGTCAGCAATGTGAGTGTGTAAAATATATCAGTATGTGTCCAAGTCATTAAAATATGACAAAATATGACTATGTGTAGCTAGGAGAACTGTGTTTGAGTTAATCATCGGTTTTCCAGGAACAGCTGGAATTAACTTCTCCCTCTGTTTGGGCACGCAAAGCTGAAAAAAAGGTGAATGCAGCATTAGCTCTGTTATGGGAGAGAGCAGTCCAACCAGCATCTTTTTCTGTTGCATTGCAAGACTATTTAGAGGCAAAATAGGCCGAAGATATGGGGTAGGGGGCAGAAAGTGTAGTTTGTCAAGGAAATGTGATGGCTGCTAACTTGTGATGGAGGTTTGTAGTGGTACCATTATTATTGTAGCTGCAGGTGCCTGCCACGACCAGTGTGATGAACCTTAAAAAATCAGCTTTCTTTCAGCAGTTTTCTCTGGATTTTAGGAAGTGCTTGGAACTTGAAATAGGGTTTTTAAAATTATTATCTTTGTGTTGAAATGAGTTTCAGAAAGGATGAGAATGGCTTTAGGTATGAATTTTCTGCTGTGCTACACTACAGTAAATTGTTGTATTTTTACATGATGAGGGAAACACTATGAGATCTTAGTTACATTTCAAAGACACTATAAGAAGCAATGAATAGATTTGAGAAAGTGTTTTAAAAAATCCTCCTTTGATTGGTGGATATTGTGCAGAGCACAAGAAAACAGAACAAAATATCCAGTGTCTTAGATCAGGCAACTCAGCTATCAGTCAGGAAAAAAAAATCTTTTACTTCAATTTTTATTTGTATTTATCATTTTTTCGTCATGCTTTAAAGATTTTGGATTTTCAGGGAATAATAAAAAGTGAGAACATGTGAGAGAAACAGCCCTGCAGATGCCAAGGTTAGTGCAGGTGTGGGAGGAGGTGCTCCAGGTGTTGGACCTGAGATTCCCCTGCAGCCCGTGGTGCAGACCAGCGTGAGGCAGCTGTGCTCCTGCAGCCCAGGGAGGTTCGTGATGCAGCAGAGATCCACCTGCTGTCCATGTAGGACCTCAGGCTGGAGCAGCTGGATGCCTGAAGGAGGCTGGGACACTGTGGGAAGCCTGTGCTGGAGCAGGCTCTGGCAGGACCTGGGGTCACATGGAGAAAGGAATCCACACTGGAGCAGATTTCCTGGTAGGACTTGTGATCTCAGAGGTTGCATGCTGAAAGTCCCTGAAGGACTGCACCCTGTGGAAGGGACCCACACTGGAGCAGGGCAAGAGGGTAAGGAGTCCACTTCCCTAAGGAGGAGGAGCGGCAAAGTGTGATGAACTTGCCACAACCCCCATTCCCCAACTTCCTGTGCTTCTGAGGGGAGAAGGTAGAGAAATTATGAGTAAAGTTGAGCCCAGAAAAAGGAAATTATTGGGGAAGATGTTTTAAGATATGTGTTTTATTTCTCATTATCCTCCTCTTCTGATTGTGAAGTAAATTAAATTAATTTCACCATGTTTTTGCCTGTGATGGTGATTTTTGAATGATTTCTCGAGTCATACATTAGATGTCTCAAAATCTGTTAAAAAGAGATCTGAAATTCTGAATTAAAGCAAAAACATACACAAAGCAAACAATCCCCCCCCTCCAAAATACAAAACTGGTTTCAAAAGACTAGATTGAATCCATTATTGTATGTGAAACTAAATGAAGTCAATTCCGCAAACCTGCTCTTTACCAAAAACAAGCTTTGGGGAATTTTGCATAACTTGAGCAAAATAGTGGCTAACAACTTTTTTTGACAGCAGCAATACGTCTCTAAGTGAATCTGGTAAAATTAAAAAGTCCTATTTGATATTCTGTGGGGGTTTTTTGTGTGGCACTTCTACCTTCTGAAACTCTGGGCAGACCCTTTAGCTGCAGATATGATTGCTGGTAGCAGAATGAGAAGCATAGCTTTTGTTCACAAACAGAACTTCAGCCTTGCTTGTTCAGTAAGAAAATGGTTTTAAGTCTTTATAAAACTCCCTCTTGCCTTTTTGCAAGTGATCACTAATGAGAGCCATGACTTCAACAGTCCATCTTAGATGGTGCAATTCCACAGGCTATTGATTTCTAAGCATTCAATAAGTAATTTTTAGAGAATGAATTGTGTGAAGTTTTTTTTTTTTTCACGCTTACATATGGAATACTTTTTCTGCTTTTGCAAGTTATAAATAGCAAAGCAACATTTCTTTCACTGAAGAATTGGATATATTTTGTTTCTTGACTACATATTTTGGGTATGTACCCAATAATATACACTAAATTGAATTGAACAGGTTTTGGATAACTTTGCACAATCAATCTTGCATAAGTAAACACTGAAAAATCAATTAAATAAGACAGAATTTAATTTACCAGCAATGATGAAATTATATGACATTTTCTGGTTAAAGAGTTCTTTATTTGTGGCCACAGACTTCAGTGGAATGAAGAATAAATGTATTCAAATTAAGTATTTAAAATACCTAAGTACTTTGTAAAGTTTTCTGCTATACACAGTGATATGAATCTGTTGTTTTCTGCACCTCTATAAATAAAATTTCCTGAATGGAAATATTTCTAAATCTAAGCCTCTATTTACACAGAGTCATGTGGTATAGTTTCAAGTCATGTGAATTCTCTATTTCAAAGTACTTCTTTTTTATTCTTTTGTTCAGAATATGGTTTTACTAATTACTTAACAAGAAAGATATGGGTAGGTCAATCTGTGTGTGAATTCCCTTTTCCCCTGCCATTTTCTCTTTAACTGCTTGACAATGTCACTGAAAGTTAAAGGTTTTCATTTCTCTATTCTTCAAATCAGTGTCCTTTTTCTAGTAAAAGAGGACTATTTTGGAGTCAGATGTTTTAGATTCTCTAGGTTTTTATTTCTGTTTACACTATTTTAAGATCTGTGAGGGCTCAAAGGCTGGGCTTTTTGTCTACAACTTTAGGCTCTGTAATAATTTCTCTTTTAAGAGCAGGATGCTGTTCTTAGCACTGAAAAATAGTCTGTACAAATTTGCTAAGGTTTTGCTAAGGATTTTTTTCCTTTTTTAATTTTTATGCAATATGCACTCTGGTTTGCCATTTCATAAAAAAAGGCTTTTAAGATTATTGATTATTTGCAATGTTGATAATTTTTGTGAGCCTTTTAGTATTCTCATGGTGCAGTCACCCTTCATAGCATTGCTGTAATCTTGAGAAAGGTTTGATTTCCTAATTTCTTTTATTATTAACTAAGTTATTTAAAGTGATTTAGGCTGGACAACTCCCAAATGTTTGAAATTTCCACACTGAGTTCAGCCTTTGCACAGTTGAGTAAGATTATTGAAAAAGTCCACCTGGAGTCTGTCCAGTTCACTGATTACAGGATTTTGAAGTACACAAATGCTAAAAATGTTTTTGAAAGGCTTAGGGAATTTTCAGTCAAATTTGTGTTGGAGTTGCTGCTCAATGCAATCAAAAAACCTCTCCATTTGTGGTTTGATTTGCTTGCACTTAAACAAGAGCAATATATGCAAAGAGAAAATGTAATTTTCATATTGTTGATTGTCCCTGAATACCTATATATGCCTTTCACAAACTGGTAATTGGTAATAAATGGTATTTGCTTTAATTCCTACTTTAACAAGTTGCTATCTGATATTAAAGCACTGATTATGCAGACAGAGCATAAAAGAGAGATAACTCCTGGATAGGATAAGTAGCAGGCTTTTTATGTGGGCTTTTTTAGAAAATAAATAAAAGATTAATTTGTTTTCTTTTACCAAGCTTATTGCTTGCCATTTTTCATGATAAATATTTAAAATATGCTTTGGTCTTTGGTGGCTTGCTTTTGAGCAGTCATTTACTGACTTGCTAAGTGACAGATACACTGACTTAGTGGATGGAAAGGGTTGCTTATAAATGGCTAGCAGGAAAGAGAGTAAAATTTGTGGCAAGCACTGCCTAACGATTCAAGAACAAAATAGACTAAGCTTATTACAGTGCAGTCTTCACAGGACCAGCATAAATTCAATCAGGATGCTTCTCTTTTTCTGACCTGGAAAAGACGGCATTTTGAATAGCCAAAAAGACTTAGGACTAGTATCCTATCTGTTCAAATTTAAGCTGATGTAGACCTACCTTCTGAACTTACAAACAGTATAAACCCATTTAGATCTGCTCATTCCTGTTACTTTCCTTTCTCAGAACTGCTGTTCTTGTCACTTCTAAATTCCCCAGAGGAGAGGAAGAAACGTGTCTGTTTAAACCTATCAACCTCATTTATTAGGCATTAATTTATTTCTTGTAAATTACTTGACATTCTAATTCTCCAGCAATACAACTGAAGTAATCTGGGTATGGCTACAAACGTGAAATGGTAAAGAAAAAGAAAAGCTGAAATATCTGCCCACTGCCCATCCTAATGAGCTTAGATCTATCATTAGAGTTTTACAGGAACGCATCAGTTGATCAACCAAAGATGTGAAAATAAACTTGGATTTCTGATCAACATGGTTGGGGTCCAGATTAGATAGAAATACATAAACAAATTGTGTCACTCACAGAATGAATGTATTTGTTTTATCTACCAGGAAATATCTGGGATAAAGTACTTGAAAATATAACAAGATTATCTGGAGCAGAATTAAGCAAATGTTTATTTCTAAATCACCATTTTGTAACTGTTTCTGTTGGGGAATCACACTTAATAACATTTTGCCAGTTCAGTTTCCTCTAGACAGGCATATTGTAACCATTGCTGCATAAAAATAACAATATCAATTAATTTAAAACAAGTGGTATTTTTTGGTATCTAACTTAATGTTACAAAAGTGAATTTACTTATTTTAAATGAAGTTTAAGTAAAGTGAAGTTACTTAATTTTAAATGATAACTCATTCTGTTAAGTTAGTATCTGTGCATGGCACAGAGTAGATTTGGGGCAGTGAGATAGAGAAGTAGATGCTTTAGTTTCCTGTGAAATTATCTGCATGCCACCTTCAATTATGCAGGATTCCAGCTACTTTAAAAGATTGCTGTGAAGCCTGGTGATTCCTGTGACAGGAAGATGGACCTGCCCTTCCTCCTTAAACTTGCTGAGCCCTGTACAGTGACTGTAGGAGACTATGTGGAACACTTTTGGACAAAAGCAAAAATTGCTAGCAAAAGCAAATTGCTAGCATATCTCAAGAATTTGTTTTGGGTCTTTTTGGTTATTTTTTTTTAATATATAAAAATATATTTCACTCTGATTTTTAAGAATTATTATGTTTGTGCAATTTTCAATTAATAAATTGAATTTTTCATTTTTTCCCCAGCACCAGCACTGTAGACTGCATTTTCTTACTCATCTTTCAATATCATTTTTTGAATGTAACACCTACTGAATTTAAACCTTGAGTAAGGAAACTGTTGTATTATTACTGTAAATAAAAAACATTTCTTATATGCTGCTTAATATTTATATTTCAATAGAATATATAAAATGAAGTTGGTTTGAATTAATTTATAATATGTTACTAATATATATGCAATTATGGATTATGAATAAATAATATATATATAAATAATAATATGTCTCATATGCTGGACTATGATAGGTTGTCTATTGGTCTTCCATTGATTATCTAAACTCTTTTGTATATACCTAGTTGAAGGAAAAAGCTTTATCTGTGCGATCCTTTATTTTCAGCACTACAAGTCTATATAATGCTTTTATTTGAATCCATCTCATTGCATATTTGTAAAAGAGGGTATCATCTGTGTTGAGAACTATTTAGAAATTCTAGCATAGTTTCCCAGTTTCTTCGAGGACCAGTGCTTCCTGACACTTAGATACTTTGATCTTCCAGTAACACTGAACTGAGTAACTTCAAACTAGGAATAATTGGCTATATAATGGGAAAAAAGTCTCCTGTTTATTTTTCTCTCTCTTTCTTTTTTTTTTTTTTTTTTAATTTCCATTTAAGTATAGACATCATTATCTTTTCAGGCTAAATTCAGTCTTTATTAAGAAGTCTTTTGGATAAAATGTATGGATCTAATTTTTCATTGTGAAAATAATCAGGATTCATTACAAATTAAGTCAATTGGAATTTTATTTTTCTTTCCCAAGGGGTGTAAAATGAATGTGAGTTTGAGAAAGTGAACTAGAGTAGGTGCTCAGAATCAGTAGAAAGATAGGATTGCTTTTTCTATATCTCTCCCAATGCAGTAAGATTTTTCTGTCTGGTACTTACAGTGGTGAGAACAGGGAAAGGATGCATTGATTTACTAGTTTCAAATTTTAGAAGCTGTGATGGAGTCAACACTTGGCCACATCTTACCAACATGGAGTTTCTCTTGTTGTTTACAGACTGTCAGGAGCCAGCCACCCCTTGCCACCCCACTGTGACATGGATTCCTGTAGCTCTGAGGAATTCTACCAGGCTGTTCACCACGCAGAGCAAACCTTCAGGAAAATGGAGAGCTACTTGAAGCAGCAGCAGCTCTGTGATGTTATTCTGATTGCTGGGGATCGCAAGATACCTGCACATAGGTAGGAGATAGGCATAAAATACTGAAATTAAAAAAGTAAATGTTTTGTGTATGTCTAATTCTTCAGAATAGTGTTTCCTGTTGCCCGTTATGATTCTTTCCTCTTGCTTTGAACACAAATATAAGTGGCTGAAAAAGGTGGGTTTGAAGGTTGGGGCTTTGAAGGTGGTAAGGATTTTTTGTACAGATTTCAAAAATTCGAGTAGCACTCAACTAGCAAACTGATGGTGAGTGTCACTAACAATTCTCCCTGCTGTGATGCTATTCTTATGTGAAGAGAATGGGAATTTCTGAAATGGGATGCTGTATAGCTACACTGAACACAGCATCATTTCTAACTTAAGATCTTGATCCTCTGATAAGTCTGTTGTATAGAACCTCTCAGACACTTTATGGCCTGTGCCTTTCAATGAGCTAAAAGATTTCTTATTTACTTTTAATTATAGTTACTGGAATAAAAATTATAATTACATTATAATTTCTAAAGTTCTGTAAGATTGGTATTAAAGCACCTGATATTTATAAAACTATACTTGGTTTTGGATAAAAATTAGAGCTTAAAATAGTTATTCTTCATTGAGATTTTGGTCTCAGAAATAGGTTTTCATTTAATGAATGAAAATAAAAATATGATCCTAGAGTTTAGATTAAAATACAGAGAATAATTCAGAATTCCCAGGTGAGCAGGTATTTTTGTGTCTGAACTCTGCATAAGGCTGCAAACCAAGGGTAATCTATTCGCTGCTTATGTCCTGCTTTTTCTGGTGAGATACTAAATTCAGAGCAGGATTATGGTTCCCCAGCAGGAAGTCAGGAAAACAGCCAGTGCATTTCTGAGCTTATAAATTAACTTCTTGGTGCAGAGAAATACTTTAAGGGCATCTTGGAAACTTGGACCTTACTATGGACACAGAGATTGCCACACAAAGAAGCTGGATAGTCTATTTTCCAACTCCTATAACAGTAAGCAAAAGAAAAAAAGATGCAATGTACAAGACTGCAGAGCCAAAGTTGCTGTCCAAATGCTAAGAAGTAAAACCAGACAGAACCTTCATTAAAATATTTAAATCATAGAGTTATTAAAATTAGTTTATTTCCGTTCCCCTACTATTTTTAATACAGCTGTTCGTATTTGGATGCACACCTTTTAGTAGTAAATTTAATTTCACATTTGTCATTTCAATTCTACAGTATATACAATTCCTTCCTGAGCTGGAAACATGCCCTAATAAGAAGACTAACAATGAAATAATACCCATAATCTTCTTTAGATTTTCTAATAAACCTTTGGACACCTTTACAGTTAATTTTTTACTTCTTTGTGGTCCGCAGTCAAAAGTCCACATCTCAAATAACTGGAAAAGTTTTAAAAGCATTTATTCTATGTTGGTTTAGATAGGTGTGGCTGGACAAGCACAGTGAGCTGTTTATTTTACTGTAGTCATTACAATCCTAGATATTACAGATTCAATTCTCCCTGCTCAAAACAGGGTCAACTACAAGTAACCATACACAGTTAGTTTTTAAGTATCATCTCCTGTGGACATTCCTCTCTTGTTAGTCTGTTCCAGTTTTTGTTATCCTCACTTTTTAGCGACCCAGCACGTGTCTTCCAAGCAAATTTACTCCATGATCTTGGTGAGGCAAATGAGTCTGTAGGTGCCTACACCTTTCTTTTTAGGGATGGACATGGAAATCAGCTTTTTTGAGCAGTACACAAAATCTTTCAAAACTTTTGCGTTTGCTCCAAGTTATTTACAGAAACCCTTCTTTACTATCAAATCCCTTGCTGTCTTCATCTTGCCTGGCCTCTTGGCTTCTCTAATTCCATTTTTGTATGTTGACAAAATGTTTCTATATTTCTCCCACATCATTAATCTCTGTTTTCATTTTCCATGTACTCCTGTTGTGCATTTGGGAAATAAGTTCAGGACTATAGAGACATGATCAGAGCACCAGTTGTTTCCAAGGTAAATGAAAATTGTTAATCAAGCAATAATCACATTGGTCAACATAAAATTAAGAATATGTGGTTGCCATCAATGATTTGGTTGTTTTGAGTGAAGGCAACTTACATGAATTGCACTGGTTTTAGATACTGTACTTGAAATGCTGTATTCTACAGCTGCTGAAGAAACATCAAAAATGCTGTGAAGAAAAGAGCTGAAGTCACTGCAAATGATAGATAGACCTTAACATTTGCACTGGAGAGTTCATTAAAACTTCCATTTAGGACTGCACGAATGTTAGAGCATCTCTAAATTCAGATTGTAGTTTAAGACATTTTGATTAGTAATGCTGCACAATATAGGAACAATACAGGAACTCTATGCTAAAGGGAAACAAAAGAAGAATAAATGTGATATAAGGCCAAAATTCATCTGCCCCTATCCAATTAAAACAAAACACCCCCATGTAACACAGATTGGATTCAATAAAGCAGAGAATTCGATAAAAACAGAAAATCCAAAGATGTAGAAGGGGAGTTGCATCCTCAGCTTACAGTTCTGACTTGTTGAGAAACCAAGAAATCTACTTTGGTTATTGTTATAATATAGTCAAGTATAGTTGAGTATATAATGAGAGATCCAAGTTTTTATTTCTGTTTTTTCGTGATATCAAAAAAACAAAGTTTTTTTTCTTTCCAATACTTAAGAAATGGGTCACATGGGACTCTTACCGTGGCAGAAAAGATAGTACAGAACTATCGGAAAATCACCAATGACAAAGAAATACTTTAGTAAGGTTACCCAAATCTTTCTACAAGTATTTGAATGCCATGTGAAGATAATTTTAATAAAACTCCTTCAGCAAGATGCAGTAAGCATTGTTTGTTTCAGTGTTCTGAGTGGTAACAACTTTTTCGATGCATTTTGAGTGCTACTATAGAGATACAAAGTTTAAAAACATTGTATTAATAAAATGAGGAAAAATTAATGGAGAAAGTTTAGCTGAAAGGCATGATGAAAGAATAAAGAACCAGGCACAAAAGAAAGGAGAACCAGGCAGAGAAGGAAGGAAAGTCTAAAACCAAGACGTGAAAGAAGAAAAATGTACATTATATATTGTGAAGACTTGTTTTCTGGCACTGTCAGTAACAGATGCATGTGGAGAACACATAGTAAAAGCAGTACAGCAGCCATATGTTATTCTCAGATATCTGTAAGGTTTGAGGAACTTCCCATATCAAACAGTGCATCTGAACAGAGTTGTTTAACACAACCCACTGTCCTTGAGTTTTAAAACAATTCATTCAAGTAATGTGGTTGGGAAAGAACATCAACAGCAAAAATTCCTGCTATCAGAGGAGCAGCAAGGTAATTTAGATAGGCTTTTAATGTTAACCTAGATTGCCAATCTTGATATGGGGGTTTGGGTTGCAAGTTGAACATGAGTCATCAGTACCTGGGCAGCAAAGGGCCAACCATGCCCTGGGGTTCGCCAGGCCCAATATCACCAGCCCATCAACGTGTGCTTGATTGTCCCTCTCTGCTCGGTGCTGGTGCAGCCTCACCTTGAGTATTCTCTGCAGTTTTGGGAGCCACAATACAAGGACATCACACTGTTGGAATGTGTCCAGAGGAGGCCATCCAAGGTGGTGAAAGGTTTTGAAGGAAAAATGTACAAGGAGAGCAGCTGAAGTCACTGGGCTTGTTCATTCTACAGAAAAGAAGGCTGAGGGATGACCTCATCATAGTCTACAGCTTCCTGGAGGGAGGAACACGGGGGGGATGTGGTGATCTCATTTGTCTGGTGACTAGTGACAGGACCCAAGGAAATGGAATGAAGTCAGGGGAAGTTCAGATTGGATATTAGAAAAGGTTCTTCAGCAGGAGGGTGGTAAGTCACTCCAACAGGCTTCTGGGGTAGTGGTAACTGTTCAAGGAGCATCAGATCATGCACTTAATCACATGGTTTATTTTTGTTTTAGAAGCCTTAAGGGTCCTTTTCCAGTTAGAGGTTTTTTATTACTGTATTAAACCAGACAACTAATGCTGTTACTTTATGGACTGGAAGAAGGTGCAGTAACTGAAAAAGACTTAAAAGGGTGAAAGAACCTACTGTCTTTTGCTTTGAAAAAAAAAAAAAAAAAGCATTCCCCCTTGTCCTATCACTACATGACCTTATAAAGAGTCCCTCTTCACCTTTCTTGTAGGCTCCTTCAGGTACTGGAAGGCAGCAATTAAGTCATCCCTAAGTCTTCTCTTTTCTAGTCTGAAGAAGCTGAATTCCCTCAATCTTTCCCCATGGGAGAGGTGCTCCACCCCTCTAATCATTTTGGTGGCCCCAGACTCCCTCTAACAGGTTGATATCCTTCCTGTGCTGTGAATTATATCACTATTCATTGAATGTGAGATTTTATTCCTTTCAGAACTCAGACCTTAAAATTGCAGCTCTTTTAAAGAATTTGTATATGAGTTTATAAAGATATATACATATGCATATTTTCACAATGCCATCTGTCAAAAGGTAAACGAAAATGTAGAGTGGAAAAATTCTAAATATTACCATTTTTCCCCTAGAATCTTTGTAAATGAAAGTTGTTTTTATGCAGCACTGCAGGTGGGATCTCACAGAGCAGAGCAGAGGGGCAGAATCCCCCCCCTCCCCTGCTGCCCAGGGTGCTTTGGATGTAGCCCAGGGCATGTTTGGTTTGACCCATGGCTGGGTCATGTCCAGCCTCTCATGCACCAGCACCCCCAAGTCCTTCCCAGCAGGGCTGCTCTCTATCCATTCGTCCCTCAGCCTGGATTGATACCAGGGGTTGCCCTAACCCAGGTGCAGCACCTTGCACTTGGTCTTGTTAAACCTCATGAGGTTCTCATGGACCTAGCTCTCAAGAATATTCACACTTGGAGTAAAAATCATGTCTTGCCTTTGAGTTTTCAGTCCAAGTAACATCTGATATTCTACTCACTTGGCAGTAAAATACTGTAAGCGTTTTCTTAAAGATTTTAAGTGATCAAGTGATCATTGTTTTCTCCTTTTAATTAATAAATGCACAGTGTTGAGACAATTCTCTATTAAAGGTGTATATGAAAACAGTTGTGAAAGTGGCAAATTAATATTCTGTAATAAACTAAAATAAAATCTGATATCCTAGGAAAAAGGGTCACAACCCTAATCAGTCAGTTGATTACTTATAAAAGAAACCAGAAATTTTTCAGGTTGAAATTAGTCGTAAAAGGAAAGTCTCTTAATCTGGAGAAAATCTTTCTGGGTTCACAAACTCATTTTAAGCCATGAGTTACCTGCTATGAGTCTCAAGGATGAAAGAGTTTATTATGTATTCTCACTGCCAAATCAGCAGTTGAAAAAAGTGACATCCTCATCTACCTGACCTTTCTTGATTAATAGGTCAACATGCCTTTAAGCCAAGATTTAGGGCTGTTTGGAGCCTTCTGATCTACAAAAAGCAGCAGATCATTACAAATTAATTGATCTCTTTGATTTCTTACTTTTGATCTTCCATCTCAACCCTGGAACACAATAAGGATTTACAAAAGGTGTCACCTTTCAGAATTAAGTGTAATTAGCAAGTTCCTCTCACTTCAGTTCAACTTGCGGAGCGCTTCCCAAGGCAGAAGTTAGTGTCTTGAAATCGGTTAACTTCTTTTGGTTATAGTAAGTTGATGAAAAATCTGATTCAGTATTTCTGTTAACTATTGATTAACGTAAGACTCTTTAAAAAAACAATCCGGTTTTTTATCACTCTGTTCAAAAGCTTGCCTTGCTTCTGTAGGTGAGCTGCTACATCACAGAACCTTTCTGCTCATTTAAGCCATCTTCTTTGATAGGTGGTATAAACCAGTAAGGATAAACCTTTAAGAAAAATGGGTAATGCCGAGGACCTGTATCTCATTTATTTTTCTTCTTTTTTTCCACTTTGGACTGGCACTTGTGTGTTCCTGTAGACTGAATGCTCCTTTGCAGCTGAAATTCATTAGATAACTTCTTTGACTTTCCTCACCCAAACTGTGGAAAATCAAGTATTTTTATAGAAGTTTGTGAAGGAGATTTAATCCTTCCATTATTATTTTTCTGCCTTTTTTTTTGTATGTTTGTTTTATATTTGACAATACATATACAGTAAGATTATATAATAAGTAACTGCTGAACATACATTTTGTGAATTTAAAATACAAGATGCTACTGTCTGAAAATATTTCCACTGATCATTAACTGTTCATTCATTTGTCCTTTTTTTTAATGTAGCCAAGGGTTTTGGCCTTGCTTTTGGCAAGTGACCAAGTTGAATACCTACAGCTGAATTTAAATGATGCCTAGTAAATCTGAAGCAACAGCTAATGCCAAATGGTCTCAAATGAAAATCTCAATCGCATACCTAAATTATATCTCTGCTATCTGTGATAATTTTTCTCATAGGAAATCATCAGTATTTAATACTGTTTTTCCTGTCTGATTTTTGTGATGTTTTTATTAAAACATCTATGAACAATAAACTCAGTTATAAATAAGCTGTCAGAAAAAGTGTTAGAAGATTTGCAAAGATAATAATATATAAATAAGATAAAATGGAATAAATAAACAAATGTAGAAGTAAATGTTCCTCAATGATGAAAAAATAGTAAATTAGGAGTTTCTGGTAGCAGCACCAAAGTTTATTTTGAAGTTCATATTTTTGTAGTCATCCATTGTCTTTTAGTCATTACATAAATATAAATGTGAACTGTTTATGAATTAGGATGTTTACTTCTAAAATTCATGGTTGCTAGAGTTGAGCATGACATGAAAAGTGATAAAACTACTATACCTATTTAGTAATTTCCCATTATTAGAGGCAAAGATCATGTATATATCTTCAAGTTGCCCTACTTGCTGATAAAATATAGCAGCTTAAAGCACCGTAAAATTATGGAATCAATTCAAGCTGTGATATTTTGCTTAGTTATTAGGGTGAGCTAAGAGAGCAAAGGCAATCAATTACCATGGTGGCTGAGAAGAATTACTTTGTTTATCTTCGCTATTTTTTTAAAATAATAATTTGCCCTGATCAAACTAGCTAACAATATATAAAATGCTAATTGTTTTTCTTTTGGTTTCCAAGTTGTCCAGTTGTGATTGTTGGGTCTTTTATTAATTTGTTTGTGTATCATGTTTTCAAATTAGTCCAGAAATGTGACCATTTTAATGGAGCACATGGTGTACTATTTATAGCTGTACCACATTTCTATCTCAAGATCATCTGTGAATATTCAGTCCTAACAAGATCAAAATGTCACTGTAGATGGTATTTGGAAGAATGCCTTAGCTTAAAGCCCCAGTAACTACAGTCATATCTGATACTTGCTGTGGTATGGATTTATCTATATTAGATCCCTAAATAATAAGCTATGCACATTTTGTAGGTATTTTCAAATTTTTTTCATTGGACATGTTTATTAACAAAAACATTGTATTACACAGAGATTCTATCACATATTTTTAGTGAGTAGCATGCTAAACTACTAACAGTTTAGTGGAGAGTTTACCGATTGCTTAAAGTCCCATGGTATTATTAAAGTTTATAACAAATAAGCCTTTAAGAACAAAGAAAGAGTACATCTGGAGTCTGAAATCCTGTCATTATTAAGCTGTCTTTGATACTGATAGATTATCTTGTTTACAGTTGGGACATCTACATGATTGGAAGATTATCAGAAAGCCTGTGTGCTAATTTCTGTCTGTTTTATAGTCATATGCTAAAGTACTACTCAGCTCATATCACAGGAGGCAAAACAAAATTAGAATTAAATGTCATTCTGTGTTTTGCTGCCAATGTGCATTTATAATATATTCCCCCTAATAATGTTTAACGAGTATGAAAATAATTTTTAAAGAAGTTTATAAATATGTGAAATTTCTAATGCATATATCCAAGCAAATTACACCAGTTTCTAACTTTTTTGCAGACTTGTCCTCAGTTCTGTCTCTGACTACTTTGCTGCCATGTTTACAAGTGATGTCTGTGAAGCCAAGCAAGAAGAGATCAAAATGGAAGGCATAGACCCCAATGCGCTGTGGGACCTTGTTCAGTTTGCATATACAGGTATTGTGGTGCATACGTTATATACTTCCTATAGAGGCAGATGTTGATATTTTTGTTTGCTATATTCCGATTAATTATATTTTTGTTTAAATAATTTTCTTTTTCATCTTAATCATCCTAAAGGTTTATTTACCATTTCTCGGGATGAATTCAGATTATTTTTTAACTGTTCAATATTTCAGTCTTGCCAAGTTCAGTAGGACAGTCAAGAAAATGATATTTTTTTCTTGGTTTTCAAATGCTTAAAAAGAGTGCCTCATACCTGCATAATTCAAATTACATAAGCTCATTGAAGGAACAATTGTATTTTTTGGAGAATAATCCTATTGCTGTCTTAATCAAATTTCAGTTTAAATAATTTCATAAATCTTAAAAAATTTGAAAGGAAAATATAATTTGAAATTTAAACAAGAAAATATTTTAAAAGGTTTTATTATGAGCCCGATGTTTTCACTTTTATTTCCTTTCATATGCTGGTACTCTGTTTTGAAGTGTAAACTTATGAATAACTCACAATTTAGAGTCAGTAACTCAAAGCCCTCTTCTGAATAGTTTGTACATTTTAATGCATTATAGATTTGGTATTTATCTTTCTTAAGCAACTTGTTATGCACATTGTAACTGAAGTGCATTAATCTGAAAGAGCAAATGTTAATGTTACAAAATCAAATAATTAAAAGAGTAGAAATGCCTATAAGATTTGCCTCAAATCACATAGGTATAAAAGATATACTTTTTTATCTTTGTTTCCTAAAAGGCATCCTATTGTTTAAATTAATCATATTTTATCATGATGATTCTATCGTATATTTGATTTATATCCAATTTTAAATGGATACCCCAAACCCTGCAGTTTTAATCTGCTCTAAATACACATATAATAATTTAATCACAAGTTGCTGTTCGCTTTGATATATTTAATCAGGATATGTACCATCTTAATAGAAAACAGAAACAACAAATAAACATAATTTAAGCTAAAAATGCACTTTTTGAGAATAATGTTTGAGAAATAAATGTTCTGGGAATGTAAGACCAGGATTTATGTACTACTCTACATGTTAAAAGGGTAACGCCTACTCCTGTCAGCTTTGCCAGTCAGGAATGTGAGTCATCTGGGGAGTTTCAAGCTAGGGAGCCATGAAATGAAGTAGTTTGCATAAGAAGGATACTATCTGATTCCTTGGTGATTGAATGGCACAGGAATACTGAGGCAAAATCAGGAATACCTTGGCACAGAACAGCAAAAAAGGCTTTGGGTAATGTTAAATCATTTTGTAAGATGAAGGTTAAATAAAGAGGAGGTAAGAGAAGGGACAGTGTTCTCCTGGAAAGAAAACAGAGGAAATACTCAAGTACTGTATGGTTCTTTTGCCTCAGTTTTCACAAAAATATCACCTGGAAAGATACAAAAGAGTTGTTATTTACAACAAGAGATAGCATGTAAGTGTAGATTAAGGGAAGAATGAGATTCAGAAGAAAGAGGGGAAAAAATTAAACATTTTCAAGATTAATGAAGCTATTTAAGAACTTTATGGTTATATCTGAGAACTTTGGAGACTGGATGAGGCAAGGGAAAAGTACAAGAAGCAAACCTCTGCTTACCAAAAACGGTTAAGATTTTCAGCTCCTTTATACTCCTTCATTTCTCTATACCGTGTGATATACTCTATCCATTATATGAGCCGTAAAACTTGAAAGTATCTTTTTGGTGTAAGGTAAATAAGGGCCAGACTTCACAAATGGATGAAAAGAGAGCTCCACAGCTAGTGTAATTCCCATGTTTTCTAATTTGCCTCATATGAATTTGCATCTGTAATATTCGTTCGTTTAAACAGTCACACAGTCCAAAATGCCTCAGAAATGGCAACATTATATACTATTGTAGCATCACCTTGAAAAATTAGAAACTTAAGATGATAACCGAGATCTCTAGTGTCTTTCACTTGCAGTGGTAGTAGACCATTATTCTTTTTTTTTTTTCTAACTCATTTTGGAGACCAAGCTAGACTTTAAAATGTCTTAAGTTTACACTTGCAAGTTTCATAAATACTTACTGACAACAGAAGAGTGATGAGAGTCGGGAAATGTGAGACAATTTTACTAAATTGTGCTAAAAAGCGTAAATATATTGGATGCCATAGATTGTTCTGGTTTTGATTACTTTGTCTGATTTTTCTCTTCCATCAGGTTCTTTATCCTTAGTCTGATTTATCCTTATTTATTCTTAGCTAGTGTCCTTATCTCCTGAAGTTCATATGGGATTATTTCTTTCTCTATTCCTTTTCTCTGCATCAGATATCTTAGCAGACACCTAAATTTCCTTGCTACAATTATGCTAATAAATTAAACAACACTGGGGAAGGTTGGCAGGCACTGGAACACAATTTTCTCTATAGATCCTGGCAGTTTTAGCCAAATCCGAATAGCAAGCTCTGTAACAAATGGTGGGTATACCTCATCACACAGCTCATCGTTAGTGTGGCCAACCTTGCACAGAGTGTAAGAGCCTTCAAAAGTGCTACAGAGAATTCAGTGATAACTAATGTGATTCGTGAAGTCTTAGAAAATTGTTCCAAACTTATTCAGTTTATTGATATTAAATACAATCTAGGCTTCTCAGTTAATTGCTCTGTTTTCCCTTGACCTTGCCAGAGCAAAAGCTTAATTTTTTTCTGATTTCTTTTCCATCATCTCACATGATTTATCTAGATTCATAGTTTCTTATCTTTGTTCTTGTACTCTGATTCCTTATTTACCACCAGTCTAGCTAATTTCCCCTTTCCTTTTGAGTCATTTCACTTTCCTGGTGCTGCATGGATGTGGACAAGTGGAAATTTGAGAAAATAGCCACTGTTTGGATACCCAGAAGCACAGAGGCCAAGAGAAATTCCCTTTCAGACTTCCAATCTCTAATCTGGAGCATACATCAGTCTAGACTCAGACAGAATATCTGGAGAATCTGACTGCCAAAATTCTAATTACTGACTGCACAATGAGTGAAAAAGTTTTCAGCAACTCATGTCTATGAAAAGTTTTGTTCTTTATTGTTTTACTTCAGGAATAGAAAACAAATTTGACAAATGGACAGTTATTTACTCCTATTTTCTTTTTCCTGTCACTACCTTCTTAATTCAAGGAGCTTTAAAAAAAAAAAAATCACCTATAGTTACTGCTGTTACAGAGAAGGTTTTCCATGGGGACAACTGATCATATCAGAAAAAATACAGTTGAACATGGACTTGTTTGCAAATATGTAGAAGTTAAGAGTATTACAGTGCAAATATGTTTAGATGTGATTTAAAATATTGAGCCATTTCCACATCTTACTATTTTTAATTCAGTCAGGTTTATATTTTTTTTATAATCTCGTGAAATTGTTTCATTTTTACTGTGAATTGTACATATTAAGTAGCAGTTTAGAAGGATAAAATAAATGTGTCTATGAAAAGTATTATTATACTGGAGATATCATAAACTGATACCAGATCCTTCACGAGTATAATCTAATATGGTTGCAAAGGGGAGATTTTGTACACCAGACACATAAGGAAAATAGTCCTGGGCTGCATCAGGAACAGCATCGCCAGCTGGGAGGAGATTTTCCTGCTCTGCTCTTCACTGGGCAGCCTCACCTCAAGTCCTGTCTCTGGTTTGGGCCACCACAATATTAAGAAAGACATCAAATTATTATAGAGTGTCCAAAGGAGGGCCCTGAGATTTGTGGTGGGGCATAAAGAGCAGCTGAGGTCACTTGGTCTGTTCAGCCTGGAGGAGACTGAGGGGAGACCTGACTGCAGTCACAGCTTCCTTGGGAGGGGTGGATGAGGGGCAGGCACTGATCTCTGCTGTGTGGTGACCAGCACAGAACCCAAGGGAATGGCCTGAAGCTGTGTCAGGAGAGGTTTGGGCTGGGTATTAGAAAACAAGTTCTTCACTCAGAGGAGACTGGGGACTGGAAGAGGCTCCTCAGGGAAGTGGTCAAAGAATCAAGACTGACAGTTTAAGAAGCATTTGGACGGTGCACTCAGGCACATGGTGTATCTCTTGGGGGTGGTCTTGTGCAGGGCTTAGAGCTGAACTCAATGATCCCTGAGGATCCCTTCCAACTCATCTTAGTCTGTGATTCTGTGTACAAATAGATTTCTAAATAATTAGTGAGGTAGAATTACATGGTGACCAGCAGAACATCAAGTCTTGTACAGCCTTGATTAGAGCAGCTCCTGAGTGAAGGCACCTACCAATCTAAAAGTAATAGGAAGACAGAAAATTAGGCAACCAAAAGTGCTGATTTAAATATAATAAAGGGTGTTGATGTTTCTGTGAAGATTCAATGTGAATAATTATGTAATTTTAAAGTTATGTGATTGATGTACCTATAAAACAGAATTCGATACAAGCTGAAAAAAATTGTCATGTGTTAAAATATGTACTATACAGGTCAGTCATGGGGTTGTTTTGGAAGTGTTTAGGGATTTTTTATATGCATTTAACTTATTGTTTAACTTATTGTTTTGTAAACAAATTAATAATTTAATAACTACATATTGTTTTATCTGAAATAAGCACAAATTTTCTAATGACATAGGCTACATTATAATGTAATTACAACTTGTATAATTCAAATTATGTAGATGATGTAAATTTATTAGAAAAACAATCCATCAAAATTATATGCTTCTTGTTCTATACATAGGCTCACAAGGATAAATCAAAATATCTTTGCCACTGCTTTTTGTGAAGGATATATTTGACCAGTAAAAAAATATGTTGCTTCATTAATCTATCCACACTTTGCTGCATTTTGTTGGTTTATTCAAGTAGATAAAGTATGTTTTGTCTGTTATATAGTAGAACTGCAACTTAATAGGAAACAAAACTTCCTCTTTTGCATATCTGCTCCTTGTGAGCCAGATGAGGAAATCTGAACCACTTAAGTGCAATGGCTATGCAAAAAGTATGTTTCATTTTTCAAGCAGCAAGGTCATTGATAGCAAAAAAATCTATGGTTGAGATCTTGGGATAGATGGGTTTGTAATCTTTGATCTTTTATGAATTCAATATGAGCAGTTATACAGAAGAGTGTTTCTTCACCTCATTTTCCTAGATAGTGCTTCTTTCTTGATCTTAAAACTTGAGTTTTCATTATTTTCAATTGTGCTTCAATAGTTCAGAGAAGATTGAAACTATAGATTTATATTCTGTTGTTTTTCTTGTATTGGTGACTGTGGGAGCCCTCCTTTGAAGATACAAAAGAGCTGTGAGGTTACTATAGATTTCCTATATCTGGAAATCTAATTGGCATCGGGATATCTAATTAGCATGCATTCCCAACAGTGATCAGAAGAGTAGGTTGATGCTTTCATACTGTTAATGAAACTGAAAAAGCAAAACCCATTAAAGGTATAGAAAACTAAAAATCTTGATTTATTTATTCACATGTGGAAAAAAAAAGGAGAATAGATCATACATGGAGGAGATCCCAGCCCTGCTGTATAGCTTTTAATTAGATTTTATTTGGGAAATTCTTTAATTAAAGTACTGTCAAGTGTCTTTGTCAGTGTTATAGCTAATAACACACACAGGGCAGATAGCAGGGATGTAGCAAGTAGGAACATGCCTTTAAGCACAAGGACCCTTAGGTTCTTGCAGCACAGGAACTATATTAATTAAATATCCCAAGGAAGTTTATTTCTTGATCTTGGTTTGGGGACTTCTTTTTTTAATTGCTGAAAGTCAGTTGCCTATATGAACAAACATTGAGAACAGCTCTTAGCATACTTTTGGCTTGTGCCAATTAATAGTGTCAGAATCCAGGGGTTATCACAGCCACTGGATTATGCTACAACATGCTGTTTGAATGTGACTGCCATTGTTTGGGGGATGACAGTGTTTGGAGTAAAACTGAGGCCATGAGTGATAAAAGGACAAACTAAGGTAAGTGAATTGATCTAAAAGACTTTGTCAGCTGTTGTGAAATGGAGAGTATAGAAAAAGGTCATATATCATACTAGGTGCGCATAGACCTTGAATAAACTTAACTTCTGGATATGGAGGATTCCCTGTGAAACTCTCTCCTAGAAGCAGATACATGTCGTGATACTTGTCATACTTTTCAGTAGTCCATAAAGAGAGTGTTGCAAAGAAGCCTTCTTTATCAGGGTTGCTCCAGTTTAGGAAGTAGGAAGTGGTAGTGATGGCAGGATCTGTAGAGCCAAAATTCAGATTATCTGTACATGGATGTTCCACATTGACTACACTTCAAAGTTCATATGTACCTTTGCTCCAGTTACATTTCAGATTGACATTTTCATATATAGTGTTACTCATAAGATTCTTATTTATGCACCTGAGTTAAATTCTCAGCTATACTGCCCATGTGTACAAGTCAAGAATCTTTCAAAGTTTCTCAATGTAACTGTAGGACCAGATTGTTGTATTCTGTCCTCTGTGAATGTCAGCCTGCTTGGAAAAAAAATACCTTTCTTCAACAGATATTTTTCACATAGTTAAACAAACTGTGGGCTTTCACATAAATCAGGTCTGTAGGAAAGAACTTCAGAGACCCCTTTATCTTAAAGAACTGCAAAGACTGTCTGCCTCCTTAGTTTTTTTGTTTTCCTTCTTCTTTTTTCGTGAGCCAGCCCTGCTCTGAGGATCTTGTTTCCATCTGGAGCAGATGCTTTCCATTCTTGTCATTGAAACACAAAGTACTTGCTCATTCCTGGAACTCTACACTCCAATGAATTGTTGTTCCTCCTTTTACCCTGGATACTTCATTAAGGGACAGAATTGGCAATTACGTACAAGGAACCAGCTGTTGTCCCATTCTTTTGGCAAAGTATATGAGAATTGTTTAGAAAATAACTCTGAAATGGATATTCATTAATTTTGAGTCTTCAGAATGATCTAGAATATTATGGCGAAATAGATAGTGACTATGTTTCCTTGTACTGTGATGCAGTCTGCTATTCTGGAGAAGTAAATAAAAATAAATTCAGGCAGACACAGGGAAGCAATGAGTATGGAAGAGAAGAACAGAAAACTGGATACACTACACGGTGCATTTTTAAAGCTGTGCCTTGCTAGGCCCAAAGTTCTTCATCTCCAAAGAAAGATTAAAACAAATGCTGAACATTAATATAGGATATGACTGGATAGTGAGTCTTCCTTTGGAGTATCATCCCTCTGTGTTGCCATCTGGCACATGCCAGCCTATTGCTTAAATGACATCAGGGACCAGACAGGCTGCTGTAGGATGGTCTGCTTCTTTAATGTGTTTCTTTCTGGAGCTCCTACATTGGACATGTGTGTCCATATCCACTGTCTTGAGCTCAGCTGCCTAGCTGTGTATCTCCAGTTCCAAAACACAAGCAAAATAATCATGAAAATTGCAATGGTAGTTTGTGAAAGAGGTCCTCACCTCTCAGGTTTTTACTTCTGTTCCTGCCTTGTAAAACACCTTCACTGCCTTTCTGCTCTGTGCTCATCTGACAGCAGCTGTGATGAAATGTTCCTTCAGAACAGGATGCGACTGGAGTACTCCTCCCAGCAGTGCAATCCAGCCCAAACAAAGTAGATTTCATTATTCTGTAAGGTGGACTCGTAAGCAAAAACCTTTTCTTGGCAATTGATGCCTCCATTTTTGTAATTTTTTTTTCTTTAAGTGTGGATTTGAAATGTTCTGTGCTACTGTATCATAAGCTGCCAAATCATTGCCTGAGAAGTTAAGAAGCTTGTTCTGGCAGTGGTGAGTGCTCCTGCTTCCGAGCTAGCTTCAGATGTGGAGAAGAAAATAATGTTCTTTAAAACCTGAAAGCTGAGCTCCTTTGGCCTTCAGACATTTTTTTAAAGTATTATTTTTATTTTTTTCCCCACCAGAGGCCAAAGCTTGACTGGGTTCAGTGTAATAGAGTAATAGAAAGGTTGTATCTCTCTGTGATGTTCTCAATATTTGGTACAAGTCTTGTGGAATTAAACTCCCCCCCTTCTCCCCCTTCCTGCACTCCTTCTCAAGCTAAGGTTTGCTTTTGTTTACAAACATAAATTCCTGGAGTGGCTTTTCATGCATGCATCATGATGAGCAGAACATACAGTCTGGAAGCAAACATAAGTACTGAAGTCCATTAACTAAAAACAGTTAAGAGAAACTAAGGCCTTATAGATGAAATGTGCTTTTTGGAATAATTCTTGTAATCTCTCAGCCTATTCTGTGAATGAGTACAAGATTTGTGCTGTTTGAAATTTAATTAGAAAGTGCTGTTTATGTATTTTTTGAGGCAACTTTTATCTTGGCTTTTTTTTTTTCATTTGTTTTAACCTGTGAGATTTTATTCCTCCTTTTAAATACATAATTAGGCTTAAAATTTCCAAATGCAATACCTGTGTATTAGCTGAACTATTAGTGACAAAATTACTATCATAATGGTCATCTGTTCAAGTACAGATGGTCATCAAACAAGTACAAACCAGAAGGATGCTCATATTTTTACAACTTTTTTATAACTAATGAAAAAACATACCTTCTATCTCAGATTGCTAACATATCTTTCTTCACAGCTAAAAAAGGTTTTATGGAGATGAGGCTCACAGCTAAAATGATTTGCTGCTTTTAGTCCTATTACTTGTATGTATATCTTAGAGGTGACTAAGTTCAAGTATATAAAGTGAGCTAAGGCACGTGAATAGTATAAGGAGAAAATAACATTTGAATGTTTCTCTTTAAAAAGCTGATGTATATTAGTTATACATATACAAGAACACATAGAGACAGAGCAAAGACTTCAAACTGAAGTAGAGTTGGTTTCTACTGGATAATAGAAAGAAGTTTTTTACTGTGAGGGTGGTTTGGTACTGCAGCACGTTGCCCAGAGAAGCTGAAGATGCTTCACCCTGGAAGTGTTCAAGGTCAGTCTGGATGGAGGAAACCTGGTCTAGTGATTGGTGTCCCTGTCCATGGCAAAAGAGTTGGATGCAGATGATCTTTATGGTCCCTTTCTACCCAAACCATTCTATGATTCTAAATAAACACAATTAGCCATAGAATTACTTCTTCCTCAAGTACAACTGATGAATTTGGTCTGCAGCAAGTAATTATAGAAAATAGAACACAGTTTGATCAGAAAAAAAAAACCTCTTTTAAGTGAATATATTGTGTCCTGTTTTCTTTTCTGAAAACATCTTCACCTTTATAATAAGTATGGAAGACAGTACAACATAGAATTTATCTTTTAAGGCATAGGTCAAACTGGAGACTAAAAGATGTTTTGCTACACAGAAGATATTTTTTATAGCATTCTTTATTGACTGGTTTTCATGGCTAGACATAAGAGGTGATTTTACACAGTATGTTACTACCAGGAATTGACCATAACAAAAAGAATTGATCATCAGAATTGAACCCAAAGAGTGTTTCATCACCTGAAACCTGATAGCTCTAATGCTTCCAGTGTTGTGTTTAGAAGCAGATGAACTGAATTCATATCAACAAATATGAATATCAGTAGTGTCTCAGTAAGTAAAATGAAAATTCTCCTTTTGTCACTGAAATCAAGAGATAGCCATTCAGGGAATGATTAATCTCATTCTGCAATACATGACTAAAACTGAGCAGGTGAAAACTGCTCTCAGAGCTCCTGTTTCTTTCCGTGGACTGTAAATGGAGATCTTGGGTGATTAGGTCATGTCACTACCTCAAAGTACCTATGATTTGGAATGATTAAGATAAGCAGTGGCAAAAAGGTTTATTATAACAGTGTGAGACATAGCACCTTTTTAATAAGCTTTTTCAATTCTTCAATGGAATTAGATGCTGTTTCGGGAAAGCAATTTCTTATTGTTGTCAATTAATCTACTACGCATAAAATAAATAGATATCTTGATAGCATTTACTGCCTTTTTAAAAAATGAATTAGACCTCCTAAAACTGATCAGCCCATAGAAATAGTTCCATTCAGCAACATTTCAAAACTGCAACACAACTGATCAAGACACATGAAATAGAAAGGTTAAAAAGATAAATACCTGGTTACAAGGAATTAGTTTTAGCCTGTTTCTAATTCCTTGACACTTCCCATGATTTCCCTTGGACATACTTACAGCACTGTTAGGAATGTTGAGGAGTCTTCCTATGAATGGGTAAGTGTGTAATTACAAAAGAGAAAAAGAATTACTGTGTGCATGCTGTCAGATGATATTATGATGTGTTACAAATTTAGGTTAAAATTCATTGCTTATACACAGAGCAATTGATCTGTACCTACTGAGTTGTCCCACCACAGGTCCAATCTTTTGGTCAATAGCTGTTGGAGGCTGTAGGTCAGTGGTAAACACTGACCTTGTTAATGTCATATGAAGGTGGGCAAAGGTGCAGTGATTCCCTGTAAACAAAATTAGTTCTAAAGTATAGTCAGTGGTGTAGGAAAGAGAATAAAAGAAAAAGAAAATCAAAAACAAAGAAAACCCAACCAAACAAACAAAAACCCCCAAACCAAATAAATAAGAACAAATTAAAAAAGAATAAAACCACAAAACCACAAACCAACCCCAAGTCAAAACTATCCCTTAACTTGGGAAAAGGTTTAGTAACAGAAAAAAATATCAGAGAATTCTTATATTATGTCTTTACATTTGCTAATGAGTTAATAAAATTTATGTATTCATTTTGAGAGTACATGCTAAAGACAGGCATTTTAATTTCTGAATAAGCAATGCACATAATTTTTTTCACAAATACAGCTATAATTTAGAATACAATTAGAATACATTAAAGTTATTTTGATAGTTTTTTCCTCATATTTTTTCATCTTAATTAATGTAATGCAAAAGGAGATTTTAAGCTCTGGTTAATTTGTTTTTCTCAGACTAAGACACTTGTGCAAGCTTCTTATTGCATAAAAGTGTGAGGGGGAGGTGAATTGAAGAAGCAATAATATTAATGCCCCTTGAATATCCCACTAAACATTTTTAAATAGATCCTTGGATCTTCTAATTGCTAATATGGAACTGTCTGAAGATTTCATATTTTATGTACAGAGCCCCTTAACAGCTTTCTTTTTTCAAATTCTGACCATTCTAAACACTTGATATCCCAGAGGAAATAACATAAACTGTCATAGAACTCTTCTGAAGAAGAGAATACAGCCCTTGTGAACAAATTTATGAAGATGTCTTGATGTTTAGAAAAGAAGATAAGTAAGATTTGGAAAGCATTTAGATGGATTAAAAACCTATCTATCATTGAAACCAAAAGAATGAAGAACAATACACTCTTTAACTCATACTGAGTGTACTTTTATAGCTTTTATCATAGATATACAAAGTAGTAAATTAGAATTTCTGTATTTAATTAAAATTAAGTCATGCTATAATATATATCATATATATTCATATCCCCAGATATCCCAGAAGCCATCGTTTATTTACTTATTCTGTTAAAATATAAAGCAGAAATGGATTCAAACTCTTCTATAAAAATGTGAAGCATTTTCTTCGAAATGTCCATGTTATTTACATAAAGAAATAGATGATTCATAAAACAGATAATAATTTTTATTGATTTAAATTTAGTTTAATCCTTCTGTTTTTCAACTAATACTGTACCAGGACTAGTGTACTTTAAAGTGAGCAGAAAATATCACTGTTTGAGAGCAAATAGATTGATGTGGTTTCAACTGATTCCTTTGATTTCTTCTCCTAAGGGTAGCTACCTTTAGCAATAACAAGGCCAAACTAAGAGACTGTTACCTTTGCTCATAAAGTTAGGATATTGAAAGCGATTCTTTCTATACTTACATCAGTTTTGTAGAGCCAAAGACTTTTTTGAGCTCATTGTTGAAAAATCAGTAGCATGTAAGAAAAGGAGATTTAGAATTTCTATTTTTTGGGAGGGGGTTGATTTTGTTTTGGGTTTGGTGCTGATTTTGTTGTTTTTTGTTGTTATTTTTTGGGTTTTTTTGTTTTTGTTTTTTTGTTGTGGGTTTTTTTTTGTTGTTTTGTTTATTTGTTTTTCTGGTTCCGTTTCTCGGTTCCTCTAATTTTCGAAGGTGTTTTGCACATTTTAATTTTTTTTATTTCTGGTGCCAGGGTGGGGAGTACAGGTATTTTTTGAATGCTTCCACTTTGCACAGTTGAACTGTCTTCCAGAGAAGAGATTGCATGTTGAGCCAGCAATTTGCCAGGCAGGAAATGTGGGAGTGTCATTGATGAATATATGGGTGAGCCAAGAATCTACTGTTGAGTGTGCCTTCTGACTATATTGCATAAAGATGTGGTGTACCAAAATTGTGAGAAAAGGTTAGATAACGTAAAGAGAAACTCGTGGGACATTAATAAAAGAATAAAAATAAGGAGAGGAAATGCACTGAAATTAGGCTGTGTGCTTGATCTGATGTGCTGACCTTTGCAGGAGGAAGTATTATAACTAAATATAGTAAAGTACGGCTTCATACTTTCCATCTCATGTTAAAAGCTCCAGATACAGTGAAAGGAGAAAAGATCAGATGTGCAGTGTTAATATTACTGTATTTTGAGTTTGCTATTGCAGTGTAAAGCATCTTTCCAATGGCATGCTGTTGTGAAATTGAGGATTTTAGAACTCCTTAGTGCTGTGCAATAGAATTATTAAGATTTTTAGATTAACTTTTGTAATGTGACAACAAATGCAAAGTTTGTATGGGGAAAAGAGTGAGTTTATCTAGGTTTTGAACTATAATACTTTTAAGAGATGTAAATATACACTTAATTCTCTTTTAGTCAGAAATGATCTGTCCAAGCATAACAATAAAATGGGAAGTATTTTTTTAAAATTTGTATTAAATTTGCACATTTTATTTTCCTGTTCTTTTTTTTTCCAGTTCTCCAAAACATCCTTGTAATCTTTAATTTGTAGTTTTTTAAGATATTAATGTAAGAGATGTGTAAGATTCTAATGTAAAAATAAAATTTAATATTATGGTTGGGCGGAGCATTATAACAAGAATTGCATATTCCAGCCTAAAATAAATTATTTTTAAAATTTATTTTATTCTATTTTACCTTTTATTGCTAAAAACTATGTCAGTCTGCAAGGTGAAGATAATGATTTGTGAAATTACAGAATTAAGTGCAATATAAGTATTAATTAATGGTTCTTTTCCCCAATATAAATTATTTTAGCGAAACTATGTGTTATGAGAAGCCTGCCATATGTTACTCAGATAACATTAATCCAAAAGTCACATTACAAATAAGCAAGACAACGTTTAAAGACTGTTAAGCCTTGTTTTGAAGATGTATTTATGGATTTATTCATACTGTACTAGGCAGTTATTTCATTCTTTTTAGGGAAATAAATGGCTGTGAGGTTTGCTCTGTGCCACTGAAGATAACGCAAGTTTTGTCACAAATTTCAATGAAAATAAGAAAAGAAACCCAACAAAAAAACCCTCCACAGCCTGATTGATACCGAGATATTCCAAGTATTCTCTTCCATTTCAGACAGTACAGTCTCTCTTTTTATGCCTGTTATATAGTTGAATTATAGTAAATTAAAAAGAATATTTCTAATACTGTAATTTCCAGATCAGTGTTCAGTCAGGGAGATTAATCGTTCTTTCCTTCACTTTTTCTGTAGAGTTATTCATATAGAGCTGCAATTATTTATTAAAACATCTTTTGATACAGCATGTTTTGTAAATACTAACTAAATAAGTTTGCATTTGTTATCAATAATTTTTTTTTAGGCTGCCTGGAATTAAAAGAAGACACCATTGAAAACCTCCTAGCAGCTGCCTGCCTCCTCCAGCTCCCCCAAGTAGTAGAGGTTTGCTGCCATTTTCTAATGAAGCTTTTGCACCCTTCCAACTGTTTGGGAATACGAGCATTTGCGGATGCACAAGGGTGCACAGAGCTTATGAAGGTGGCTCACAACTACACTATGGTAAGGCAGTTTTGGAATATTTAATTATAATCTTGTGAACCCTATATATCCTCTACAAGTAAAAGTGCTGTGTTAGGTTTTGGATTGAAATTATTCTGTATTATATTCTGTATTTCTATGGAACTTTATTTCATAAGTGGTCCTTTTGAAAGCATCGAAGTGGTGATTCCTATGAACTTCACTGAAGTTATGACAACTGGCATTCTATGATGGATGCTCTGTCTGCTGGGTCAGAACTGTATATAACTTACTTAGATGCATGATCACATACAGGTGATAATAGTAAAGTGTATGTAAATCATTATAATACTTTTTAGTCACTTTAGTTTAACTTTAGGGAAGCTTTTTAATTGTCATCGTTCTGCATGGGAATACTATGAAGGGAAGTGTTGTTGGTTTTGGGTTGTTTTGTCAAGAATTTTAGTCATCCTTTGAGTCATCTGTGAAGTAGATTAAGACAGGAAGTTCTAGAAATAAGGAATTTCATCTGGTAATATTTAATATTTTTCTAGTTTCATGTGACAGAATAGGTACAGAATTAATGTAAAAATTTAGCCAGAATCAATGAAGCAGAAATATGCTACTTATTCAGAAATTAAATTATATTGTTAGCCATTTGATTTTTCATGGTTTGACAAAATTAAAAACATCTGGCTCATGAAATTAAATTTACATAAAGAGTAGATTATATATCATTTATGAGAAATTATGGTCCCTTTAGGTCTCTACTGAAATTATTATTGAAGTAATAGAGCACATTTTTAGTGAATCTCATTCTCTTGTTCAGCATTTACGTCCTTATTTTATTTTTTCTTTTCTGTAACTAATAACACATTTCAATTCACAGGTTTAACTAAAGATTTAAGTATATTAGAACAGTTCAGGTAGCAATACCCATGTTACACTTCTGGAGCAAGTTCTGTCATTTCTCTGTATTACAGGTCCAAGCTAATCAGTTAAACTGTCTTCTGTCAGTAGAAAGAAATAAGCTTTAAGAGCAGCATTCGTGTGATAGTCTTTCAAATGAAATTGTATTAGGACTGAACAGATGTGTTTTGAAAAAATCCAACATTTTTCTCAATGCATTTCTTAGATTTATATATGACTTTTATATTTTCAGTTTGTTTTGTTCTATGAACATGAAAAAAATAGAGGAAAATATTGATTTCAAAAATTTTTAAAACTGATTATGATTCTTTGAAAGGACTTAATGAAACATTTTTGGGTCAACGAAATTAGTCATTATAGTACATTTGAAGACTTGTGAGAAATGCATATCTAATGTATAACAAAGTTAACAAAGATCTGTGACCTGACTCAGATATTAGGTATATAATTTATTATTCTTTTAGTGCTGAGATCTAAAATCTCAATTATGTGCAATGGGAAAACCACCAACAAAAGACGGCAGGTCGTAAAGGAAGTCGATTTATCTTCAAGGGTGTTCGCAAGCATGCACAAGTTTTTCTCTTTGCAAGAAAAACAGATGATCACCATGGAATGACAGTATTTTTTTCTGACCCAGTGAAAACATAAGCCTAAAAGATAAGCTTCATAGTGTGTGATATTTTCATAGGCATTGTGTTACTTCGCTAAGGTGTGAGTCAGCTCACATCTATTTGACTTACTGTTTTGTGTTAACATGTGGGGAAGTTGTGAGTGGGGAAGGAGTGCCTTATTGCCTGTCTTCAGTACAGCACTTTCAATCAAAGAGAATCTACATAAGAGAAAAGTGATTAGTTCTTCTTCATTATTTTTCTATCAGACTCCAGGACAGGAGTATAGACTCCTGATGAGGGCAAACATAAAGTAGGGCAAGAGGGATTTTGCTGACAAACTCCTCTAGTCTTATGCAGAGGATTTGAGGAGAAGTGCTGGCTAAAAAAATGATGTTTCCTTAAAAAAATAGTTCTTTTGCTTTCCAGAGAACTTCAAGGCCCTTCAAAGCTTTTCAGAGGGCTTTTTTTAAGAGTGCAGTGGTCTATCTCAAATTCTACCTCTGTGAATCTTCTTCCACAGCGTTATTGCAAAAGCTTGCTGTGAATATGAACTAATAAGTCTCCCTTAACTCTGGAACATTGTGCAGTTGTTTGCCTGAGATAAAAACGGACAGAAACAATAGTTCTGTACTGGTGTAGGAATGAGGAGCAAGAGAAAGTTCTTCAAATAATCTTGCAAAAGTAGATTTATAGGTGTGCCTCGTGTGATAGATTGTGGAATAATTTTGAGATATGGCTCAAGTTAAAACTCATCTTTGAATAATTTTGCGTCTTAGCTAATTACATGATTGAAATTAAATATTCATTGATTCATTTGAAAAAAAAAAGTAATAAAACAATAGTTCTCTGCCTGCATTATTCCTGTCAAATATTCCACAGCTTTTCTCCACCAATTACTTTTAAGTAGCAAGTAATTCACAATTGTCTTCACAATAGCATTTTAATGAAAATCAATATATTTTCATTAAATGTTTTGCTTCATTGAGTCTCCATAAATTTTTTAATGTTCATTTTTCAAAGAAATCTGCTTGCCTAGTCTTAGATTTGGTGCAAGTTCTAAATTACACTGTTTGTTTTGTGCTTTCACATAATATGTTATGAGGGCAAGACATTTGAAGTTGTAAATTTCTTCATACTGAAGAAGTAAAGGCTCCTAAAGAGCAGACCAATTAATTTAAGAATCCTGTTGACAGGAGATATATAATTTCAAACATGTTTTCTGTCACACTGAGTAACTTCTATTTCCCTAACCATTAAATCTGTGGAAACAAAGAATACAAATTTTTGTTTGCATAGTGCTCGCAGGTATGTCCTATCTAATGTAAATAAAATTTGTTAACTTTAAAGTTATATATACCTTTCCATGAGCAGAAGTATAATATTGCTGGTGTTTACTGAGATATTTAGTCTTCAGTGTCAAATATCAAATTATTATTTTGAAATGCAAAATCTAAGTGAGGAAGAGCAAAGGTGTTCATAGAAGAGGAGAGAAAGTGACAATATGAAGATAAGAAAAGCAGTGAAGGAAAAGCAGATAACATTTGAAAAATCTTAGAAAATACATTTGCCATAAGAAAATTATGAGATTGTTGGAAGAAAAGAGGAAGATAGATTTCACAAAAAATTGATGAGCAATGAACTTCCAAGATTTCTATGTTTGTGCTCCCTGTACTTTTTAGAAATGGAACTTGGATGGCAACATTTTAAATGAAAGCTTTGCAAGGAAGGCATTAATAAGAGAAAAAAATGTAAATTGTCATTGATTTCTTTTTTAGGCACATCAGGTTTAATGTAGTTTGTTTTATTTCTGAGGTATAAAGATGTCCTGTCAGTGTTCTATAGTGTGATTTTTATTTTTTTAATTATTTTTAATGAATCAGCTATTTTAAATGGCAGCACAAATATCCATGTCTCTTGATTTAAAACTTCTGTACTTCTTAATTGCAATCTGGGTTGTTACTAGCTTGTCAGTTTCTGAAAGCTTTCAATCTGCAGAACCATATGTCTGATAAGTTTAAATTCCTAGTTTATTGCTAGAGTTAAGTTAGGTGATAGTAGATAGAGTGAAATGCATATGTGATGTCTTTAAAAAAAAACAAAACATAAAAGCAGTAAAATGGAACATATTAATAAGCTGAAGCAAATTATTTCTTCTAGCAAGTGTTTTTAGTGACAGTTCTTTATTCTTCTAGTTGTAAGGGGCTTCATATGTAGGGAAGCTAACCTCTAAAGTCTGCAATTTATCAGCTTGTCATACTTGTCAGAAATTTAAGTCATACTTCAGGGACTTATCTGTCTCTTTAGAAAATAAGGTGTAATTTGAAATTGTGGTGGCCACCTCATTGGGATGCAATTATTTTTAGAGTAGAAAATGTTTTCAAATGTACTGTAATTTGAACCACTCTGTGTTTTTTGGTGAAGGTGTGTAATAGACCATAGTAGATTATTGGAGTCTGTGGCTTTAATGTAACATTAGGCCTTCTTACAACAACTACTTCACTACATTGGTAAATACTGATGAGGAAAAGTAAGTAATATTTTTCCTTAAAAAGATAATTGCAGTTTGGTTTTAAAGCCTGGCAAATTATAAAAAAAAAAATAAAATTACTCATACTTGGTATGGTTTTGAATACAAATGTAATTCGCTTTCTCTCTCCCAGTAAAGACCATGGTTCTGCTTGTGTTACAATGTATAGATAATGTTTAGAAATTGAGAGTGTTACCTACCAAGATATAGTAGTAGATTCTTCTTATTATCATGCCATTTGTCTTAAACTTGATTGCTTCAAACAGAAAATTGAAATACCTCATAGATATAGCTATTTAATCTGTCAGTGCTTCACCTCTCAGGAAACTTCGCTTAAACCTCAGTGATCATTTTGCATCTTGAAACTGCAGTTTGAGACTTGAAATGATAGAGCTTGTTCCCTATTTTTATTTCACCATATTTCAAAATGAATTGCTAAACATAAACTTGTAAAATCTTCAAATTACTTTGATGCACTGAGCAGAAAAATAGCCATAAGTAAAAATTCCTTGGCCAGAAGAACATAAATGAATAAAGTGATTGATGTGTCTGTAACCCAGTCATAATGGTAGCAACATAAAGTACCCTAATATATGTTACAGTTCCAAGCCTGGGAGATGCAGAATGTTTGCAAGTGTCTTTGAATGAAGTGGTAAGAGGTGTTTGGCTTCTCAGAGACGCAGTTCTGTGCCTTGCATTGCAAGGGTCATTAGTCCCGGCACAACAAAACATTATTCAAACTTAATTATGAGCACGTAATCTCAGTGACATGTACTGACTCTATATGGACTCTTTAAATTACTGAGAATTCTGATTGTGCTGCAGATGGAGAAATCATTTCATTTAGCTGAGGTGTATGCCTTATGCAAATTTTTTAATGATCTTTTATGATGTAGAATTTCAGTGATCATTTTATTAGTTCATGTTTATTATCTAGGTTACAAAATTTCACAGTTAAAACCTGTTGGGCTGGAGTGGGGGAGGAATGATATGTAAAACCTTTCCTTTCCATTTACAACAGTTTATCCTGAAGCATATTGAAATGCTGTAACAATACTCCATGTTCAAATTAGGAAAAATATTACTGATTTATTGATAGATTTTCATAACAGTCAGTAATGAGTTGTAGTTGTACATCCAGACATCAGGAGTTTATTTCAGTGTTAGTATAGCTTTAACTAAAGTCAGATAGCAAGCCAAGAAAACTCTCTAGTATTGTAATTTAACAGTTCTTTAGTGTCATGGTAAGGAGCAATTTCGTGTTCCCACTAAATTACTCCAAACTGTGCTCTTCTCACTCACTCCCCCTTGTCTCTCCCCTTCCCCCTCCAGCGGGACTGGAGAGGAGAACTGGAGGCACAAAAGGTGAAGATCATAGGTTGAGATAAGAACAATTTAAGGGAAACAGCAATGAGATAAGAAAAGGAACAGTGGCAGCAACAGTACTATACAAATGACAAAGTGTACAACAAGGAGGCAAATTATTCATGTGTTCACCGTGGAGAAACCCCACAGCAGTACTCAACTGCTTAATCTGCCACACTACCTGACCTGGAAGGGAGCTTTTCCCAAACCCCTGGAAAATGGTATGAGGTGGTGTAGAATAACCTCCAGGTCCTAGCTACCCTTCCTCTTGGCTACTGCAGCAATTAACCCTGTCCCGGCTGTTTAACATCATATATGTACAGGGTCATAAGGTTGCTTTCTGCTATTTAATATAGCTGACCACATGCTGCTCAATAGATAGTGATAAAACTACAGCATTTTAACTTCAAAATGTACTTTGTTTTTACCACTTTAACCTCTTTAACACCACATTGGTGACATATGGATAAACAAACAATGAGATGGATGGAAAGCTGACTGGACAGAGAGGCCCAGAGACTTGTGGGTGTAGTAAAAAGTCCAGCTGGTGACCAATAGTGATGTTCCTCAGGGATAATTTTGGGGTCCAACACTGTCTAGCAACTTCAGTAATTATTAGCTGATAGGATGGAGTTCTCTCTCAGCAAGTTTGCAGATGTCATCAAACTAGCAGGAGGAGATGATTGATCTGTTTGAGCACAAGGCTGCTATTTAGAGGGCATACTGAAGCAATGGGCTGAAGGCACAGAATCACAGAGGAAATGACATCCAAGATCAAGTCCCACCTTTGAATAAATGTCACCATATCCACTAAACCATGTCACATAGTGCCACTTGTTTTTTGAATACCTCCAGAGATAGTGACTACAGTTCATTGGAGAGTCTGTTTCAATGCTTCAGCACTCTTTCAGTGAAGAAATTTTTCCTGATTTCCAACCTGAACCTCCCTTTGTGCAACTTGAGGCAGTTTACCTCCCCTTATCCTGTCTCTAGTTGCCTGGGAGAAGATGCCAAGTTCCACCTCAACACAAGCTCCATTCAAGTAGTTGCAGAGAGCAATAAGGTCTCTCCTGAACCTTCTTTTCACCAGGCTGAACCACCCCAGTAACCTCAGTCACCCCAAGAGGATTTATGTTCCAGACCCTTCACTGGCTGTTTTACTTTATGGCCACTCATCCCCAAGCCTGAGTTGCATGGGGCTGTTATGACCCAAGTGCAGGACCTGCACTTTGCTGTGCTGAACCTCACACCAGTGGCCTTGGCCCACTGATCCAACCTTGCTGATCCCTCTACAGAACTTTTCTGCCCTTCAGCAGATGACACTCCTGCCCAACATTTTGTTTCCTGCAAACTTAGTTAGGATGCACTTGATTCCCTCATCTAGATCGCCAGTAAAGGTATTTAAAAGGCCTGGCCCCAAAAGTGAAAAACATCAGGAAGTTCAGCAAAGAGAAATGCAAAGTCCTGCAATTTAGGGACAAATGACCCCATCCATTGCTACAGGCTGGGGAGCAGCTGTCTAGAAAACAGCTCTGCAGAAAAGGACACCAAGTTGACTGTAAACCAGCAATGCTAGAAAGCCATCAGCCTCCTGGGGTGTGTCACTGAGAGTGAGAAAATTGAAGATGGTGATCCTTTCGTATTTGGCAGCCATGAGACCAAATACAAAATGTTGTGTCTCCTTTTGTATTCCTCAGTACAAGAGAGACGTAGATATAATAGAGTTAGTCCAGGGGAGGTCACCATGCTGTCTGGATGATGGAACAGTGCATGAGGGAAGTCTGAGGAAGCTGGACCTGATGAACCTAGTGTACTGAGGGAGACCTTACTGCTCTCTGCATCTACACAACTGGGGGATACAGACAAGAAGGTGCCAGACTGTTGAGCGGTGCAGACTAATAGGCAACAGATGCAAATTAGGATATAGAAAATCCCGATTGGATATTAAGATTTTTTTTTTAGAACATTGGGAGTAGTTAAATACTAGGAAAGTAACAACCACTGTAATTTTGGGGATCTGTTCTTAGAGGTATTCAAGACATGGCTGAAAATGTTGCTAAGTAGCCTGACCTAGTTAAGACATGCACTGAGCAGGGACTGTGGCTACTGTGACTTGATGAGGTCACTTTGAAGCAAAATTATTCTGTAAGGCTATTAAATATATTTCCTGTATGTTTTCAGTGGTCGTCGATATGAATTGTGTATCCAGGGATGACATGAAGCAAAAGTTCAGATTTCATTTTTTTTTAAATTTTACTACAACAGATGGGTTTCCCAGAGCTAACATTTAATTGACTTTTATTAGCAGTAAGCTATTGGGAGCATGTTAGCAACAAGTTAACAGTAACACACGGACATTTTAAAACATTCTGCAATTTTCTGTTTCTTATGTTTGTAGTACTAGCTTGGAGTAAAAAGTTTAATTACATCTCTGTTTAAAATGCTTCCTCGATCTACATAGAATGCTAATTTTAAAGAAAGCAGGTCTCTTCACTTGACTGGTAAATTCTGATTTTTAAAGCTGTTATTCTGATACTCTCTTTAACGGTTGTCTTTTTTTTTATAAGAACCTGCTTCTCTCTAGCATCTCTTAGGCAAGTAAAATTAAGTTGAAAATACTCCAAAGACATAAGAATAATTAAAATAAATAGTATTACCAGAGAAATTAAAATTAAAGATATTTGGGAACTTACAATACAGTATCAATTATGCCTAGCTGTGAAGTATATTTTTTGAGGTTTAGAATTTTCTCTATTTTACCCCTTTAAAGCCATGCTAGTGAAACACAAAAGTGAACAATTGCAACCGTGCAAACATTAGCCAGAGTCACAAAATCCTTGCCACTTTAAATTGAACCACAAACTTTGATCTTTTGTTTCTCTTGATAGGAGGCCTTTCTTACAATATTTCAGTAGCTTTTTTTAAACTATTATTCCTATTATTATTATTAGTCCCAATTTATTTTTTCTTTTTTTTTTCTTTTGAGAAGAAATTGTCCTTTATAGGTCACCTTTCACACTTTCAGTGTTTTTAAGATTCTAGTTTGAAAGCAATAATCAGCACTTAGCACAGTGTGCTGCTTTCATTTTAAGCTCTCCTTAGTACAGCTGTGTTATAGCACGTTACAGCACCACTCCATCAAGACACAGTTGGAGAAGAGGAAGGTAAGAGCGTTTCAAGAACTAGCATATGGACGGTAAGATAATTAATAGAAAATAGAAAAGACAACTGCTGGTACTAAAATGCTGTGAAATCTACAGGAAAATAGGTAAGGAAATAGTCTATAGTGCTTTAATCACAATTTGATTGCTTCTTGATAATCAGGAACTTCAATTTGGTTGTCTAGATGCTATATTAAAAACATTAGTGTGGCAGAATTCCATATTATTCCTAGAGGGGGCTGCTCTGAAAAGTAATGCTCTTAGCTGAATTACATTTTTACATTATACACAAGTCTCAACTGTTCCTATAGCTTTATTTTTCAAGTTTCTTCTAGTTCCAGAAAGCTGAATATTCAGAAGCAATGTTAATATCCCATTGAACTAATGCCTTCTATGCTTTAGATGTGTATTTGCATACTAAGGGTACTCTGATAGATCTCTTCTTCTTCATATGGTAATTCCCTTTGAGGTCAGCAGATCTACATCTCAATCTCTCAAGTGAAGAATATATCAATTTATAAAAGCTACTTCATCTGGCTGAACTATAGGCAGCAATAAACTACTGCTCTTAAAGGTGGCTCAGGACAAGCAGTCTTAACCTAACAAGCATTGGTGACAGCCTAAAATCAGCAGGAATCTGTTTCAGCATGTACAGAACTGCAATCATCAAACTAAAAGAGCACTCCAAAGACAGGGAATCTTGAAGGATTTTCTTGGCATTCATAGAAAACAAGGGAGATGAGAAACAAGGTAGTTGAATTTTGTAGCTGTAAATTCAAACCTTGGACTCTGCATACCACTGTAAAATCAAATACCTGGCATTTTTGCATGTCTTTGTTAAGGTTAAAGTGTCCCAGTACTGGGGATAAGCATTCTTTCTTTGTTTTCATTAAAGTATTCAAGGGTGAGTAAATAAAACCCCCACCTGAGTTCTTTGCTTGTGTGTGTAGAAAATTAATTAATGGCTAAATTCTCTGAAAATCTAGTATGTGTTGAATTTCCAGATCAGGGGTATCAAGAAAGCATGACATAAGCCTGAATTGCATTTTCTCTCTGCTACTCCCAACACTTTAACATTGAGAAGAGGTCCTTTGGAAAGAAGACTCACTGTTGCTTTCTGTGGGCATCTCAGACAACAAAGAATTTAGTCTAACTGGAATATGTACCTTGTGGGAAGTGAAAAATAGTTAACATTGGACAAGGTGATTGAACTGATAATACTATGGGGAACTCTGATAGGAAAAACACAAGAAGGAAAGATACAGGAATGAGACATGATAGAAAAGAGAATCTTAGTCTTTGGACTATGGTTGAAGTAAACAGAAGAGTATATGACCAGTAAAAATTTTACTCTGTAGAAATTCCATCAACAATATTATTTTCCCTATTTATTGCTCTGCTTTCTGAAATCATCAGTAGCTCATATTGTTAAAATGGCTTGAAAACATTCAGTCTGATCTTGTCTGGCAATAATGTGTTCTGTACAATGCAGGGCAGACATCTCATTTCTCTGTTGACTAAGAAAGAATTTGCAGTCATACAAAAATAAAGACAATGAAATCTCAAGGAATGGAATGCTTTTGATACTTCCTGTACTGGGAAACAAAAAAAAAAAAAAAAAGATAGTGCTTCAGAGTAGAAATTAGCCCTGGTCTTTCCTGAAGCAGTATAAGAAAGTGAGGCTTTACAGTGCTCTGTCAATGTGCAGGAACCTTCAATACAATAATGACAGATGTTAGAGAATCTTAATACAGGGATACTGAGAAAAAAGCATCACCTGAAAGTATTTCTTCCTGACTGGAGCCAGAGGAACAAAAGAGTGTATGTTCTCATTTAACACCATTGATATGAAAAAAAAAACAAAAACAAAAACAAAAAAACCCAAAACAAAAAACAAAACAAACAAACAAAAAAAAATCAATGAATAGACAAGACTTTGGTCTTTCCATTTCATTGGCATGTTACTCCTGAGTCGTAAGACATTTTATATACTGTTTCAAAAAATATTTCATTTTATTCACATTCAGAAAACTTATTGTGGTATTGCAAACTTTCAGAAAGTTTTTTCTGTTATGGAAACATTGCAACCTTGCCTTAATAAAGACTTGGGTGACTGGATATAATGAGCCGTAGCTGACAGTACAATGACAATAAAACTCGCTAACAGAGATGGAGTATGATAAGCCTTGGTACAGGCTGTGGGTCAACAAGCAAGAGAAGAGCAGAACCTGAAGCTGCCAGAAAGTTGCATCATATCATCATGGACTGATTTTATTTGTGGCCTATGTGACACCTCCTCAGTAACAGGGATTGGGACCAGAAGGGCAGGGGAAGGGGCAAATTGTTATGCAGGCATCCAACACTGAGCTGCAGAAATTGCTGCATTTCCCCAGGCTCCACTGTGCTAAGTCTCATTTAGGGCCAGCTTTGGTAGCTGGAACTGAGTGTGGGCTGTATATGTGGGAGTGTGAAGTTTTTCCTGACACAGCTTACCCGCTGCTTTGGTTCAGTTATTAAATTGAACTTTGCAGCGTCACACTGTCTGATGCTCTTTCTCCCTGTCCCCTTCTCCTTGACAGCTGTTCATGGTGGATTTTTTTCTTGGCACCAAGAAATAACAGATCATCTCATATTGACTAGAAAACAGTCTTACCAGAAGTACTTTTTTTTTTTTTCTTTATGGAACCATATAATTTGAAAACTGTAACATTTTTTCATTCATTTTGTCTTAGAGGATTTAAAGACCATTGTAATACATGATAGCTACAAAAGAACACTATATATATAAAATATTTGAAACTGTGTACTTTTATCTAAAAATAATAAAACCTAAAATTAAATCGTTATAGAAAAGCTCATCAGCCACATTAGATCTGCTTTTTTCTTACAACCTGTTCTGAAAAAGAAAAAATAAAACTATACAGTACCTATAAGGTGTGATTTTTTATGAGCAGCATGTAAAATGCAGGAGGCTAGGCCTGGAAATAACAGCTGTATGTAACGAATTATATAATTTCATTTTTTGCCTCTCCCTGTCTTTCACAATATCAATAATTTCTTTCCCTCTCCCTGTGTCCTTCTCCTCTTCTTCCTCCCTCTGTTCCTTCCTCTCTGTCTCCCTCCTACTTCTACCTTCCCTATCTCTCTTTCCTCTCCCTCCCTCTTTCTCATCCTGCTTGCCTGCCTTTATGTCCTCCCTGCTTGATGTTTGCATTCCTTCCTTCTTTCCTTCCTCCTTCCTTCCTCTTTGATTTTCATGATTTACCCTCTTTCCATACATGATGGGTTTCATCTCTTGGTCACTTAAAGTAGACACACCCTTAATACTTGTCAGTAGTAATTCTATTCTACACAGAGAATACATAATGGAAACCTTAGAAATGATGCTGGAAAGGCACTAAATGTTGAGAAATCTGAAAGGATAACTGGAAAACACGATGTATGTTAGCTTCACTGTTCAGATATGCCATTCATTCATAAGTATATATATATATTATATAAATATGTAATTATATACATATATAACACATAAGCTGTATTATATATAATTATGGTTGTCATGTTCAATGTAATGTAATTATAATTATAAAGGCATTGATGCTGTGTAAGCACTGCTCAGCAATAGCAAAAGCATCCCTCTGTTATCAATGTTGCTTTCAGCATAAATGCAAAAATAGTTCCAGACTAACTACTATGAAGAAATACAGCTCTGTACCTGCCAAAACGAGTACAACCAAGAAATTTTGTTATGTTTCTGAATGGAAATGAGAAACTGGTTGACCTCATCCCTTAAAACCCTCATAAAAATGTTTCCCAAATTTTCTGAAAATGTAACCAATGCTTACATGAAATGAAAGCAGTAATTATGGTTGTAAGTGTTAAAATTTTCCAGGGAATGGGAAACTACTATCAATTCATCGTTCCCCTAGGTAGAGAAGACATTTTTCAATTGATGATTATAGGTGATCCTCACTCCCATGAGGATTTGGAATCTGGAGATTCTTTTTCTTTTTTCATGATCAGGCTTGTCTTACTACTTTATGATCCCCATTGTATATAACCCCACTTTTGTGCATCCAATGTACTTCCAGCCTAGCAGCAAAAGACAACTGTTCTATCGAATAAGATGAATGCCTCAAAAATAAAAGGAAAGAAGGGAGGAAAGATGGGAAGAAGAAAACAAACCCTTTTTGTTTGAGTGATTCCTTTTAAAAAGCTTCTAATCTTTTGGAATTGCAAAAGCCTGTCTGAAGATGACTGCTTCTGGATTTCTTAAAAAATTAACACATGCTTAAAAAGAAGATGAATCAGTAGCTTTTTAGAAGGAAATAGCCTTACTTGATTCTGAGATCATTATCACATCTAGTACTTTAAAAAGTATTTAGAGTAGCAAAAAAGAATGTATTTTAAATTGACATAATTTCATTAGAGACATTAAAGCTAATGCTTGTTTATACCAACTGAGAAACACATATACTTCTAGAATCACCCTATTAAGATTGTTTCAACTTTTTAAAGTGGTATTGCATATTCCTTCATGACTCTCCTTATATTGTTTCTTTGCTTGCAACCCCTGGAATTATTTGTTCAAAATGGTGCCGTATTAACATCATATCTGATGTTAACAGGTTTAGCCAGTGGGTTCTACAAGGTTGAACAAATTGGTATAATCCAAGTGTCCTCCGTAGGGGAAACATTGCTGAGAGCAAGATGTAGAGAATTGTGTGGATATTTCTTGGGGCTTTTCTGTGGGATAAAAAAGTTGGAAAATCTATCACTTAACACTTATGATGCTAAAAAACAGAACTTACAAGGGTATTCTGTATGACTGAAGTGCCCATATTAAAAGACTGATAGTTGACTCAAAGCTAAATATAATTTACTTTAATAATAACTCAAAAGTACTCAAGCCACTAATGATCAGACTTAATATTAAGTAGCTGTGTTTCATTCTCCCTTATGTTATTGTCTTGGAACAGTAGAATTTTCAACTTCAATATGAATCCATAGTTAGTAAACTCTCAATTTCTTGTCATAGGTTTGACTGAAAATTTTAGTGCTCAACACAAAATGTAAGTCATGGCAATTGGGTATTTAAATTCTTTTTTCCCAGGAGTTTGTTGTCAATATTTCTATTTAATTGTTAGAACTTCCCCTGGTGGATTATGTAAAATATAAACAGACAAATTTAAAAATATGCCTCTAGAGGCTAATTTTACAACTTTCAGTGCCAAGAATATTTCAGTTAGCATTTTTAAACTATATGTATTATTTATCTTTATAGTGGCTAAATATGTTACTTAACTTGATACTAATTCTCAGAGAATGTCAGACATTTTTTATATGTCGGTGTCCTCTACCATGAAAAGGAGAGTTCATTAAAAAAACCCCAAACCCAAACAAAACCCAGTTCTAATAAATTTAACAGTCTAAAGTCTGCCAAAGATAAAAGGATTTTCAGAGCATTAATGAGTAATACCAACCATGGAGAACTGCCTGGACTGGTTACTTAACACTAACGTTATTTTTAATGTGCCCACAAGTAAGTCAGTTACATACCCCAGGGAAAAAAGATGAAGAATGAAGAGTCTGAATTTTAAATGATACCCTAAGAAAGAAGGATCAAAAGAAGAATGCTAGAGCACAGGAAACTGTAAGGGACAAGAAATATCATAGTGATATGTAATTACTTATGTACTCAGGTTAAGACAAAGCAAATAACTGGAGAAGTTTTTATTTAATGTATGAAACTGGATTTTATACAGATAGCTACAAACTGATTATTGTGAATATCTTCCACAGGTATGAGATCATAAGACTTATCCATTAAAGGAAGAAAGTGAAAAGTAGTAGTGGTAAATGGAGTGGCAGGCAGGTAAATAGTAAGAATTAGAACTTACCAAAGAATTTCTGATAAATTGAAAATGTAAGAATATTAAAATATTGAAAAATATCTGTTGGAGACCTGAAGAACTAGATTTTTTAATAAATACTGTTATCATTCAAGTCATAAAAGTGAGAGATTTTACAAGGGATCATCCTTATGGAAGATTTGAAGATGTAAAGAATGTAATAAGTAAATATTGCTAATAAAAGTAGGGGCCAGTCATTTCTAGAAATAGTAGTTGCCAGGATTCTTTACCAAATAATTAGTAAGCCAAAGCAAATTAATGAACTCATGACCTCATTGTTTGAAAGCATCATTGAACCATTGGTTCTCAAAGATAAAATTGATTCATGTGATGACTTTACTTAAAAAGAAGGATAAACTAAAAAAGGGTAGCACTTAGCAGTCTTGATTGCAAAAGTAAAAAAGGTATTATAATAAATTATTCAACTTGACCAAATAGTTATTAAAAACCAAGATATTGAGGAGATCTAGATCTTTAAAATCAAAGGTATAACATAAAATTAATTATAAAAGTACTTAGATCTCGTATTCCCAGAAAGAAGGGAAATGCTTGCACAGAGGATTCTAACAAAATAAATAATTTCCTCAAACACAAACCTACAAAAAGAACTTAAAAATGAGCTAAGAAAATACAAGTAATGAAAAAGTGCAGAAAACCTAGAAATCAGTAAATGCAGACATACAGTGGAAAGTGCCAAGAGCAGACTCTAATTATTTCTTTTCAACAGATACAAGGAAAAAAATAGAGGAATTTATTTGCTAAATCAAGAAAAAAACAGTGTAATTACAGTGAGATGGTGAGTGTATCTACCACTAATTGTATAAATGTCATGAAACTTAACAGAAACATGAATTACTTATAATAATTACACTAGTTTCCCGCATGTAGACCAGAGCAGGATGCTTCAATGAAAACTGAAGATCTTGAAAGGAAATTTACCACAATTAAGATGAAGGTAAAACTTGGAGTTCAAAATATATGCTAGTGATACTATTATATGTATGTGTCTTTTTACATACATATATATTTATATATATATTAATCTATATCTAGATAGATAGATATAGACATATACCCAAATATCATATATATGAATATAGAAATATATATATGTGTGTATATATGTGGAATAGATAAATAACTCCCTTCTGTGTCAGTCTGGTGCTGTTAAAAAAAACAAAAATAAGAGCTAATCTCAGGATGCAATGGAGGATTTTGGAATATTTTGTATAATTCTCATGTCACCATTTTTAAAAATCACTTGACATTTGGAGGGTGTGAAGAGGGGAGACACACAGGATTATAAGACAAGAGAAAATGTCTTGCAATAAATATCTTAAAGTACTCAGGCTGTTTCAGCTTATTAAAAAGAAAAGAAGATGAGGTTCTTGATGGCAGTGTATCTCCACAGGGAGAAACTAGTGTGAACTAAAGAGCTCTTTAATCTAGTAGAGGAATCTTAGCAAGAGCCAATTCAGTTTAGATGGATTGGAAGTAAAGTACTTTTCCATTGACAAGATTGCTTAAATAGTGGTACGAACTGGGATAACTGCAGAGAAAAGCATAGAATTCTTCATCTCTATTTATTTTCATCTCAAGATTGAATATGTTTGAATAAAATTGAGACAAAGCAGAAATTATTCTTAGTCACAGAGTAATTGGTGAACTCTGTATGCTAAATATATTTGATATACACAAAAAACCTAGATCAATGATCTAACTAGTTTTCCTGCCTTTATTCTAAACATCTGTGTCATGCTAATCTATTTTTTTTCCTTGTTACTGCTTGATATATCCTGTTAAAAAGTGCTGCAGAGGAGCAGGATGCCATTCTGTTAAGTCATGAATACTGAAAACTGAATGAAAGGGAATTATATGGGACAAAGGCCAAGTTCTCTTTAACTGGTTGCTCAGCAGGGGCAATATTTTAGAAGTTTAGAATGTCATTAGAGAAATTTTGCTAAACAAGGAATCCACAGAGAAGATAGGAAATTCCTTACCTCAGGAAGAAGCTAAAGCTTAGAGGCAGTGGATTTTTTTTCAGGGCATTCACAGAATATTTTGAATTGGAAGGGGCACACAAGAATCGTCAAGTCCAACTCCCATCCTTGTAGAACAGCATTCCCAGGAAATCACATCATGTCCCTGAGAGCACTGTCCAAACACTGCTTGAACTCTGTCAGGCTGGTGCTGTGACCACTTTCCTGAGGAGCCTGTTACAGTGCCCAACTGCCATCTGGGTGAAGAATCTTTTCCTGATATCCAACCTAAACCTCCCCTGAACAACTTCAGGCCATTCCCTTAGATCCTGTCATTGGTCACCACAGAGAAAAGACTTCTTGCAGGAGATATATAGAATTTCTTGCAGCACAGAAATATAATTCAGTCAACAGGAGTACTAATGGTTGCAGTATGCCTGCTAAGGGAAAGATGCAAGGAATTTACCCCAGTACTCCAGTGATTCTGGAGCCTTTCCTAATATCTAACCATTCTTTTGAAACCTTCATTGTCAAGTGTCACGAAGGTATGTCATGCACACATAACTCATGTAGTCTTAAATAAACTTAAATAGAGTAAATATCTTACTTAGTTTGAAAAATACTTTAATATATGGAATAAAAAAAACCTGAACAGAAATACATGGATTCATGTAAATTCCCATAGGGATGCTGGCTATCCAGCGAACGAAGGGTTGATTTATATAAATAAAATGTCAGTATTTCTGATGCTGGAGAAATGAGCTATAAATAAGTACATGTTACACATTAGAAAATATCCAAGTCTAAATTCAGATGATTAGTAATGTACATGAGATGCAACACTTCTGGCTGCTGCCATTATACCCCAATGATAATAAAGAAGTTTCCTTTTCATTTAAGAAAAAAATAGCAAGATTTGTTTGCAGTAAAATGTTTCTAGGGAGAATTTATAAAAGACAGTGCATCCAGGTGGTTTGCTCTAAAAATACCTAAAACTTGCTTACTTGGGAATTTATCTTTCCATCTGAAAATACAGACAGGTAAAATGTGTACAATATGCAGCATCATTTAAACAGAACATCAGTACTTTTACAGAATTCTGATGGTAAATTTGGCTTATTATTAATAGAAACAATGATGATTCTTTTTTTTCGTGTTTTGCTTCTATTAATTCTTTAAAATACTGTGTCTGGAGCTGAAAAGCACAGTGGAAAACAAGACAACATTAGACCACAAAAATGTCCTGCTACTTCTAATATGTTTAAATAAATGGCATGGCATTTAAAAAATGCATTCAGCCCACATATAATTTTCAGTTTTCCTTGCAAACGTAATTATTAATAATGAATAGCCTTATCCCAATAAAAAAAATATTAGTTCATTCATGAATTCATACTTGCACAGGTGCACACTTATTATCCACCTTTTAAAATTCAGAATATAAACAAAAAGCCAGTTAGCTTGCATGACTAGGTCATGTTAATGTTGGTTGCCTCGTCTAAGCTTGGTTTCCACCTCTCTTCTGTCATCAGTGGAGAAATAAAAGGTTCTCCAAAGGATATTTAAATGCCATCTGTCTTCAGTCTCTCAGTAACAATAGCTACTTAGAGATTAAATATGAAATAATTCTTTGAAATTATTAAATAAAATATGGATTCCCCATCCTCATTTATGGAGATGAGCGAGCACCACTTGTTCCTTTCAAAGAGTAATTATCTTGCTCATGGTTCATTCAACTCCTGCATCTAAATCGGGGATATGTGACCACTCACTAGCCAGATGTAACTCCATCGCTACAACTATTCGAATTTCACTGTTTAGATTATTTTGTAAGTGCAGAAATCCTAAATATCAACAAGAGACTCCTAAATTGTGCTCCAGAGACCAGATACTTAAGAAGTTGTCAAAGTGTTTAAATTATTTTCAGTGTTTTCAGATTTCAGTGGAAGAGATCATCCTTTCAAAAAAAGACATTAAATTCTAGTGGTGCATACAGTTCCACATAAACAAGGATAGTTACTCCATTTTCATTAGTTGAGTAAGCAGTGATTTCTTATTTGCTATAGTGATTTAATATTTATTCAGCACATTTGTTTGTTTTGTTAGGGAGCTGCTTGTAATTTCACTCATCCCCTTTCATAATAGGAAAACTATAATGGATTGATTTAGGAAAAGTGAGGCATAAACATTGTCATGTATAATACATTTTTTTCACTGATTAAGCTTAGAAAAAAAAATATCCTTTTCATTTCCATTTAATTTCCATTATATATACCTTATATATCTCTATTCAATTCACTCATGTTAATAACAAGAAAAGAAACATAAAATAATGGCACACTTTTTGAATTTGTTTTAGTCTAGACATTGGCTAACATTTGTATTTATTTAGCCTATATCTTCTTTTTTTTTTCAGTATGACAAATGTTATATGCTTTATAATTATGCAAATTTTATCTGACATGTTTCTAGCCTGCTGAGATTAGAGGTGCCCAGGTTGGGAAAGCTTTAAGAAGGAGACTTACAGGTTTATTTAGCTACTGAATGCAAGAGACAAAACACTGTTCATTATTTCATGTTAATGTAGATTTAATAGATAAATGGAAACAAGAAATTATTTCCTAGTGTTTCATTACTTTATATCTTATCTTTTAGATTGTGATCTAGGTGGTGCTGCTTTAATGTAATGGGACTACCAAAGCATTTTTTTTTTTGCTTTACCCAGTATTTAATTTTCATTTCTGAATTGACACCAAATGAAATTTTAGTTTAATCAGATACGTGGAGTATTCTGTCCAAGTTTAATGGTGGTTATTTGTAAGTAAAGGAATGCTGTTAATTTTTTTTTTCGTTTAACTAATTATTTATGTTATGGAAACATTCTGCAGTCTTGGAGCAGAGCTTAAGCTTTTGTGTCTACTGGGATGTTTTATCATCGTTAGAGTCAATAATGAAAAGGGACTCTTAAGTTCTACCACTTTATTCTGTGACTATATCTTAATTAGATTATTAAAAACCACTCTTTGAGACGTCAAAAAAATTTCTTTTTTATTTATATTTTTATTTTAGCTCAGCAGTTAGTTAATTAGGCTTGTATATTTTGATAAATTAATCATGAAAATGTGTGTGAAACTCAACTCCTCTTTCTGAACCTTCTCTCATCAGCACATTTCCATCAATTCTGTTATGTTTTATATTTTTATATATGTGTTAGAATTCTATAGTCTTACCTGCTGGCAACGAGGTCCCTAGATAAGGCTGCTCAAGAAATTGATCTGATGTGATTTATAAAATAGATCCTACTGAAAAGACATGATATTAAAATTCAAAATATTTTTTCACCTATTTTCATTATATTATTTTGAGGTCCTGACAATTCTGAGATGTTATTTTAAACTTCTTATGATTTAAATTGATCTTTCTAAATACAAAGTCTCACAGGCATACTGCACCCTTTGGCGTAAATACTGCTGTTCTTGTGTACTGATGATTAATAGAATTGCAAAGAATCTTTTCAATTTGTAAAACTAAGCTACATCTGGGCTTTTTATGTACCACTTCCTATTGCAATTAAGGAATAGAATTGTGTTTTTTTGTGTTTATGCTAGTTAAATTAAAAAAAAAAAAGAAAAAAAAAGAAGAAGAAATTATGTAAATTGGCAAAATGTGTTTGTTTAAATATGCAGTTTCACAAAATCAAATTTTGCCAGTGCACTGGTAGTTCAGTATAGCCTAGTACAAAGTCCTAAATAGTTCTAGACCTGTCTGATTTTTTTATTGCTGTAAGAGCAATAAATTGTGCTTAACAGTAATATAATTTTTCTGAAGGTGAAGAGCTGTGCACTACTAACATTAACTAAAGAAAGATCCCTCCCTTCAAACCCTTTCAGCAGTTATATCTAGCCAATATAGCTGTTGTTTGCAGTAGGGTTAAACAAAATACAGTAAAGCCTGAGGACAATGCTATCGGAGCCAGACAAGTAAGGAAATCGCTTTTCCTCAAAATACAAAGGTTAATGAGAATTAATTGTTTTACTTGTGCTTCATTAAAGACTTTCCTAAAGGTTGTATAGTCTAATTCCCTTCTTCTGTATCCTACATTGAACTAGGCTTTTAAGACTTCTAGTTAAAAGTTTAAAGCTGTTTCTCAGACAGTTATATCCTTTTCATTTTCTTAAATTTCCAGTATATGCCAAGAATGTGCTGATACCTCATCTCTCCACATATTTAATTTATACAGAAGGCCTCTTAGTCAGCATGTAGTAATATCATAGTTTGCTATGAATAAATTCAAGCTGAGTCAAAGCTTTTTTATTATATCTCCGATGCATTATGTTGTTTATTGTTGGCTTTGCTGTTGTTTGCAGTAGTGGGGGAAGTTGTTTGCTCTTTTTTGCTGTCATCCAGGGTGCTTTGTATTTTATGGAATGCTCCTAAAGGTTAATCAGTGTTCCTGCTTCACAAGTGAAACATACCAGAATGTTTTGAATTTATCTTGGTCTATTCTTACATGAACAGTTTTTCTCTGATTTTATTTTTAAAAAGTTATTATAAAAGTCTTCAGATTGCCAAATGGAGAGCAGCACACAGTCTACAGACAATGTGAATGACATGCAGCTGAAGTCAACATTACCAGTTTTTAACGTGTGGACACTCTACTGAAATTATTAAAATATTCTCTTCTGATGAAGGTGCATGCTGCATCTATATAAAGACCAACCATATACTCAGTTGCATTAGCCAGAGGAGTGAAAGAAATTATTTCTTCCCGCCTACTCATGATGCCGTAATGGAATGCATTTTCCAGCTGGTGACATTGCAATTGATGAGCAAATTGAACCAGCTTCCTGAAACTGGAAGCACACTATATATGAAGAGAATCTGAGGGGGCATTTACAAAGAAAAGAAAGCTAAGAGAGATGGTATTTTCACCTGCCTTTCAGGAGATATGGAAGAGATAAAATCATTCTTTTTTTGAAGGTGCACAATGAGGGGACATTGGCCACCAGTCCTAAATTGCAGTTTCCAAGTGAAAAACACATCCTCACAGTGAGAGTAGTACTCATTGTAGCCGTTTTCTCTGAGAGGCTGTGGAATCTCTGTGCTTGGAAATACTCCAAGCTAGACTCAGCAAGGCTGTGAGCATCCTGTTTCATCAGTCAACCTGATGCAATTGAGTCTGAATTTCCTACATTCCATTGCTGTGCAATCAAGGAAAAATGTAATATTCGCATAACACTCAGATGTACTTATTTGTGGCAATGTACAATTTTCAGTTTTCGGAAGAAGTTTCTTGAAATTAGAACTATGATTCAGATCAGATTCAAAAGCCTGTGGTCCTATTTAAGTGCATGTTTGTACATGTACATGCCCATATATATATGCATTTGTATATGTATTTATATATTTGGGGTATTACTGACCAAGTTCCAATTATGAAAAACACCATTTAATTGATAATAGCTATAATTATGGACTTGTTACTCATGTAATTGAAATTAAGATAATTTAAAAGAAGTGTGGTAATTCTTGTAAAGTATTACTAAATATTAGCCTCTAGACAGGTGACTTTATAAACTAAGCACATTCTGCAGATGAGTTTGTAGTCAGAGAATAAAAACTATATATCTGGCTCAAAAATCCAAAACTATTAGCCTAGGAGTGAAACTGTAAATTCTATTGCATCCTGTAATGGGCTTACTATGGAGTTAATAATTAGTGTTTCATACAGAAATTATGCTACATATTTAGAAAATCACAACTTCCACATGCCATCTCTTCACATAAGGGAAAACTGTCAAATCTGTGGAAATTGCTGGCTGTTATGAAATGTCTTCTTCTTGGAGGTTGACCTATGACCTGATTGTTTCCAAACCTAATCAATTTTCCATCAGTCTTGTGCTTTTCATAAGACTGAACACACTGATTGTTTTGATTTTGAAGACATGAGCCATGTACTGACACCCAGAGCAAGAACTAAAAGTATTGCTAAACTTCTCTACTACTCTTCTGAGGATCGGTATTTCAAAGACACCCAGACTTTTTCTTTAAACCTGTTTTAATTCATCTGTAAAGCCCATACAGAGTTCATTATGATGGTTGTTAAACAGCTTGGCATAAATTTAGACAAAATCTGAGCCAGAGTTGTGAAATTCCTAGGGGAGTAAATAAACTTTATGTTAATTAGGATCTTATAACAATTTTAGAAATATATTATCTTAAGAATTAATTCCGAGGTACACCTGATAGTTTAGGTATTTGCAGTGAATCTCTTTTCTTTTATTTTTTTTAGCATTTTGGTAGCTAAATTGCATTTGAATAACATATGTTCTAAACATATGTTCTTAAGTCTTAACATTCTTAATCTGTTACATGCAGCAGGACCTGCTAAGATGTATTGCAACTGACTTATTTATTATGTGCTTGGTAAAAATGTCTTCATTTTAAGAAGTCAAATCCAGAATATATTTTGGAAATGCATTACCTAATTCAGAACCTCTTATTAAAGATTTTTGTCTAGTACCTGCTGGAGAAAGTGTATATATATGAAAATACAGATATTTTGATTCATTTTCATTTAGATCGTAACTGTACAATGTAACGGAAGTGAAGAATAGAATCTAGTGCTGTCTGTTTTGAAGTTTAACTAAAATTGAGAAGAAACAAGAACTCCCAGAGTTTATCAACACTTCCAAGTTTTTAGTAAAATTCAAACTTAGCTGAAAATTGCTTATTTTAAGTAAGGTTGTATTTGCTATGCAGTATCTTTCTTAGTGAGAAGAAAATAATTTACTGGAGAGGCTTTCAGAAACATTTAAGACCCAAAATATGTTTAAAGAGAGAATAGGATATTATTTTCCTCAAGTCAAGAATGGAGATTTCATCAAATCTGTTTCAGCCACACATTTAAAAGTAAAACAACGACAACAACAAAAAAAAAGAATATTTGCCTTTTATGGGCATGTGCTTAAATTGCATAGTTGACTGCAAGGGATTCTATGAAGGCAAAACCTAAAGAGATTGAAACTGCTGTCAAAGAAATTGAAGAGAATGCCTCAAAGATCTTCTAAGCATCTCACACAGGAGAGCACTAAAATCACAAATTTTCAAAATCTGTGATACACGGAAAAGATAGAATAGTCACCATTTAAACTCCTTCTAATCATTTTCAAAATTGCATCTGAAAACTGGTCACAAATATACCTCTTGCTGTGAGCCCATGCAGCCCTTTTTATGTCCCATGAGCACTTAAACACTGTTTATCAGCTAGATAAATTATTAAATTATTCTGTGCAAGACTTTATCAGTATCAATAAGTTTATCTGAATGAATAGAATTTTGAATATAATGGATAGCTTCAAAGCATAAGAGAATCAGAAGATCCACTACTAAAAAGTGAACAAATTCTCATGTTATTTCAAATTTTTCATTTTAAAGAATGTTTTTATTTCTGTTTTGCTGTTAGGTAGCATAATTTCAGGTGTAAATATCGTGTCATAGTTTCTGTTTATTTCCAGAAAAAACATTATGTGTTTATTTGTGTGGGGTCCTGCACTTGGGTCACAACAATCTCATTCAGCACCATCATCTTGAGGAAGAGTGGTTGGAAAGCTTCTCAGCAGAAAAGAACCTATGCCTGCTGGTCAACATCCAGCTGAACATGATCCAGCATGTGCCCAGGTGGCCAAGAAGGCCAATGGCATCCTGGTCTGTGTCAGCAGCAGGAGCAGGGCAGGGATTGTGCCCCTGTACTGGACACTGGTGAGGCTCTACTTTAAATATCATGCTCACTTTTAGGCCCCTCACTACAAGAACACTGAAGACCTGAGGCATGTCCAGAGAAGGAGCTGATAAAGGGTCTGGAGCACAAGTCTTATGAGTAGTGTCTGAGGGAACTGGAGTTTCTGGAATAAAGGAGGCTCAGGGATACCTTATCACACTTTACAGCTCACCTGAAAGGAGATTTCTGTGAGGAAGAGATTTGTCTCTTTCCACAGTAACCAGTGACAGGACAAGATAAAGTGGCCTCTAGTTGCACCAGGGGAGGTTTAGATCAAGTATTAGGAAAACATTCTTCACTGAAAGAGTGCTCAAGCATCGAAATAAGCTACCCAGGTAAGTGGTGGAATTATCATCCCCCGAAGTGTTCAAAAGATGCGTGGATATGGCTTTTGAGGATTTGGTTTAGTGGTGAACAAAATGGTGCTGGGTCAATGGTTGGATTCAATAATTTTAGAGAACTTTTCCAACCTTAGTGATTCTGTATTTCTATGAATTTGAACACAGGCTAATGAAAAAACCACCTAAACTTATCAACAGCAGGCCACAGCTATAAAGTTCTATTTGCCTCCTTCCCTTTCCAAATAAAGAACTTACACTAAGAAATTAATGTGTATTACAGTTAGTTGACAGCATGAGATTATTTGATGTTAACTTATACTCTTGGAAAGAATGAAACATAATGTCTCTTCCTTCCAAATTTGTAATTTTCAAAGCAGCAATAAAACAAGAATAACTGTCAGTATAATCAATATTATGTGCAGAATGACAAATGTTTTACAATTTCATTTCAGTCTGAAATTTGTCTTGGGATTTACACAGTAAATTCATATACTTTCAGCATTCACTTAATAGTTTTTTAAAGTGTTGTATCAAAAAACCTAATGTGACAAGTTTTCAACAGCCTTATATCTTGGCAGTCACTTAAAACCTAAATACAGTGCTTATTTATGTTTTATACCATTATTTTGTTGGAATGAGTGTGGAAATTCAGTTGTTAATGGTCAGACATCTTTACATCTTTGTGTGAATCATTGTATCTTATGAAATCTTGTGGAGTACAAAAATTTCAGTCATCTAGAAGAGGGCCTATATTAATTGAATTTGTATCATGATACTGATTCTTGAGCATTAATCTGTGCTTGAAGGTTGCAAGTGCTGTCAGAAAGTGATTACCACATGAGTTTCTTCAAACTTGTTTATAGTGTGGAAACCTTTGGAAGTCCCCTTTCAGTTGATAGGTGGTTCTTTCTCAGAATCATGTTTGTGTTTTGATGTTTGTCTAATTTGAAATATATTCTCTTTTTCCATACTAAAATTCTCAGGAGTGCTTCAGTTTATGCTGAATGCTAGTTGAAAGGTGAATCAGAATTTAACAATGTAAAAGATAATATATCAAAGAATGACTCAGGCACATAACTCAGGCCTTTCCTGAACTTTGTCTTTTTTCTACGATGGGTTTTTTGTTTTCTAGAATGCTCTTGGCCAGTGTATCATTTTTCAAAACAGTGATTTACTATAAATTAATTAGAAATGCGAACATTTTTATATGTCTCTGATACGATATTTTAAATATTTGGTTTCAGCTAAAATGACTACTGTATAAGAAATACTGACATGAACTAGCATTTGTAAATGTTTCACTCCTCAAACAAAACTTTAACTGAAACATTCTCCAGAAACAGCACACATGATATGACACAAAACACATAAGCTTTAGAGTTGCATAGTGAAGGTACAAGAAACAATATTGTTGGAAGTCTTTATGGTATGGAGAGCTGTAGAGAAATGCATTTTTCCTCTATGATCTTGCAATTACCCATGAATGTATTTTGAATTTAATGGCTACCTGTTTTTAATTCAAGTTTGAAGAACAGGAATAAAAAAAAAAAAACACTCTAGTGCTCTGACTGATGTTCCAATTACCTTTTGAAATACTATCTTAATTATGATATTTATTAATAATTTATTAAAATAGAGGCTTTTATTATAGACATGATCTTGCATATACCCTCAGCCCTGGCTTTGTTCTGTATTTCATCACATTTGAAGGCTAAGTAGGGTCAGAATAAGTCAGTGAATGATTATGAGATTACAAGTATATTTTTAGGTGTTACCACAAAGAAGAGTGTTAATGATTAAGTATCTTGTTTTCACTCCTGAACATTACAACAGTTACAGGACTGTGAATGAATTGTAAAAGTAAAACCATAACCACTCAGTCCCTTTGAGTTATTAAAGACACAAGAGATTATTTTGAGGCTTTTAAGTTTTGGTGCTAATGGGCTCATTAATCAGACTGAGAAATTCATAATAAGAACCAGTATGTATGAGTAGAAGACAGACAAGTTCAAATGGGGTATTAGATGTACATTTTAATATTCAGAATGATTGCTTCTGAAAGCTAGTGTGAAAGCAGCAAATTGTCTATCTCTGCATGTCTTTGAGTTGGTGCCTTTATAGGAAGCAATCTTCAGCGAATCAGATGCTATTAGGCTCAATAGAAGGGGAACTGGTTTGAAACAAAAACTGAAAGGGATTCCAAGGCAGTTTCCTGCTTTGAGAAACTGTTTAACCCAACGCTGAAAGGAATTGCTGATATTCTAGACATCTGTGCAGCCCTTCAGAAGCACCTAGACAGGTTGGAGAGAGGAACTGTCTGAAATTCATCAAAGACAAAACAGGGGCCTGTACCTGGAGAGTGATAACTCTGTGCACCAGTACAGGATTGGGACTGACCTGCTGGAAAGCAGCTCTCAGTCCATGAAAAGGACCTGGGGGTCCAGAAGGACAACAAGCTGTCCATGGGATGGCAATGAGCTCTTGTGGGCAAGAAGGCCAGCAGAATCCTGGGATGCATTAGGAAGAGCAATGCCAGCCAGTCGAGGGAAGTGATGCTTCCCCTCTACTCACCCGTGGTGAAGCCACACCTGAGTGTTTCCAGTTCTAGGCTTCTCATTACAGGAGATACCTGAAGCTCCAGGAGCAAGTCCAGCGGAGGTCTCTGAAGATGGTGAACGTCTCTGTTATGAGGAAAGGCTGAGGGAGTTGAGCCTGTTCAGCTTTGGGGAAGAGACAGCAGAGAGAGGACCTCATCAATGTATATAAATATGATAAGGGAGAGTGTCAAGGTGATGGTGTCAAACAATAGGACAAGAGGCAACGGACAGAAACTGATTAGCAAAAAGTTCCCCAGATATGAGAAAGAACTTCCTTAGTGTGCAGGTCACCACACATTGGAGCAGATTGTCCAGAGAGCTTGTGGAGTCTCCCTCATTGGAGATATTTAAGAGCCATATGGACACACTCCTGTGCAATGTGCTCTAGGATAACCCTGCATGAGCAGAGAGGCTGGACTGGGTGACCTTTCCAACCTTGCCTTTTGTAAACTGCATCCTGTTATTACGCTGGTTCTAACAGACGTGTTCCCGTCCTATCCACTGGAAATCTGTTCCAGAGCTTAATGCTTTTACAACAAGGAATACTTTTTTTTTCTGATTTCCAGTTTTCTTGTAATCAGATTTGATTTATGTGAGTTTCCTGTTAGACTTGTTACCCTTCATTTTCTTTGTTTTCCTCTTCTGTGCTTGTAATCAGCATAAACCAGACAGAGACTCTATTAGGACATAAATATGCTCACCTTTAGATAAATCAGTATTATCATAAATCAACAGGTTATCAACATTATTCTCATACTGAGTCCAAAAAGCAGCACTGCACCAGCTATTAAGAATAAAATGAGCTTCATCACAGCCAAAAGCAGTACAGTAGGAAAGAAGGAAAAGTTGTGCTAGGAGGGTGAGAAACTGAGATTGTTATGGTGACTACTTTCCTGAAGTGTTGTAATTTAAACCCAGAAAATTGTCATTCTGTTATCTACCTGAGAAAGGTTGCATTCCTGCTGTGGAAACAGCACAATTTAAACAGCTGGGGCAGCTCATATTTTCCATACTTGGGAAGCACTGGTGGTAAATCTTAGACAAGTAACAGCAAAACCAGACAATCACCAGAGTCAGTACCAGTATGTAACCACTCTATACAATACTGCACCATTGTGACAATTTGCACTGTGATTCTATATTTCTGCTACTTGCAGCCTTTTAAATCCAAGGTGCCTCTGGGTGATTCACAGTACTGATCTCTACTGCTATGTACTTGAAATTGTGCTGTGAACCTTTCCAATGACAAATAAATCAATCTGGGCCAATTCAAGTCAGAGAACTGAATCATAGAATATGTTAAGTTGAAAGGGGATCTCAGGGATCATCTAGTACAACAGCACAGGGCAGTCCTCAAGAGTCACACCATTTACCTAAGAGCTTCTTGGACTCTGTCAGGTTTAGTGTTTTGACCGCTACCCTGAGGAGCCTGTTCCAGTGTCCAAACACCCTCTGGGTAAAGAGACTTTTCCTACTATCCAACTTAAACCTCCCCTGATGCAATTTCTGGCTATTCCTTTGGATCCTCTCACTGGTCACCACAGAGAAGAAATCAGTACCAGCCCCTCCTCTTCCCCTCATGAGGAAGTTGTAACTGCAGTGAGGTCTCGTCTCAGTCTCCTCCAGGCTGAACAGACCAAGTGACCTCAGACACTCCTCATACAGGCTTTCCCTCAATCACCATCCTTATTACCTTCCTCTAGATGCTCTCTAACAGGTTAATATCTTTCTTACATTGTGGCACCCAGAACTGCCCCCAGCACTGGAGGTGAGGCTGCCCCAGCTCAGAGCAGAGCAGGACAATCTCCTCCCTTGCCTGGCTGTGATGCTGTGTCTGATGCACCTCAGGACAGAGTTGGCCCTCCTGGCTGGCAGGGCACTGCTGGCTCTGTTCAACTTGCTATGGACCAGGACCCCCATATCCTTTTCCGTGGCACTGCTCTTCAGCATCCAATTCCCCTGATCTGTCTGTACTTCCAGAGTTACCCCATGTCAGGTGCAGGATCCAGCAATTCCCCTAGGTGAGCTTCATACAAGTGGTGACTGCCCAGTCCTCTCATTTGTCAAGGTCTCTCTTCAGGGCCTCCCTGCCTTTGACAGGGTCAACAGCTCCTCAGTTTTCTGTCATCTGTGAACCTGCTTAGTGTCCCTTCCAGTCCTGTGTCCAAGTCATTTATGAAGAAGTGGAAGAGCGCAAGGCCTAAGATGGAGCCATGTGGAGCTCCACTAGAAACAGGTCATCAGTCTGATGTCAAAGATGACATCTTTTCAAGTGAGCTCCCTTAAGACCTGTTCCATAAAATTCTCATCCAGGCCTTTTAGGAGCCTTCTTGCCTGGGTTATATCGTTGCATAATGGGAGTTCACAATGGGCTGAAAAGTCCATTCTCCTTAGAGAAGAAGTTACACAGTATTGCAAAGGGGGTGTAGTCTTATATGATACACAGCTGATACAGGAAAAGGCATAAAAATAAGAGATGTGAATTCAATGTAACACAGTAGCAATAATTCCAGACTGAAGTAGCTTGGGAATTGACCAAAATCTAAATTTTCTTTCATGTCTTATCACTTCAGAAAGTATACTACCAATGTGATTTAATATGAAAATCAGATGCACTATTTATTTATTTATTTAAATGTTCTCATGACAACTTAAGTTCTAAACTAAAGGTAATACGAGTTTAAACTATTATGGACATTAGTGATATACTAAGTGAAAGCCTAGTATATGGATATCTATTTTTTGGCATTAGTTTATGCGATTGTAGTTTTTTTAATTGTTAATGTCACAGCATACAAATCACAAAAATATAAAGCATTTTAAATAAGACAAAAAAATCCAAAACCAAGAAACCTGCTAAGCATTTTATTTCTTTCTTCTTTGGTAACTGTGTGTAGCAAGTTCTGAAGAGCACTCTCAGAATATTAAATTCTTTGTCAACATATGAAATTATTTAATATGTTTCTGGTTCTTCATTATAACTGATACATGCTGATTAGTGAAATGAATAAAATAAACAACAATGAAAACTAGCTTTTTCAAGATAATTTGATTCCATGTGAAATAATAATCATTACAAGTTAAGATTAAAAGAAATCTAATACAATTGTGTTGGTGACATCATTATAAAGATTTCTGGTATTAAATTCCATTTGGTAATAACTTAATTTTACTAGAGTCTTTATGTTCTTATGATGCACAATCTATTAGATACTTTGGCAATTGCTTATCTGCCTTTAAATATATATATGTTTTGTCTGCATGGTTCTACTGTTCTAATACTTTGTGCTTATTTAATGCTAACCTTGTGTACTGCTAAAAAGGTTTTAAAGCAAAACAGCTCTACCACTGAAATGCTATAACCCCACAGCAATGGTTACTGCATGGTCATTTTGAGAAAGTGGAAGAGCAGTCAAGTGACACAGCTTCATCCAAGCAGGTTCAGAGACTTTCATACTTTCCATTGTAAGGTACATTTTCTGAATTAAAAGCAAAAATCTACTACTCCACTTAATTAAAACATGGAAAGGCTGTGTGAATGATGCATGCAGAACCGGTCCAGTGCATCTTATGAGACTTATGAGATAGTGAAAACCGAACTACAAAGTCTCATGAAGTATTAGAGTCAAAAACTACAGGTTCCTGTAGTTCCTGTTCTCTAAAGTGCGAAAAATGAAGACTAGTCACATTAAACATTAAAAAAAAAAAAAAAGTAATAATAAAAGGTGGATTTTTTTCACAATTAGCATATAAGAAATTATTTTTGTTGTGGTAAAACAGCTAGCCATTGAAACATGCTTTGCTACTCCAAATAAAATTAATCTCAAGGAATTAAAATGTTATCTAGGAAGATTTAACATTCATTATTAAGTTCAGGAAATGCTAATAAGTTGAAGGAGGGAGTTTTTACCTCCGAAGATCAAAAACCCAGATTTTAAATATAAATTAGAATTATACATATGACATTTATATTATATACATGGGTATATATCGTATATTTATAATATATATGCCATATTATATGTATAAAACATAATATATACTTTTTACTTTCTCCAATGCTCATGCCCTAGTAACATGAAATTTGTGTAAGTCCAGATGTTTAGAAAAAGAGGTTTGAGCTTATATGTTTTGTCTGAAAACTTTATTTGATTCTACAATCAATACAGAGGCTGGAATAAGTTATCTTTAAGTTTGTATGCAGATAAAAAGCAATTAAAGATGACCAAGAAAACCTTAACCAAATCTAAAATTATTTTTCTGAAGTTAAAGCTCCTGCTTGGAATGTTATTCTTAATAAATTAAGTTTTATAAGTTCATTAAATGTGTTCCACTATCACAATTCTTCTCTATAATATTAGGTCTTTGGATTAATATGCTATTGCAAAGTTCGATGTTGGTTCCTATTAAGAGGTAGAGTTACATTTTTTTTTCATAATGGGATTTAATGTCAGTTGAACCAGGCTTAATTAAACTTTGTCTTATAAATCATTTTATTGAGAAGTGCAATGAAATTTTATGACTTTATAATTAAAATGAATTAAGCCAGCTTATGGTTAAGTGCCTGCCTACAAACTAGTTCCCTCACATTTCCAAGCTATTCTGAAATGTTCTAGGAACACAATTTAGACTTTATCAGGAGGTAATGGTTTAAAACCTCATTCCAGAAAAATCTACATTTTTAGGGACCTATTGACATTTAATGTAGTAATTTTAAAAAGAACTGAGTCATGTTTTGATCCAATTATCAATTATGTTAAGGTAGCTTAACAGCATGGTTAATATTGTCCATGACCACATATAAGTCTTTGATTTTCTGTTGTATCAGCATCTTATATATGTAGAGTTAAAAGTCCAGACACAAACAAGCAATTATAGGCAGCATTGATTGGAATTTGATGTGCTAAAAACTAAATTTATGGGGTGTAGCAGTAGAATTACCCACTTCCCTCAGTTTTGATGTTCTTATATTTAAGTCCTTGACTGATGTTTTGTCATTCTTTCCCAACTTCTCATCTTAAAAATTCTGTCCAAAACAACACAACAGAATTCATTATTATTCATCTATTAGATGTTGCAACTTACTGTTCCCAATGTTGCTTTTTACATTTTCAGTTTATATAAAGATTTAGTTATTTTTTTCTTGTGCCTCCAGTCTTCAATTACTTCACTTTCTTCTTATAATTTAATATGGATCGAGAATATGTAAACACATTTACAATTTTCCACAGAGATGAAGCACCCTAAAAGGAATGTTTGGAGAAAAATATCTGTAGAATTGTGATTCTACTGTGTCCTGTTGATGAACAGTAGGTAGCTCAGGAAGTGCTTAATTCAGTCCTTAGGATTCAGACAACTAAATGCAATTTTTTGTTGTTGTTGTTTATATGTTTTATGCGGTTTATGGGAGGGGGGGATGTTTTGGGGGTTTTTTAGTTATTCCTATTTTTATTTGTCCTGGTTCTGTCCAGGATAAGGTTAATTTTTTTGCATTAGCGAGTGGTGGGGCATAACTAGGACATAGGAGTTAGTCTGTAAAACCTTATGTCATTGCCGGGAGTGTGGGGGAAAAGGTCCCTTCCAAGGGAAAGGGGTTCTTTCTGGTTGAGTAAATGTGACAGAGGGATCCTTCTGGTATTGTCTGTTGGGAATGGGGCAGGGGGTGTGGGGGTGTGGTTCTGTGTGAATCCTTTCCATTCTTGTACCCTCTGTCATTAGTATTGTTACCGTTACTGTTTCTGTCCTAACCTCATTGCTGTTTCCAGTAAATTGTTCCTATCTCAACCAGTGACTTTTACCTTTTGTGCCTCTAACTTTCCAGCCCACCGCAGTGTGGAAGGGTGAAGGGAAAAGCAGGGGAGCAAGAGAGTGTCAGCAGTTTGGAAAGTTGTGGTAGGGACACTGAATGGGGGAACACTATTCCTAAGCCACAACAGTATAATAGTTCTCAATACGGTGAGATCATAATTGCTGTAAACTATTTGCATGATAACTGGACATAAAAAATCTTTTCTGAATAACTAAAAAAATAGTCCTTAATTCATGATGTTGATCTTCCCCTCAGCCTTGTCATATGTGTAGACAGAAACCTAGATATTCGTAACTCTGTATGACTGACAAGTTATATAAGAAATAGTGAAAGAAAGTGAAAATATCCAGGAAAATGTAGTATGTGCATGTAAAGGCTTACAATATATTTAATATGCGCAGTTACAACTGAGTTTGTAAAAATTTCAAGCCTTTACTAATTCTAACAATTTTTAATTATGATATTACCATATAATCCCTCTTAATGTTTTTGAAATATTTTATGTATGAATTGCAACTATAGCTGTTGAATTTCATTTATGTTTTGTTTTTCTCATGAGCTGCAAGGATATGGCAGAGCATACCCATATCTGGGTATGGCAGATATTGACTAATCCTATGGCTTATTAGCTTTAACGGTTATTTTTGTTTTCTTGCAGTATTACTGAATCTGAAATACTTTTTTATTCTCAGGAGAATATAATGGAAGTTATAAGAAATCAAGAATTTTTACTTCTACCTGCCGAAGAACTCCATAAACTTCTTGCCAGTGATGATGTGAATGTTCCTGATGAAGAGACAATTTTTCATGCCTTAATGATGTGGGTGAAATATGATATGCAGAGGCGATGCAATGACCTAAGTATGCTGCTTGCTTATATCAGATTACCCCTCCTTCCACCTCAGGTATTTTTAAAATTATCTAATCATCATCATCATAACAACAAAAACATCATCGCTATTGTGTCCTTGTGAAAGCTCTCATCAGTTTATAATGTGCAACTTCTGAATACTCTGTGTTTAAAAGCAAACCTGCTCAGAATCAGAAAAAAATGAGTGGTAACCTTTCACCCAGGGTGATTTAAAAAACTTGAAGATTGGGCCAACATATTCACAAGGAGGGCAGAGTTGTGAAACTGAAGAGGAGTAACTGCAGATTTCATAATATACTTAGAAAAAACAGGGAAAATAATAAATATTCTCAGAAAGACCAACACAACCTAAACAGAACAAACCAACCAACAACAAAAAAAACCCCAAACACATGAGGTTTATGACAGATACCAGCCTGAGGATGGTTCAACAGTATGAATTAAGAAAACTTTATATTGTTCTACAACACAAAAAATTATATCTCCAGGCAACATGAAGTTACTATTCCCATAATACCTGGTGCTGTTAAGGCTGCACCTACACTATTGTTTCCAATTTTGTACTCCAAGATTTGAAAGACATAGGAACAAACTGGAGAATGTCCAAGGGTGGGCTACCAAGATGGTATATCTAGGAGAGGAGAAGTAGAAGAAGTGAGGTTGTTCAGTCTAGGGAAAAGAGGGCGAAGCGATGACCTAATAGCAACTTAAGACCTGAAGGTAAGATCATGGAACCACATTCTTGAGCACACCACAAAAGAAGAGTCAAACACTCTAACTTAGCATGACAGTTCAGATTGGACATTGGCTTGGGGAGGAATCACTTGGAATGCAGTGAACAAATGCAGCAGTTTTTTCAAGGGTTAAGTGACCTTCTTCATTAAAGGTTTTTTTGAATTAGCTAGACCAGATCACTAGATCCAGTGCTGGCAGAAGCCCTGATTTGAGTGAGTTGACCACTGGCGAGCATTTGGATCTCCACTCCTATGAATGCTTCTATGACTCTGTGATTCAGGCTTCAGCTTATTTGTAGTTTTTGTTTATTTGTTTGTTTGTTTGTTTGTTTTCTTTTCTTTTTCCCCAGAGAACTAAGTAGCAATTCTTTTCCATAATGCAATAGAATCAATCATTTTCCATTCAGTTAGTGTACTAAGCCTGGCTGGAGTGGAATGAACGTTCATCATGGCAGCTGATAATGTTCTGTGCTTTGCACTTAGTGATGAAAGAGAAAGTGAGAGTAACCCACCCTGTTAATGGGTCCCTTGGGGCAGGTCAGAGTGAAACAACTCTGAATGACTGGTGTTTTTAAACATACACATGTAGGCTTTATTGTAGAACAATTTGGTTGCATAGAAAAACAGGTATGTAGCTATTTACCATATAAGAGCATTAAAATGTCACTTAAGAAAATGTATAAGAAAGGGAAGGAAGGGATAAGAGTAGAAAGACCTCACCACCTGTAGGCCTCAAGATGAGACTTGTTTGGGGTTTTTGATGTCTGTTGAAGTGATGGTTGCCATCTTTGTCGAAGTGAACATTTCAGATTGGATCACCAAGTTATGGAGTAAATCCCAGTGAAATCCACAGCACACGAAAGCTATCTGGTTTATATTAGCTCAAGTAGGAAAGTCCAGGTACCTCCCTTGGAGTGGGGAATTTCAGCTGGATGATATAATGGGGATCATGGGACACTTCAGGAGTCTTTGACACCTTCTAAGATACAGCTCCCTATTACATCAATGAATTTGAGTCCACCAAACACCCATTATGGCCCAGCAGCAGAGATTGATACCTTCAGGCTATGTCTGAATGCCCCAGTACTTCCCCAAAGGGGAGTTATCACAGCTGTGTCACTTGAGTGAGGACAAAGAGACAGTTCTTTGCCTGCCAGGATTTGCCTCTGTCCTTACCTGGTTCAACACCAGCTGTAGCCTGAGGTGTCAGGTGTGCTCTCCCACTGCACCTGGGAGGTTACCTTGGACATCGGCAGCTTCTCCCTGATTGTTTGAGCCACCAACATTCCAGTCTCTCTTCCAGTTTCACTTCTGGAGTGCCCCCTTTATCTTGTTCCCAAGTTCCTCTCACAGTCCAAATTCTGGTTAGTAGGCATATTTGGGAAGATGTGGGTCACAGATGAACAGCTGGATCTTCGCAGTTTTCTATAGTGGGCAAATTATTTTAGTGATGTTTAAGTCATTAACCATATCAGTCTCTTGTACAGTACTAGTAACACATGTTTTGGCTATTGCTGAGCTGCATTTATATAACAAAGAGGTAGGTGACTAGGGAGTTGTGTACATGAAAAAAAAAAAAAAAGATTAAAATCTGTTTATAAGGAAATTTAGAAAGAAATATTTTACAGTAATATGCTGGCATTTGCCTGAACTTTCTGTTCTATTTAATCTGGAAATCAAGTCATATACACTAGTGCTGGTCTATAATTGAAAACTGCATCATAAATGTAGCAACCCTAACGCTAAAAAAGCAAGGTCTTTTTCTAAATTAGAGTTAAGAGATAACAGAATTTCAGCAAAAAAATATTGAGAACTGAAAGTGAAAACTTTCTTCTTATTATCAAAAGGGTATTTTTTTCCTACTCTGGTTTATGCCTAAATATGTATCAAATAAAACCCTCTGTCATTTTCATTGCACTGAAAATTAAGTGAGGAGCTCTGTGGAAAGAAGCCAGGTCAAAACCAGCAGCTAATCATTGGACCTTTGGGAAAAAAAAAAGAAAAACCACAAAACTATTTACATTCCTTAGTTTTAACTTCACATTGAAAAGATGAAGAAATTATTAACACACTGGAAAGATTGTACTGAGATCCACTTCAAATGGAAGTTTAAATTTATAGTCTGAGTTTCCATGATACCTCATTTGACTCTCAAATTGCATTAATTATATTGTCTATGTAGTCAGACTTAGTAGTACAATACCAAACAATGTAATTCATAATTCAGTAGATAAATTTAGGAGAAGGCAAGCCAGTATTAACATGTTAAAAGGAAACTATCATGAAGCTGAAAATGAAATAGAACCTGCAATGTTGCCATAGAAACTTTTTTTTCTTCTTTGATTTGCCTGGAACCATCTTCTAAACTAAAATGGTTCATATTTTTTCATTCAAGTCAAAAAAGAAAGATTGGTGGCTTGGCCAACATCAGATTTTTTTTTCACACTATAATATGTAATAATTTAGGTAATAGGCAATATTGAATAATAGATAATATAATAAGAAGAACAGCTTTCAACAGATGTTCCAGATATTTTATGTTGATCTATACAGAAAACATAATTTATGCTCATTTTAATTCCTAAGGGATTTGGGGAGATTAAAAATTTGGTGACATCCGTAAAGTTTGTTAATGCTGAAGTATTTTAGATTATTTGAGTTGTTAATTTACAAGTTTATCAAATATTTTCCCTGTGACTTTTGATAGCATTTTTTACAAAGTTAACAAACAAGTCAAGAAACAAACAAAAACTGTATTTAAGAGGACTTTTTGTCAGTTGTTCAAAAAGTATAAGAAACTACTTTGTTGGCTAAATGGTGCTGCTGTTGTCCTCAATTTTCAATTTTTGAATGCATTTTAAATAAATTCTTTTAATGTTAAAAAACCCCAACAAAATTAGTGCATGTAAAACAATACAGAAACACTACAAACAGTGTATATACAGGAGGGTGTATGTGTGTGTCTATGTATGTCTTTTTTTTTTATGTGATATGATAAACATATACATAATCACAGAATCAAAATGACAGAATATCTGAGGTTGGAAGGGACCTCTGAATAACCTCTGGTCCAACACTTCTGCTCAAGCAGAGGTAACCTGGAGCCATTTGCACTGGACTGTGTCTACACACTTCTAAGTAATTCCAAGGATTCTGCCAGTGCTTAGTCACCCTAACAGTATAAAAGTGTTTCCTGATGTTCAGAGGAAACCTCCCGTGTTTCAGTTTGTGCCCATTGACTCTGGTCCTCTGGGCACCACTGAAAAGAGCCTGGATCTCTCCTCTATGCACCTTCTCCTTAGGTATTTATGAACATTAGTTAGACTTTCCAAAGTCTCCTCTTTTCTGGGATGAGCTCACCCAGCTCTCTCAGTCTTCCCTCATAGGAGAGGTGCTCTACTCCTTTCATCATCTTTCTGAGCCTTCATTGTATTCTCTATAGTATGTTCATGTCTCTGTTGTACTGAGGACTCTAGAATTGAGCACAGCCCTCCTGGTTTCACCTCACCAGTGCTGAGACTATGGGAAGAATCACTCTCCTTGACTTATTGGCAGTACTTTGTCTAATGCAGCTTCAGATATCACCTGCCTTCTTTGAGGCAAGGGCACAGTGCTGGCTCCTGTTCTGCCAAGCTGCTTTCCAGCTGGGTGGCCCACAGCATCTTAGTGCATGAATGTACATTACACATACATATATGCATGGACATACAAATATAGATACTAATTTATTTAATTATTTTATAGTAGAATGCAGTTAGGAACTCTTTTCTTAGAAGTGAAAACCTATAGTTGTGCAAAGATATATCCATTAAAGTATAGTTAGAACAATTGAAGGTGTTCTCACCTAGTTCCCTGATGACATGATATAGTGATTGCCATTCCCATCTCTCAAGGAGCAAAACAGTTCATCTAAATCCTCACTAATTGTATATAGACAAAAGTCTAACCTTGCCAAAGCTGAAACATTAACTTCTGGTCATGAAAGCAAAAGGAGTAGAAGAGATTATATCTATATCACTGAATTCTCCTTATCTTTCTTTACACCTTTCCCAAAACACAATAGTTTACTCTATGTTTATATCTCCTATTCCCTGACTCAAGCTGTACTGTGAAACATTCAGTGCAATGCATCAGCATAGTTGATCCTCTGCCTATTTTGATTACTAATGATGTAATCACGTTTACTAAGATGAAAAGCTGGTTTCTGCTATTTGTCGGAACACAGTGTAATATATCTTTTAATGCTGATTCTACAGCATGAGCCAAGAATGAGTGCAGCTTCTGTTAGGCAAAACATTATTTTAATGGTGTTTTCAAGAGTGTGAAAAGTTGCTAATGATACCTGGGTTGCTGAAGGAATTTACAAGAGAGAGAAGTTGACACAATACTGAGTACCTAGAATGGCATGACAGTAAAGATGAGGATATTTAGTGTTTTTAAGCGAAGGTGTGCATGATGAAAAGAGCACAAATATTTCCTTGTAGAAATGCTTAAACTAACTGGTAGTCCACCGTGTGCTGGGTTTATAAAAGCTGTTATCTGTATCTGCCTGTAACAGTAGATCACTGGTTTAACTAGGAAAGTTAAAAATAGCATAGAGTAAAGCAGAGATATTGTCTTTTCCTCTGTAACACTTCTAATAATATTACTTTCAGAGGCTTGCAAATCACATCAATAGGATAATGCATAGTCTTTGAGTATTAAATACACTGTGGCTCAGACCCAGTGAATCTGTTATAGGCATCTAAATTAGATTTCTTGCCCAGGAGCAGAAACAATGCAGTCCTTATAAAATGGAGTACTTAAATACTGTGTAAGCCACTGGAGAGAAAGTAAACAGATTCACGTGAGTTCTCTTCCTATTTATACAGAGATGCTGTAGGTAAACTGTAGCAACCACTGAGCTTCTAAATCTCCTTAGAATTCACACATTACATCAGACTGTACATGATCTTAAAAATGTATATGAATTTGCATGTTATAATTGAGTAGAAACATTTTAAATCTTAGCTTAGATAACTTACATGATCGTGTAAACTTGTAAATCCCTTCCACAATTCAGAGGGCATTTGGCAAAGAAGTATTTCTTTGTACTACTAAAATACCCCAATTAACCAGGCAATTGTCAGGTTCGTTAAGTTCTGACCTTTTCAAAATATATTGAGCTAGAGGAAAGAACTGAAGGTTCCTTTGCTTACAAAAATGGAGGGTATTATTCTATGTCAGTCAATCTTTAAATTTGTCTTAGAGAGTGGTGTGATTGATAATATGAAATGAGAAGCTTTCTTAATTCTCTGTTTCCAGTGTCACTAAACAAGTGCAGCTGATAAAAACTCACACCTGAGTAGAGTTGTAGGCTTTTAAGACTGGTTCCTACCTATTGGTCTGGGGTAAATCCTAAGGATGTGTGCAAATTCTGTCAGCCTCTGCAACATTTTGTGAATTCTTTCAATCATTTCTAAATAATTGCATATCAGAAGATTATAACTTGAATCTGAAAAAACTGAAGGTATGATTCAGTTTCTTATTCACCTATATATGCAGGCTTCTCCACATCAGCTAGATTGCTAGCCTCTCACTACAGGCAATGAAAATCTGGAACACTTCCTAACACATAGGAACAAACCTGTGTGCTAATTTGAGAGGTTCCATGGATTATCATGCTGCCTGGCTCTAAGCAATTTTTCTAGAAACATTCCCTTATGAATCCAGTACTATATTTCCTGGCTCTGTGTGGATTCTTAGACACCCTGTGTCATCTCAAGTGGTGCTAAATGCTTGGTTTTGCACAAATGGCTTAAGCATTACTCAATTTAAGTGCCAGCCTCTATCAGAATAATATAAATTTGGGAATGTAATGAAATTTTAAAATAAATATTTATGTTAATTTCAAATAAACAAAGATAAATTAATTACCTTAAGAATTAATAACTTCCCAGTCCCCCAAAAATGAATTTCTGTCAAGCTTCTAGGATGATCTCCATATTCCTGTCTTAACTGATCAATGCAATAAAAATTTGGGCTTGAAATTTCAGTTGCCTGTATAATGACAATTAGTTGCATATAGCCAGTAGAAGCAAGACAAGCTGTTATTTTTTTACTTTTCTTGTATAGCTCATACTATAAAGCTAACTTTTAAACTTTTTAATGGAAGCTTCTCTGACATTAGGTGCAGCTTCTCAGCTGATACTTTACCTGAACAAAGATATGCTACTTCAATGAAGTGTACAAGATACAGTCCAAAGGATTTTTTTTGCCTTTTAGGTAGTTCTAAAATTGTCCAAAAGTCCTGTCAACATGGCTGGGATTTTTTTTTTGTGTGTGTGTGTGTAGATAAATGACATGTGAACATCTGTAAATAGTGAAAATGATAACTGTTCAATACAGTTATGTGTGTAGTTCATTTCCAAATGCATTTTATTATCAATAATGTTTAGTAAATACCAGTTAATATCAGTAAAGTTTCAGTAAATGTTTTGAAACTGTCACAAGGTGCTGCTCAAATAAAAGAGTGTGACAACGTAATTCTATAATACTATTTTTTTATCCAACACACAGGCAACTTATCTGTCTTTTTATTCAGTTTCTCATGATATACTGAGCATATGGTTCTCTACTAAATATTTTGGGGTAAATTTATTTAATGGAAGATTGGATTTTCACTAATTAAATCACTTCTTCACATGGTATACAATACAAACCTTGCCCCACTTAAATTTATTCTGTATTGAGAAATATTTAGAACAATAGTTCTAAAATTCTAAAAATATTATACTTCTGTTACTTATTCTCTGCATTTTATGTGAAACACTTAGGAGAATGTATGTTTCATACATGTCCCTACTAGAATGTATAGACTGTGTTCATGTGAAAACACATGTTTATGGATAAATTAGATTATATTAACTATCAAATAAATTAGAAGCTCTGGTCTTATAAATAAGAGAATAGCTTTCCTTGACCTTTGAAATAGCACCATACTTATATTAGTTACATTCACAATACTGTAACACTCACATAAAACAATTTTTTTCAGTTTTGAGAAGAAATATTTTGCCTGTTGCTTATGTCTTTACAAGGTTATTTGATCTGTAGTCATTTTTTGGCAGGTTTATATCTTTTTCTCTCTTACTGACTGTCACATTGACAGTCATATTGTTGCAGGCTGCCCCTGGCTGGATGCTACTCTACCCTCTCATCCACAACTGGGCAAGGGAGAGAAAATATTATGGATGACTCATGAATTGAGACAAGTTTTGCTGCTAGTTTTTGATGTTGCATAAATCATGCCTCCAGAGGTCCTGCAGACTTAACTTATTGAACATAGTTAGGACAAAGATCAGTTGGTGCTTTCAGCAATTGTTAACAACAGGTATTTTAAAAGCAAAACCCATTATTGCTGATGATGTCATTGAAATCTGTCACTCATAAGTAAAGGAAGGAAGGAAAGAGGGAGGGGTAAGAAATGGATTGGACTTACCCTCTGAAATGTTAAGTCCCTAGTTTTTGTAGTGTAGTGCTGTTTTTTGCATTCTTCCTTGTCCCTTGGATTGATTTAGCATAATAGACAAGCACAAAATAAGATACATTTTCTTTTCTAGTTTTAGTTGAGTCATCAACATTTAAGAGATTGTCTATGTCTTAAAAAATTCTTCATATTCAACACTTGTAACATTTAAACATGAAATACATTATCTGGAAAAGGTGCTTAAATACAGTCCTCCTTCTGTGATGTTTTCTTATCCATCTTTTTTGCCTACTTCTAAGACTGAAGGTCGTATTTGAATCAGGAGAACGTTATTTATGGGGGAAAATTATTCTTTTATGCTCCATTTCTTTGTACTTATTCTCATATAAGAGTTTTATAAAAATTGCATCAATTTTGGTAGACTACAGCTAACTGCAGTTAAGAGGCAACTACAGTAAAAAAAAAAAGTAATTTTCAAATATGAGCTGTTAGTTGTTATGACTGAATAATGTTTGTATTCCATTTGTTAGCATCTGTCATGCTTTTACCTAACCTCCTATTTATCACTTTCAGAAGAAAAAACAATAAACATTTTTTTTGCTCAGAAGAGATTCAAATAAAGACATCTATCTTCAAACAAAAAGGGACCAGCCAACATTTTTGTTGCTTCCAGGTTTTTTATATTTTTTCTTTTTTAAAATGTGATTGGGGTTTTAAGTTTTTGTTTCACTTTCTTTTGAATGCTATTTGATATTTTCTTATTTCTTTTTTAGTATTTTAAAACTATGGCAAAATATACATGGCTCTCAGAATTACAAACTTAATTTTTTCCTCAAGGAGTAGAGAAGAAAAAGTACAAGGTACTCTGCAAGACATTGACCTTACCTTACTTTATCTATAAACTTGATATTTACTTTAAGAAGCAATTTATCTTGAAATAAAGATATTTTTCTTCATTTTCTGGAGGAGTAAAATGTAGATCTGTGTATCAGTAAAATTGTGTAATAAGCTTGCATCTTAGATTTTGCCCTCCTTATTTCAGCATTTCTGTAAAATACATAGATTAATAAAATAATGCATCTAGTTGGTAAGTCAATTGGTCAAGTTACTACCAGTTTCAAGAATAGACCTGGTTGTACCAGGAGTTCAATAAAAGTCAGTATGTGTGCCAAAAAACATGGGCATATTTTCAAATTAAGTTAAAAATTTAACTGTGTCATAAAAGATAAGATGGGTTTACTTATAGAAAATAATACAGAAGATTATCATAAATGAGTTTGTTAAATGATAAGCTTTGGAAAAGAGTTAATGTTGTGAAAGTGATTTCAATGCCACAGTTGTTTTACTTGCCACAGATGCTACCAATGAATGTTCCAATTCCATTACTTAGTTTATTTGAGAGAAAGGGAGGAGGGAAAAATTAGTTTATTTCTGATTCAAATATACAGCCTCGGGGAATGTGTGTGTACATGGTTGATTGTCTCTCTAATAAATTCATTAGGGTAATTTAATGATAAATTAAGGAAAATAAACTTTAATTATGCTATATTCATTTTTTTTTTTGTTTAGATTTTGTACCCCATGTGGGGGAGGAATAGGGAGGACTTGGTTATAACTGAAAGGTAGAAAACCAGTTTAAAATTTCTTCTGAAAATAAAAAAAAAATTAAATAATTTTAATGTGTTGGGAAAAAGGAATTACAAGTCAATTAAATGCTGAACACATTTCCTCTGCCAAAACTATGGTCATCGAAAACGCAAGCTTACATGTCAGAATTCAGATTTCAGACAGAAGACAAAATTAGATTTTTTTGCCAAAATTGCAGTCTGAGACTAATCATTATTATTACTATGTGACTGATCTCTTTGCAATGCGTTATCACCTGCATGCCTACAGATATCATAGACTTTCAGTCACACTAATGAAAGTCTGTGGTGTCTAAGCAGTAAATCCTAATGTAGATTATTTATAATAGAAATTATTAGCTTTCAAGGAAGAACTGGTCTAGAATCTCTAAAAGATCTTTAAGTCTGCTGCATCCTATTGCTGAGGAGAAAATAAGCTTTGTCTGAGAATACAGAAATCTGAGGGATTTAATATAGTCTTTCTTCCTGAGTTGGTTGAGCAGCTGGCTTGACTAACTCATCATGAATAATTTAGTCTATAAGCAACACAAATATTGAATTTCATATACTGAATATTTGTCTTACTACAGAAAAATGCCTGGAAATCTCTGAGCTGAAAAAAAAAAAACAAAACTTTACTGAAATCATTAATTAAACATGAATGAGAAAAAAATAATTTAAAACAGATCCAGAATGTGCAATGAGCTGAAAAAAGATGGTAAAAAACAAAATGACATGTGCTAAATTTGAGGTATTATTAATTGCAGATATTTTTCATTATTTTATTTGTAAGACAAAATATTGAAAATATTGTTTTAAAAGCTAGGAAAACCTGAAATAATAAATTGGAAATAAGCTTATAAAAAAATTCAATAGAAGGCTCCTGATTACAAGTCAAGTGAGTAGAGCAGATGGTTATGTTGAATTTAGCTCAATGTATTCAATTCCTAACAAAACAAAAAGGTCTTTTAGTAATATTGCAAAGGTTCATATGGATCAAATGGGATTTAGAAATGGAGTTGAAACTTCAGCTACATGCAGGATCAGTTTGAGACCTTGTGTTTTCCACGTTTAGAAAGCCGAAAAAAGTTAACAACTCCTATAATTTTTTTCATTGTTTAAAACCTAAAGGGGAGACTGATAGAATGTTTAAGTATTTTCATTTTCTTTATATAAAATCTACTTACAAATCTGGATCTGTAAAATAAATGACACTATTGATAATGCCTCAGAGTGCAAAAATTGGCAGAAAATAATTTTATGACTGCAGTGCATTTTTCTTTCAAGATATAGTAATTTAAAAGAAAGAAAGGGTGATAAATATATTTGCAGTAAATTCACAATTATACATTTCTTGATGTTGTACTTTCTGGTGCGAACAACTAAGGGTTTTTTTTTAGCAAAACTGTCCCAACTTTTAAATTAATCCATAATTTCTGATGTCTTTTTATGATGACTATTCAAAATTGTAGTCTGACCGTATAAAGGTTTTAATTTTTTTTATTGTTCTCTAAGTATAATTCTCAAACATTGTAATAATGTATGCCTAATAAATAGTCCCAAATATTTTCTCACATAAACAGTGCAAACATGCCGCTCTTCTCATTCCCATTCTCTTAAGACTTTTTCATGAATACTTAATTTAGTATGTATAAAAATAGGATTTACTGTATATTTTTCTTTATTTGAAAGTATTACTGACGATTGAAATATCTTGCTGATTTTATTTTACTTTTTCACTTTATTTTTCTGAATAGTTAATAATATTACTACTGGACATCACTTAAATTTCTAATGCAAATTGTCAAGATAGCTGTAATATCTCTTACTAAAATCTGTTCAAGAATAAATGTTAAGCAGAATATTTACTTAATATTGTAATAGCAAAAATTAAAGTGATATTGAAAGAAGAAAACCATACTTTAGTTCTATTCCCCAGTACCTGTGATTAATTTTATAATTATCTTTCATTTTTTCCTTGAGCAAAGGAAGAAAGTTAATTTAGAACTAATCCATAGTATTGGACAATATTGGATTCTGATATAATTTCATCTACTTTTACAAACATATAAGCACCTTCACACAGTAAGTATGTGGTTTGGATGCAATATGCAGTATGGATGTTTAAGATTGGAAAAGCTGGTGTTGTGGTTTAACCCAAGCCAGCAACTCAGCCTCACACAGCTGTTTGCTCACCTCCCACCTGTGGTGGAATGGAGAAAAAAATCAGAAGAGTAAAAGTGAGTAAACTCATGGTTTGAAGTAAAGACAGCTTAATAGGTGAAGCAAAAGCCTGTGCATGATCAGTGCAAGGAATTTTACAGCAAGCAGATGTTCAGCCATCTCCAGAAAAGCAGGGCTCCATGACATGCAGCAGTGATTTGGAAAGACAAACACCATCACTCCCAGAGTCCCATCATTCTTCCTTCTTCCCCTAAACTTCTATGCTGAGCATGAAACACCATACGACCTGGAATATTCCTTTGGTCAGTTGGAGTCAGCTGTCTGAGCTGTTGCCTCCCAATTTCCAGTGTGTGATGTGGGGTGAGAGGCAGAAAAAACCTTCATCCTGGATAAGCCCTGCTCAACAATAGCAAAAACATCCCTGGGTTATCAACACTGTTTTCAGCACAAATCCAAAACACAGCCCCATACCAGCTATAAAGAAATAGAACCCTCTCCCAGCCAAGATCAGCAAACTGGTAAGAAAATGTACTGTAAATTTTCAACTGAAATAGCAGAAACAAGGAAGTCTGTTCCAGTGTCTCACAGTGAAACAAACAAAAAAAACCCCAACAACAACAACAAAAATTACTTAGGTCACTATTATGCCTATCCTATAAGTTCAAAAGGTTTTAACGAAGATGTTTCAATATGTTAAACAACAGTCTCTACCAAGAGAAGTGCTATCCAACAGAAGGAGCTCAGAGTTTATTCCTTTTGTAAAAAAAGAAGTAGCACTTCTTGGGGGACTTTTTCTTCTTTCATATTTGCAGTGAAAAATAAATAGCCTGACAGATATTTCTTAAAATAAGTATATTTATATAAAGTTTTAATCAGAATAGCAATTAATTTAGTTGAAATTTGAAGTTGCAATAGTATTACAGGCATTTCCTTCAACTGTCATATGTGAGAAAATACAAAATGTCAAACAATTTATTCCTTTCACCACATTAATCAATAGAAATACTTGTACTCACATGGCAATATTTTGATGTAGGAATCATGACCCCTTCCAGCTTTAGATAGATAAAAAATTATTCAAATTGGAGCTTTGTCCATAGAAACACACCATTTCCTAACTAGAGCAGCTTCAGCATGTAGGACTTTGAAAGTATACTGAGAACTACTTTTGTGGAAAGTTTCAAAGCAATATTTTTATTCTTTCCAGAAACTCATATAAACCCTTTATTTGCTTTTCATTTTAATCTGTGCAAAGAACAATCATGACCTTATATTTCAGAAGTCTATTCCTTCCTGATAGCAGCATTGCTGTGATCATCAATAATAACTAGCTGTAACAAATCTGTACATGGAAGAAGTCTCAGAAAAGGACAATGATGTCTAATCAAACTTCTCTCTTGAAAAACATTCAAAATGCAGACTTTAGGTCATTAATTCTTCAGAATTTTGTTTCATATGGTAATGTGATTCTTTGAATCAAGGTTGTCAAGTGACTTGGAATATATTTGGGATCAAGGAAGAGACTTGTGGACTTTTTGTAAATGAAATGTGCCATGAAAATCCACATTTCATTTATTAATAATGCATTTAAAGGACTTCTAACTTTTTGTTCTTCTATTATAATTTTTAATACTATTAAGATAATTCTAATCCTCTGCTCTGTATGACATTGGCATGTCTATTTCCAAGGCCACAGAACTCTTAGGGGCTTTTCAGAAGGAGAATGCATCTAGATACTGGGATAATTTTTAGAGAAGTGGAAATTGCTTTCTGCGTGTGAAAAAATTAATGTGTTTGGGTATGAAATTTCATCCTAGTCAGTGGTGTACAGAATAATTCTATGTTGTTAAGGGCTGTTCAAGATTCTAAATCATAATAAACACTCATGGGAAGATACAGACTGCATAATGCATAATTTGGAATGATGCTGTCCCTCTTTTGGAAACATCTGTCTCTTGAATTACAGATTAAAACTTTTGGATGTGCTTAGAATTTAATTTTGGCATGCAGGGAGTACTTTCTCACTTTATTCACTTTTATGGCCCTGATAACGTGTCCTGGAGGAAATACCTATGTTTTTTTTCTTTTTAGTGGTAGGAATCCATCTCCCCTTTTGGATAATTACTGTGTCTGAGGCACATAACAAGGTGGAATCTGAGGTTAGTTCATCCTGACTGAGTGAATATTGTCACACTTTGCACTTTTCACAAGATAGAAAACTCTATCTAAATAACCAGGGGGTGTGCTGTGCCTCTTCAGAAGTATAAAGTCACTGTGAAATCTTTGGTAGGGAGCTCTTTGCTTCTTCCATTGCCTTGTAGTCTCTTCCAAGAGTGGAGTAAGGAAAGAAGTGGTCTTTTTCTTTCCAGGTAGGTGGTACTCCTTTTTCCCTAGTAGTGGCTGAATTTCATCCTGGATGACATGGGGTACAAAAGGACCGGTTCCATCTCTCAGATGATCATTTATGTAGAATATGTGCCACTTTGCTTAATGTCATTCAAATCAAGTATTCAGATCCCCACAATCATAACTGCAAATCACTGAGATAACAGAGAGGCTGGTAGAGATCTATCAAGAAGCAACAAATGCAGAGCTGCTCAACAAGGAAGGAAGGAAGGAAGGAGGGAGCTGAGGGTGAGAGCAAGGCAGGGAGCAGTCAATGCAGTCCTGTGGTGTCACTGTTGGTCACTGAACTGGGACCCATCTACTCCTTTTTTGTCATTAGACTCGACTTTCCTTTTGGCAGTACTTGAGTGCTTTACACTCCAGATCTCAAATTGAATATGCTTCACTGACTTGAAACGTGCCTGCTCCCTGCAGCATGGTGCTGAAAGTACATCTAAGAAAGGACTTTTTCGGGGTTTAAACTGGGAAAAATGAGAAATGTGATGACACAAAGTGACAAAAAATTCTCAGGATATTGCTAGTCTGAGAAATTCTAGCAGTGGTAAAGTTAACTATGCTGGCATACCACTGATATTATAGCCTTTTGGGAGGATACAGCTCTGTGAATTTCCACATTACAAAGCCCAGCAATATTCATTTAATATTAGATACAATTCTCTCTTAATGAAGTATGTCATAGACATGGAAGAGCAAGCTGAACATAATATGGTTTCCAGGGAAACATCCTTATTAACTGAATTTCCTGATCAAGTGCATCCTGATTTAATAAAAATATATTGATTGTTTTGACATAATCAGGAAAGATAGCTGTGGAGTAGAAAAACTTTGAAGCAGATTAGTGAAATTTAGACAACATGAAACAGCTTTATATAACTTATATAACTTCTGGTTTCTAAGTAGTAGCTTCAGTTTTTTTTTTTGTTTTGTTATTCACAACTTTTTGCCTTTAGGAGATTCAGAAATCCAGTGTTTATCACAAGCTAGCCCATGTTCTAAAAAAGTTAATAGGAAGAATGAATAATTTGTTCTTCTAAGGAACATGAACAAATGTTTCTGTCCACTTAAAAATTTTATTTCTATTTTTTCTGGGGTTTTTTTTCCATTTCCTATTCATTTTTAAGGTGCATTTCTAACTTGAAAGTAAAAGAGATTCAGCTTTGATTTTTGATTGGTAAATTAAGTCTTAGAATTTTGGGACAGAACAGTGTTCACAGTGTTCATGAATTATTTCTTCTTTATTTGAAACACCTGGCGAATTAATTGAAAGATTTCACAGATAAATATTTGCTTTAAGAGCCTAAGCATTTCTGCTTAAAGGAGAAGTGGTCTAAAAAGAAATCGTCAATATTATTGTTGGACTTTGATCCTTACTGATATAATAAGCTTGCCATAAAAACCTTTGTCATCAATTTCATTAATTCCATTAAACATTAGAAAGTCTATGTAACTTAATATTACCTCAAATTTGTGCAGAGAAAACTGGTAATTTGATTTCTTAGCTCTCTTGTACCTGTATTCTGTTTGGTTAATGTTGACAGAGTACTCTGATTCTGAAGTTCTAAATGTGTGTTAAATCATTTTTCAATCATCCTGCCTAAAATCTGGACATTATTTGTCTTCAGATCTTTGATTTTTCAGTCTACTGAGCAGTATGCCGAACACTCTAAAGGAAAAAAAAATCACAAAAAGAATATATGAAAAATATTAAGATTGTGAGATAAAAATTAACCTATTGCTAGGAAATATGCCTAGCACCCCTGTTTATGAGCATATTGTTGATATTCTAACATTAATTGAATAATAACCAGAACAGGCACACACAGATACACAGAAACCTTTATCATAGAATCAAAGAATCATAGAGCCATAGAATCATAGAGTGGTTTGGGTTGTCAGGAACCTTGAAGATCATCTTATTCCAACCTCCTTACCAAAGGCAGGTGCACCTTCCGCTAAATAGGTAGCTCAAAGCCCCACTCAGCCTGGCTTTGAACACCTCCAGGGGTGGGGCATCCACAATTTCTCTGGACAACCTGTTACTGTGCCTCACCACCCTCATAGTAAAAAAAATTTCCTCTTATATCTAATTTGAACCCACTCTCTTTCAATTTGAAAACATTCCCCACAGTCCTGTCACTGCTTGCTCTTGTAAATAGTCTTTCCCCATCATTCCTGTAAATTCCCTTGAGGTACTGGAAGGTTGCAGTTAGGTCACTCCAAAGCCTTTTCTTTACCAAGCTGAACAATCCCAGTTCTCTCAGTCTTTGCTCACAGGAGGGCTGTTCCATCCCNCAGTTCTCTCAGTCTTTGCTCACAGGAGTGCTGTTCCATCCCTCTAAACATCTTGGTGGCCTCCCCTGGATTCACTCCAGCAGGTCCATGTCCTTCTGTGCTGGGACCCCAGAGCTGATGCAGCACTGCAGGTGGGGTCTCACAGAGCAGAGCAGAGGGACAGAATCCCCTCCCTGCCCTGCTGCCCACGCTGCTTTGGATGCAGCCCAGGACACGTTTGGTTTCTGGGCTGGGAGTGCCCATGGCTGGGTCATGTCCAGCCTCTCATCCACCAGCACCCCCAAGCCCTTCCCAGCAGGGCTAGTCTTGGTCTGTTCATCCCCCAGCCTGTGTTGATACTGAGGGCTGTAACACATACTGCCTTTCTTTCAGCCATAGACTCATTTTATGACTGATGCCTAAAATCAGCAGCAGACAACAACTGTCTACATGTGCCAGCTGTTAATATTTTAGATGTCGCAGAAAACGTGTTATCTGCCAGAGGCTGACAGATTGACAAAGGACATTCAAGCTTCTTCTGCAGCCATTGAAGTGCAGATGAAATAGCTGAGAGTTCTTAAAAGGGATCTAGCTTCCTATCTTTAGGCAACCACAAAACAATTTGCATATGTATGTATGTCTGTGGGAAGACATTCTCAGACTCCAGGAATGAAATTCCCCTGCTTCCTGGCCTTTAGCTGTTTCTCTGAATATTTATTGATCTCCCAGATAGGTGTTCTATGATATCTAGAAATTTACTGCACTGTACAGGTATGCTGTTATATGCAGGTAAATCTTGCTCTAATTTGGATGCCTTAGGTTATCTGAGATACCTGCATGGGTCTGGCAGATATTGCATACTTCTGGCCTGACTCAGTGAGATCACAGAATCAAAGAATCATTCAGATGGGAGTAAACCTCAGGAGTTCTATAGTCCAACTCCTGCTCAGAGCTAGGTCAGTTGTAAGGTTAATCCAGATCGTGTAATTGAATGAGATCTTGAAAACTTTCATAGTCATTTATAACATCTCAAAAGCTGGTAGGTACAGCCAAGTCAATCAAACACAACATTTACAACTTGCAGCCTTCTTCTTTGGAGACATAATAAAATATTCTTTTACCTGTATGCACTGAGCACTGTTGGTTTTGGGGTGGTATATTGTGTCAGTTTGGTTTTTAAAAAAATAAGGGATATTCCTGCAAAGAGATGCCTTCTGGGTTCTTTCAATGTTGTGCTGGAAACCATTAAAAATAAGTCAGCCTACAAGAGAATATTTCATTTTCTTCAAAGCCTTCAGTAAAAGATTAGTAAGATTTTAGTCTTAAGAGCTGGTGAAAGGCTTAGTGAAAAGCTTAGTGAAGGCTTCACTCAGCCTTAAAATCCTTTAACAATCAATTAACTATTTAATTTTCTCTCTATGTTCCAAGAAAAATAGCCCTGCAAAACTGTGTTCTAGAATGAAGAAATATACATGTGGCATCCATTTGTGTTTGTCTCTCATTGCATGGTATTGCTTTTCTAGGCATTTCTAGGATTTTTTATTCACTTATTGTCATTCACAGATATTGGCTGACCTGGAAAACCATGCACTTTTTAAGGATGATCTAGAATGCCAGAAGCTTATTCTGGAAGCCATGAAATATCATCTTTTACCAGAAAGAAGAACTCTCATGCAAAGTCCAAGAACTAAGCCCAGAAAATCTACAGTTGGAACACTTTATGCTGTTGGAGGAATGGATAACAACAAAGGTACTATAGGACATTTGTTGCTTTATGAGTTATACTTAACATTTTCTTTATCAGAAAATGGTGAAATAGCTTTCTATTCCAGGATTGATGGGGGGCTGTCTAAATCACTCAATAAATATTGCCAAGATTTTGGTCCAATGAAAATCTATTGATATTTTTAGGAAAAGCATAATACAGTTAGAGAAAAGAAACTGAGTTTTGACTTCATTCTTTGTTCAAAATTATTATAACTTTTAGAAAGTAATTTAAAAAAACAAAAAAAATCAAAACAAAACAAAACAAAAAAAAAACACAAAAAAACCCCATAGAATGATAGTAATATACCTTATAGATTTCTGGATTTTTTTTCCTTTAAAAGTCAAATATTTCCCTAACTTTTTTTAACCTATGATAAAAGATGTTGGAATTTGTAAGTCAAGAGTCTCTCTGAAAAATTCAGAGAGAAATTAGAATGTTTGATATGCAATGTATTTGATCCTTAAGTAATTGTGGATGATTCAATGGTCTTCCAATGCAGAAATTTTTAAGGCTTCTGGAGAAAAAACATAACTAGCTTCAACTAGCTTGCTAGTTTGTCAACAGAAAAAGGAAGGTAAAATTACCCCCATTTTTCTGTGAAGTAGGAAGAAGTGGAAATTTTATTAAAGCATTTTGTTGCTATTTATTTGGAATAGGAGTTATGATGATAGGTTGTGCTTTCATGTTTGGTACAAGCTTACATACTCAAAAAGGCTATTTTTTTTTTGTGATATTCACTAACAATTCTACAGCATTTAAGTTTTCATGTCCATATTTTGACTGAAGACTATACCTTCAGAAGTACCTACTAGTTCTAAAATAAAATAAGCTGTACTTTAAAAACGTATAGTATAGAATTATATTTTTAGTATTTCACAACTCTGTGTCTAGGTGCAGCTATTGCAGTTGTTTCACTAAATAGCTGTAGCAATATTGTTTGCAAAATGCTATGGCACGTTTTTCCCATCAAGTTATACCAGTGATTAGAATGTATGACATCTGTGCCTGTGTGAAAAATAAATGGGTGGCATCAAGAGAAGTGTGACAAGCAATTTGAGGCAGCTTCATGCTAATGGAATGAAGCTGTGTCAGGGGAGGTTTAGATAAGATACTAGGAAAAGGTTTTTCACCCAGAGGGTGACTGGGCACTGGATGAGGCTCCCCAGGGAAGTGGTCACAGCACAAAGTCTGTCTGAGTTCAAAAAGTGTTTGGAAAATGCTCTCAGGCACATGGTGTGACTCTTGGGGACGTCTTGTGCAGGGCCAGGAGTTGGACTTGATCCTCGTGAGTCCCTCCCAACTCAGCACATTCTGTGACTCTGTGATTCTGCCCTTCGACCCCACTTTCATGAGGCCCCACATGGAGTATTGCATCCACCTCTGGGATCCCAAAATGACACAGAGCTTCTGGAGCAGGTCTAGAGGAGGGCCACAAAATTGATCAGAGGGCTGGAGCACCTCTCCTATGGAGGCAGGCTGAGAGAGCTGGGACTGTTCATCAGAGAGAAAAAAAAAGGCTCCAAGGGACTCCTTATAATAATCCACCTTCCAATACCTAAAAGGGCCAACAAGAAAGCTGGAGACAGAATTTTTACAAGGGCACGTAGTAATAAGACAAGGGGCAATGACTTTAAACTGAGGTCATAGGTTTAGATCAGATAATAGGAAGCGATTTGTTACTGGCAGTGATGGTGAGACACTGGCACATGTTGCCCAGAGAAGTTGTCCCATGCCTGGAAGTGTTTAAGGCCAGGCTGGATAGGGTTTTGAGCAATGTGGTCTAGTGAAAGGTGTCCCATATCAGGGCTTAGGGGTTGGAATTAGATGAAACTATCTTTTCAAAACTGTTCAATGATTCTATGACAATAAGAAATTGTTGATGAAAGAACCAATACATATGTATATTCTTGAAGTAGCTGCAGATTATTTTTGTCCTTTTAATGTTTATAAACAATTGTATAGCTAAATATTAGGCATGGATGTGCACAGAACATTGTCTTTGGATGATAAAATACAAATTTCCTCTTACTTAGGACAAATTACAATTACCACAAGCATTCAGGTAGGAAATGACCCAATAATAAACCTAATTTGGGTGCAGCTGTATTTGTTCTCATTTTCTATTAATATCTATTCCTCAAAAAAACTACAGAATTATTTAGGATGACAGCATGAGGCATAGCACCGTTACTACATCAACACACAGCCTCTTTGCAGATTCAGATCAGGCAGAAACAGTTCATTTCTGTAGCAGCAGGAGAAAACACGGAGCAACAGAGGTTCAGCCCTCTGTTGATGCAGTCTGTGACTGAAAACTACCAGGACTTTTATTCATTTACAGGAGGTAAAAACGGTTTTGAGAATGGTCTGGGTATGGCAGAGGAGCATCTGAATAGTAGGAGCCTGTGTTACAGCTGATGCAATATGTATTCCCCGTAACCCAGGCTCTGCAGCTGTGCCATCTCAGCTTGCATCTGTTCAGCTCATTCCTCGTGATCCTGCTGTGTTCTTGACTAGCTTTTTTTGCCCAGTGAGTCTTGTTTCCATTCAGGAGACCTGAGTGCTGTTTTCCTGCTTTGAAGAGTCACTGAGTTAATAAAGCAACCTGGGCTGGGAGATGATGCTGATATTACCTCTCCTCAGTAATTAGTAATTTTTTTTTCCCCCAGAACTTTCTTCACTAAAAGGCTGATATGGATGGTTGCAATTCTCAGTGATGTATTTTTAATACTTCCTGATGTTTGCTACCAAATGTGAAACCCTTGCAAATAATTGGATGAGCTAGACAAATTAGCAATTTATTAACTAGCATATAAAATAGTGGCTAAGTGCAAATATTATGAAAGCATTTGAAGGCTATATAGCTCATCACATAAAAACTAGCCTAGCATTCTAAGTTTGTTTTGAAATCTCTTCTATAATTATCTTCCTTTCCATAAAAATGAAGTGATAATTAAACTCCAGAAAACAGCAACTGGAATTTTGCCTGATGTGAGAAATTAATGTAGCATAGCACTAAATGGATAGACAGGAAGGTATCAAAGTTAGATAAATTTGTTATTTGAATTTCCTAGACAAACTAAAAGAATTTGTGTCTCTGTTTCCACACACCTTTGCTTATTTATTACTTAATTTTAAAGGTGTATATAAGAAATACATTTTCTCAGTATGTCTGCATTAATGGAATGGCATGCATTAACAGATTGTGGGCATGTGCTGCTGACAATGTTCCATTCACTTTACCCATTAATATCATCACACCGACTTCTGTAATTTGGATTAGCAGTATTTAATCATCTAATAGTATGCAGAAGTCCACATATAGAGGAGGATGATAGACTGAAACAAATGAATAATTGCAAGAAGTGGACATACAACAATTTTTAGAAATGATTAAGCACAGATTTCCTGCAGCCATCCTGGAATCCCAAATATAGAGCAGAACCCAAGTGGTAGAACATGATGTATATGTCTATGGATAATTATGGGCAGGAAAATATGTAGGAAGCAGAGATTGGTATTAGTAGTCAAGTGGTGTTGTAGTGATGTCAGAATGCTGATTGATTTCTCCTCAGATGTTCTAGCCTGTCCCACTGGGTAGCAGTTAGAATAGTAAGAGACAAGGAGAACTTGCAGAAAAAGAAAACAGAGGTGTTACAATAACCATGATCCAAAACCACTGGTATATATTACTTTTGGAATAGCTCTAGACTAGTTCCTCAAAGTCCTAAGTTAGTTATTTGTTTACTGAATCCCAGTCTTTCAGTAAATACAAGGGAAAAAGAAATTAAAAGTTGCATGTACAAAAAACTCTTCCATAAAAATGTGGCAGATCATTTTAAAAAGTTATGGAATAATCAGTTTACTGAAGCACTGATATTAAATATGTGTTTTTCATTAATCTTATGACTAGATATAAAACTTGATGCAAAAGGTGCCCTGGTGGTAAACAGGTAGGGATCATCATTAAACTGTATCAAGCAGTAGTAAAGGTTCTTTCATTGTTGTATAGATACATTTTAGAAAGATCTCTGCTGTTGCCAGAAATATATTAAAAAATTAACCTTTTGAAGTATTAAACTGAGGCCTCCAGTCACTCTTCCTTATTCCCTTGTGACATATATTTCTTGAATGTATTCTTTATTTTAATTTCATATTTTTAATTCTCATATAGGCAAATTCTTTTAAATGCTGGAAAAAATATTCAAAAACCTATTATAAATAGTGTAAAAAAAAGGGAAATATAGGAAAAGATCATGTCTTTCTTCTTAGGTAACTCTTCTACTGTCTTGAGATATGTATCTGAGTTGTCTGAGTTGAATCTGCCTCCTTCCTCTTGAGTTTAGTGGGAATTTGTTAAAAAATTTAAAAAAAAAAAAAGGAATGTGAAATCTATCAAGACTTACATGTCATTTTGCAAGTTGTAAAAATTGCTACAAACCACTTTGTCTTCACATACATAAAACGTTTGACAGCACTCATTATCTATCCATCTGATGCTCAAAACTATTTTGAGTAAACATCTTCATTTTATTTGAATTTTCATTTGAAATATACAAAGTACAGTAACTGTGTTTAATTTTCAGAATGTGGGTCCTTAAAGTTCTGGTTTTTTTATAATACATAAACAGCAAAATCTACTTAAGAAGATGTTTTCCTTTAAAAGAAAGAAAAGTCCGAAGTGTTTATTACTGAATATTTCTCCCTGATGTGTTTTTTGAAAAGTTTTATATAAATATACATACTTTGTAAATATACTTCTGTATGTGTATATATCAGCACTCCAGGAGCAGCCCCTGTCAAGCAGTAACATAAACAAACATGCTGCTGTTACCCATTGCATAAATAGATGTTCACAAAATAACTGAGAAGTGAGAACTTGATGGTCCTTCTTACAATCCTACTCTTTTTATTGAAAACATCACATATATGTAATTACCACTCCTCTGTATGAGTTTTTTTCTGCCTTTGGTGCTAATTTGTTTTCACCTGTGTTTTCCATTAAGACATTTGTTATCTTAAAGAATCTTGTAGTCATAGGCTTAAAATACCTCAGGAGGACAATAAGCCAAAATAAATTGTGCCTCTGACATTCCCTGCAGCTATCTGTATACCACTTTTTATTTAGATACCTACAGTTTTTCTCTGAAATCTTGTCTGCTCTGTTTAAGTGTCAGCTCTATCTCAGCCAAACAACTGCAGTTTTTTCAAGTATCAGAAGTGAGTAATTTTACTGAGATAGATTTGAAGGAGCAGCAAAAGATACTGGGGTTGTTTAGGCTGCAGAAAAGGAAACTCTGGCGAGATGTTATCACTCTGTACCACTACCTGAAAGGAATTTGTAGCAAGGTGGGAGTTGGTGTCTTTTCCCAAGTAGCAAGCAGTACAAAGAGAAAAAATGACACCAAATTTCAACAGGTGAGGCTTTGATTTGTCATTAGGAAAAATTTTTCCACTGAAAGAGTTGTCAAGCATTGGAACAGGCTGCCCAGGGAAGTGGTTGAGTCTCCATCTCTGGAGGTGTTTGAAAGATATGTAGATGTGGCACAGGGGGACATGGTTTTGTGGTTGACTGCAGCAGTGCTGGGTTAAGGGTTGGCAATCTTTTCCAACCGAGTCTATGATTTTGTGTTTGCTCAGTTCCATGCAATATATTTCACTACTCTTTCTTATACTTTCTGGAATTATTTTTTTTTCAAAAAATTTACCTTTTTAAAGGGTGTTTTTTAAACATAAATATGTGTGTTGGTATAATCCAGTGTTTTCCCAGACATTCTCTAGCTGGCAATGGAAGACACTGGAAATGGAAAACAATTTACCTTAAATCTAAAATGCACTAATAAACAACATTCCATTAGCTTTAGGTCAACATTGTACCAATGACCAGCTCTGTTTTCTTTTTTCATGCTTTCTGGAAGACTCAACAGGGAAATAATAATGCACTATGCAAACATAAACAGCAACACAGAGTTTACTCTTGGAGTAATCAAGATAGCATAGAAATGTCATCATGGTGGGTTTTCTTGAGAAAATTAGAATACCAGAGTAAGTGGCAGGCACGCTATGCATAATGAATAAGTAAACTTTTCAGTGGCTGTATTGCAAATATGCATTGAAACTTAATTTTCCTTATAGGTTCCTTAAACAGAAAATATGTCATTTAGCTGTGAAAAGAAAAAAATAATTAAAAAAAAGAATCCATCACTTTTTAAAATAAAAAAGACAATGGATTTTGGGAAAATTATTTACCTTTTGCAGAAATTTATACTTTTTAGTATAGCCCAAGAGTTCATTATTGAATATATGTTTGATAAACTAAAAGAGAGTCTGATTTTTAGTTTGACTCACACAATAATAAACTGAAAACAAAATTAACTGCTTCAAGAAATATATCTATCTATCTATCTATAGATATATATGTGAAACAACAGGAAGTAAACTCATGGAGTTCAGCATTGGGAAGCAGCAAATGCTGTGCCTGTTCCTGATATGAACAACTCCTGGAACCAGTCTAATTTGAGGGCCACCCAGATGGGCAGCAGCTTGGCAGAAAAGTGCCTGGGATAATTTTGCCCCAAACATCTGCCTAACAATCATTCAGATATTTGGAAACATCAAAATTACACATGCAGATTTGGTCCCTGGTAACAGATCTAGGGGACAGAGGAAGCTGTACAGAGCATCCACCCTCTCCATTCTCTGTCTGCTCCCTGGCAGATCTTGCATGGGAATTTTAAAGCAGATGCTGCTATCAAAGAAGAAGATATGAGGGGATTATTTTTCCCTGTTTTCATTTGCTTTTGGTTTCTCTTGAAGGCATCGAGAAAGATTTGCCTAAATACTCACTGCAGAGGTGAGAGATGTTCCCAGTGGATTTCCCCCCTGGCAGGTGGTACCATGAGAGGTCACTTTACCTACCTTGCTACAAAACAATGCAGTGCATCTCTTTGAGAACTGGGGCTACATCAAGAATAAGGAAAGAGTCCTTTCCTGGGTAGTTATAGGGAAAAAAGATGGGCAAAATACCACAATTTGAGCTTTAAATACCCCTCTATCCCTTCTCTTTTCAGTCATCAAATTGCTTTCATCTTCCTCACTCTGGTCAGATCTCACTGGAAATACTGGTCAGTCCTTTAACAGCATCTCAGACAGGTGATGAAAGGACTCTCTCCTGTGAAGGAAGGCTGAGAGATTTGTGACTGCTCAGCCCAGAGAAGAGATGACCTCCAGAGATCCCTTCCAACCTCAACTGTTCTGTGATTCTCCAACATGTTAATGTAATTGTAGAGTAAAAGTAGAGCTTGGCTAATTACTTCACCAGAGGAATAGGAAATCACTAATGAGATAATTAAATGTATAAATCACACTAAAAATTCTCTTCTCGTCCAGTTCTTATATAAGTATTAACATGATTACTTCCTTCTTTTCACTCCTATGATTTTCAGTATGTTCCAAAACATTCAGTCTCATAGGCAAATTAGCAGTTTAAGTACTTTGATTTAGCAGTGCATTTCAGAATAGAAAAAAAAAAAAGAAACAACCCATATTTTAACACCATCTGGTACTTTTTCAGTAATTATTTTATATCACTAAATTTCTGGCTTTTTTCAGAGTAATTATCTTTTGAAACTGCTGATTCAGTTATAGTTTTAAACAAAAAGAAAATCCTGAAGTGACCTATTCTAAAGCCTCCATGGCTTCAAATGAGAGAGAAGAGCCAAAGTTATCACACACAAGATAAATTTTATCATCCCACTAACTTTTTACCTTGTCAATCTGTTGCCCTGGAATTCACACCTGTTGGTGCAAATTATGGGATTATGCAGATAGTGCAAGAGGGTTGTGCATCCTGGGTGTGTTAGGGGGATTATTATCCTAAAAACAAAAACCTCTGTTCTTCCTAATTGCTTCCCTGCAACTTACTCTATTGTCTGACATTTCCAATGCAGACATCTTATCACTTACTAAAATACAAAAAAAAAAGCCAAACAAAAGAACCCAAAACAAACAAAAAAACTCAAAAACAATAACCAAAAGAAACCATCAAAAAACTTTGTGTGTGAGCTAGAGAAGACACATGTCTGGCAGATGGATAACTTAGAGAACTTCTATACTATCAGAAACCGTATCTTTTTCTATACACTAGCCAATTTCTGTTCCCTGATCACCAAAGTTTCATTAATGGTTGTCACTACTGATATTGGTGTTAGAATAAATTACCACAAATTCTGAGTCTCGTTCTGTACATAGTTCAGATCTGGAATCACCCTCAATCCTCCAGCCAGTGTGGATAAGGCTTGAAAAATGGTGGCATCTCCCAGTGTAGTCTTCCAGCTCTATCTTGCACCTTCAGCCATCTCACAAATCACCTTCCCAAATTCTAGGAAATGCTCCATAAATCTGTATTGTCAAGCACAAGAACATCCAAGTAGTCTTCAGTAGAGTTTTCACCTTATTTTTAATACTCTGAACTGGAAAAATAAATAAACACAATTATCTCTTTTCACTATAGATGGTACCATATAGAATCCAATCGGCATTATCTGGGTCCTTCCTGTGAATGTTAGGAATTGCACCCTCTGCAGCAGGTTTACCTTAGAAGGAAGTAATTACAGCAAAACAGAATCTCCCAGGAAGTGAGCTAAGGGCTAAGCAGTGTGGATGAGCATCTCTACATCTATAATGAAAATAATGAAAGAAGGGTGGGGGCTATGGGAAACTGGTACTGTTGCAGCACCAGACTGCTCAGTTCACATTATTTAAACAACTCATGATCAAAGAATCTTATTGATTTAGTTATGGTACATAACAAACTTCCAATCAGATGAACCATGTGTTTAGAATCAATATCAAACATGCAGTAGATAAACTACAATACTAGATACTTACAAAAGATGAATTTGCATCTTTAAATTTCTTAATGTTCTTCTTGACCAAATCTCTCTGTGTTCTAGTCACAGACACACATGTACATAGACATACAAACACAGATACATAGACATACAAACACAGATACACAGCTTGTGTAGGTCATGGTGGGAGCTCCAGTGGGTGCACACCCCTCCTACAGAATATGTAGTTCCCCCTGAATCTGCTTTTGTCCACATGTAGATCTCTTTATTATTACTATTATTATTTTTTATTTTATTTTATTTTATTGTTGACACATTACTTGCACAATTTTCAGTAGGAACAGATGTTTTTAAAGAAGAGGTCTGAATGTGTTGCTGAGCAAAGTATACTATCATAATGCATGACTTAATTAATAAAATGAACTTTTGAAAGTTTTAGACTACATAAAAATCTAAAATAAACTATGAATGTTTTATGTAATAACACATCACACTATATTATAAAATAAAGTGCATAACATCAAAGACATTGCCTAAAATCACTGTTGAAAAGCTGACAGTTCTGATACGCTCAAAAAATAAAGATTAGTGGAAAAAACTTGTATTGGTTTTAGAGAATTCTGCTCATATAGAATGATTAAACATTCTCAAAGGTTCTCTGATTTTTATTTCATATCAGCATATGGAAAATCCTTCTGACATTTTAAAACATGTTTTCACAAAAAAAAAAAAAGAAAAGAAAGATTCTTTTGTGTATGTGTTACAGATTTTGGAGTGCTTAAAGGAATTTCCAGCAATCTTATTATAATGTAATGAACTGCTACCCTATGCTCTCATTTTCTGTATAGCTCTTTCTTTACCAAAATAGTCTTCTTGGTATCTGCATCAGTAACCTCCTTAGGTCACGTTCGTTCCACTTGAGTCACCATCTTTTCAGTTCAAAACGTAATGCTGCAGATCACTAGATCAAGGTCATCACTTTGCACCTACTCACAGCAGCATCTCTAAATCTTGAACAAAATGATCAGAGTACATGTCAGCAACAGCTTTAGTAATAGCAAAATCAGCAGAANCTCTACATCTATAATGAAAATAATGAAAGAAGGGTGGGGGCTATGGGAAACTGGTACTGTTGCAGCACCAGACTGCTCAGTTCACATTATTTAAACAACTCATGATCAAAGAATCTTATTGATTTAGTTATGGTACATAACAAACTTCCAATCAGATGAACCATGTGTTTAGAATCAATATCAAACATGCAGTAGATAAACTACAATACTAGATACTTACAAAAGATGAATTTGCATCTTTAAATTTCTTAATGTTCTTCTTGACCAAATCTCTCTGTGTTCTAGTCACAGACACACATGTACATAGACATACAAACACAGATACATAGACATACAAACACAGATACACAGCTTGTGTAGGTCATGGTGGGAGCTCCAGTGGGTGCACACCCCTCCTACAGAATATGTAGTTCCCCCTGAATCTGCTTTTGTCCACATGTAGATCNAAAAAAAAAAAGAAAAGAAAGATTCTTTTGTGTATGTGTTACAGATTTTGGAGTGCTTAAAGGAATTTCCAGCAATCTTATTATAATGTAATGAACTGCTACCCTATGCTCTCATTTTCTGTATAGCTCTTTCTTTACCAAAATAGTCTTCTTGGTATCTGCATCAGTAACCTCCTTAGGTCATGTTCGTTCCACTTGAGTCACCATCTTTTCAGTTCAAAACGTAATGCTGCAGATCACTAGATCAAGGTCATCACTTTGCACCTACTCACAGCAGCATCTCTAAATCTTGAACAAAATGATCAGAGTACATGTCAGCAACAGCTTTAGTAATAGCAAAATCAGCAGAAAGTCTTACAGGGAAAAAAAATAGAAATTTTCTGATGATAAATGTAGAACTCCTACCTTTCTTCATGGGTTTAAATACAGAATCATTCTACCAATAAGGGAAAAAAAACCCATGCACTTTTATGTGGAAATGTTTACACTGAATACAAAGGTAGTTTGGCAAGGGGGAGATTTTCATCTGCTTTAGAAGCAATTTTCACTTTGTTGATATGAAAAGTCCTGCATTTATACCTAGCTATAATAAATACATTGCATTCGTAGTCTTAGACAATCTTCATGTAGCCTATGTCAGCTTGTTCAAAAATACTTAAAAATATCTTTGAAGGACAGGTTTCTAGGTATTTCTGCCTTTAACTTAAAATAATGGCTTGCAAATAAAATTGCTATCCAAATACTCTTTTTCTTTCAATGACCTTGTTATATTATTAGTCTTCAGTCATCAACTATGCAAAAAATGTGAGAATGACAATCAGGTTTCTACAAAAATCTTGATATATAAGTCATTAGCAAGGAAATTAAATATGCTTAATTTTAGGAAAAGACAAAGTTTAAGAGAAGGTAATTAGAGGATCATATGAAGGGTTTCACCAAAACAATTGCACAAATTCATGTGCTTTAAAATGACAGCTAAAACAAAGAAATAGAAATTTCTGTTTACTTCAATGTAGTACTGCTCTGTAGATAAAGGTGAAATTGTGAGAGCTATTTTACTGTTTCATCAGAAACATGGGGTGATAGGATCATTTTCATCCCTGCTGCATACACAGAGGAATTGTCAGCAGCAGTTGGACATTAATGCAAAATTACCCTGATCATCTATGGCATTTCATTTCTGAAGTTTTCTTTCTCTGTAGGTATCTCTTTACTTCATAGACCTTGATTAATCAGGGTTTATAATGCCCATATGCACAATACACAGAACTAATTTCATCCAATGCCCAGCTGGATCCTAAGTAGAATTTAAGTTAGGAGGAAAAAAAAAAAGGTAGAAATTTACCCAGACCATCAAGAAACATCCTTATGTTCGTACCATAAATTATTTGTGCTGCTACAGTCATGGAATAGTTTTTTAATTTACTACACACTTTTATTTATCATACAACTAGCTATTAAATTAATTCTGTTTCACCTCACTATGTCTTTTCATATACTCTCTCTTCCGTGGTTCATCCTGAAATTAGTCAGTTCTAGAGCTCTGTCTATCTGAAAAATAGGAGTTTATGCATGTGTGTATGTGTGTATAGAAGAATTGTCTAGATGTGTAGTATTTTTATTGTAAAATTTTCAGTATCTATGTATTTGTTTTTCTTTCATCTTTACAGTTTCATACTCACTATCTTAAAGACAGTCTAATAAGTAATTTCCTCTTTACCATTAGACCACTCAAAAAACACTATTGATATGCAAGTGAAGGAAACAATAATGGAATAAATTTTAAAATATAATTTAATATATATTTTAATATACTTTTTAATATAGTTAGTATTTTTATTTGGATCTATGTGTGTGTTATTTATTCTGTGGTATTCTGTTCAGTTTTGTTTTTAGAAAAATATGTCTATCTCTATTAGATAGCTATGCTTTGGCTCAAAATGAATAATGAATTTTTCCTTTATTTATTTTATTCATATCTTCACATTAAGCCTGTATCTCCAATTTCCATAAAAATGTATACCAATCACTTTCTGATTGCTTCCTTCTATCCTCATGTTCTTGGGAAATTGGATTTTCTGGTTTTCTGAAACATAATCAGAATTACTTCGGTTTGTTCATGGGGATTAGAAAAAAGTCCTTGTCTACAGATTTCTGACATTGCTAAGACATTCTTTCACAGCCTGCACAGACTGGGAGGCAGTATTAACCAACACAGTTCATTTCTTTGAGTTTGCACGGTTTGGAAGTTGCTTCAGTTAGGAGCTGGCTCTGCTGACTGCCATCCACTGGTTATGGCAGAGAAGAGAACTTTCTTATCTCATCTGGCATGTGATGCTACCAATTGTTGCTTGTCACTGCAACCAGCATCTTCATTTGTGACTGCTCCTCCACTGCACCACAGCTTGGTGGTTTAAAAACCTAGATACTGCTCTCACCTTAGAAGTGATGAAAGTGAGTGGGGATAGGGTTCTGTCCCTCTCTCTGATAGTTCCATATGGGGTACTCTATATTCCTTCCAGATCCAGGCAGCAGAGAGTGACTCATTATCCTGCAGTGTAGTTGTTGATTTTATGTGCATGTACTCAGTACTGGTGAGGCCACACCTCAAATCCTACGTCCAGTTCTGGCTCCCTCACTGCTAGAAGGACATTGAGCTCCTGGAGTGTGTCCAGAGAAGGGCAATGGAGCTGGTGAAGGATATGGACTATAAATCTTGTGAGGAGGGGCTGAGGGAGCTGAGGTTCTTTAGGCTGGAAAAAAAAAAGAAGGTTCAGGGAAGAGCTTACCACTCTCTACAACTTCCTGAAAGGAGGTTGTAGCAAGGTGGGTGTCAGCCTCTTATCCCAAGTAACAAGTGATAGGACAACAGGAAATGGCCTCAAATTGCACCAGAGGAGGTTTAGATTGAATATGAAGAAAAATTGCTTCACTGAAATTGTTAACAGGCATTAGAATTGCCCAGGGAAGTGATGGAGTCTCCCTCCCTGGAGGTATTTAAAAGATATGTAGATGTGACACTTGGAGTTTAGTGGAGGATTTGGCAGTGCTGGGTTAAAGGGTGAATGATTTTAAAGTCTTTTCCAGCCTAAATGATTCTGCAATTCTACAGTTCTGTGATTCATTTAGACTTCTGTCAAAGACAGACCTACTATCCAAGGTCATAAAATATAATTCTAAAACAGATTTCCAAGAAATTTCCCCAAAACCTTAATGTTTATGTATTTCTTAGCTCCAGTAGCCTTACCATAAGTCAGATCTTTAAGGTCAATATAGAATTAGCAGAAAATGCTATGAGAGAATCTAAGAATGGCATTGCTCTTCTTTAGAATTAAGATTCCAAAAAAATGGGAAAACAGATGTTTTGTAGCCTTCACTCAGTGACAGGAGATTTTAGCAAAAGTAGCTCAAAGGTGTTATCATCAAGATAAAGCAATGGCCTTGTTGTTTGTCCTGTGTTTGATGCACCCCTGGATGCTTCAGAGCTTCTGCTTTTATTCTGTTTCAGAGCAAATTTGTGATGTCAACATTGAGCAATGCAATAATACTTTCATTTAGAGTATTATATGCAACTATATGCAAGCCATAAAATATATGAAAGATGAAAAATCAATTTTCCAATATGGTATTGATTTTACATACCCAGAGGACCTGACTTAAATAGCTATACTAATTTGTATAGTAAAATCCTATTGGTGTCAAGATTTTGCCTCCTCTCCTAGGTGTAGAAAATCCTTTTACTTTCAAGATCAAAAATAGTTGAGCTAAAGAAAAGAACCTATTCCTTTGTCAGAAATGCCCAGTTTTCTTCCTAGAAAAGGTAGATTACTCTCTTTTAAAGTCTAAGCTGTGTGTATATTTTACCATATGTATGGGAATGAAGAATAGTCTAAATATTATAAAAATAAATTCTCAATAATCTGGAATTAAAGATATCCTAAAGTCTCTGCTGATGATACCTTTCAGTCGTTCCACCACCTTTTTGTTTAAAGATTTTTCTATTTTGAATGTTACTATTGCATAATCATTGCAATCAAAATAATTACTGTTTTTAAGGTCTTCTTTTCTTGTCTGATTTGCAGTCTAGAATGTATTATATTCATGTTCCTGATTATAATGATTTTATAGGACTGACGCCTACTTAACTTTGTATTGGTGATTTTTGTCATTATTCTCATTGCCATTTTTATTGTTAGCATTATATCATCCTATCATCCTCATCATCATCATAATTAAAATTTTGCAAGGCACCTTATTGGATAAACAGATTAAACAGTCCAGTAAATCCTGGGTTAGGTGCTCAGTATGCAATAATAAAATGTAATAATAAAATATTATGGGACTCAGACTTGGCCAGTATTAGAAAATATGTAGCTGAGCATAATTCAAAGATTCTGTTTGTTATGCAAGTACAATTTCCTGAAATTGGAATGGAAAAAATCTTTTAAACTGTACTTTTTGCCATTGAAGTAAACAGTTTTACAGAATTCATGTGCTACAATTCTAGCTTTTAACATTAATAGATTTATGACATAAAGCATTACAACTTTATGAATATGCATCATTATAATATGCCCTGCAGTACCTCTAAGAAACTGTATCAAATAAACTGTATATTTTGTTCTTTCAAACCTAAATATTAATGAATTTACAGCTGTCTATTTTAAACTAGGGTCAAAAAGATATTATATCTGTCTAAATTGAATGCAAGTGTTGCTTCACAAATCTTGTGGCTTGATAAAACTGGGAGCAAATTTAATACGTCCAGTTGTAGTGTACATTATTGCTCCTCTGCTATACTTCTATATAAATTGAATTTAAATTATGTCTTTTTTAGTCCAGTTAACAAAACTACTGCTTTCATGATGTTTGTTTGAACTTGGTTCATTGCTTGTTAGTTCCACAGAATGAATGAATCGTAACAGAATTATTTTCCATGGATTTATAACATTTTATTATGATAGTTCCAAAGAGTAAAGCTTCATAATTATGTTTTTTTTTTTTTTCTGTACAATACTTAAACGTTGGTAGTGAAGTACTCTTATGTGTATGTTAAAATAAAGCACTGGTTACATTTCAGATGAATTATTAAGCTATTCTCTTAAGCATCAATTTAAATGCATCTATCATCTTGATATTTGTAGTTCTGATTTTATGTCTCATCAGGAGCTACAACTATTGAAAAATATGATCTCAGAACAAACATATGGATTCAGGCTGGAGTAATGAATGGCAGGAGGCTTCAGTTTGGTGTTGCTGTTATCGATGACAAGCTGTTTGTCATTGGAGGCCGGGATGGTTTAAAGACATTAAACACTGTTGAATGTTACAATCCAAAGACCAAGGCTTGGACTGTGTTACCACCTATGTCAACACACAGACATGGCTTAGGTAAGAAAAAAATATTTTTAAAACTTGCCCCATTTTTTTTTGTTTATGTAGCATTCTGACCAGTAACAATAACTGAGCTTTGCAATATTGTTGTTGCAAGGTATAGAAAACTGAACTGTTCATTATCTGTGCTGCTAAAACCCCATGGTGTGATAGAATTATTGAAAAGTCACGAACAGTAGAAAAGAAAGAAACTGTTGTGACCTGCTCCAGAAGGCAAGGATAACCCAGGCTCTTGTTAATAGATCCCTTGGGGCAGTTAGACCACACTGCATGATTGGTGTTTGTAAATATATGCATTTAGGGTTTATTTTAGAACTATTTGGTTGCAATAGAAAGCAGATATGTAGCTGTTTTGGTTATTATTATCTGCAATAATATAGCAATATAAAAGCATAAAATAGCATTTAATAAAATGTATATGGAAAAAAAGAAAGAGAAAGAAAGGAGAGGAAGAGAAAGATATTACCACCTGTGGATCAATGATTAAACTTGATTGTTGCAATTTAGGTGTCTGATGTTTGAAGTGATCACAATCTTGATCCGTTGGGAGTGGGGGAAGCCCACGAAACACAGAATTCAATGGAGGGGAGTTTTATACTGTAGATCATGTGTTGATCCACACTGAAATGAGTCTGGGATGCTTTCAGGGGAAGGTCTTCCACGGTTTATGACATGACATGCTGCCTCTCATGTCAGCATAGCTGAGCCATCAGAAGGGATGAATACTCCCATGCCTATGTGTGGATGTCAATGTTCGATGTGAATGTGACCTTCCAAGGTCGCTAGATAGCCAGAGGAGGAATTTTACAACTAAACCAGCTTGTGTAAGGGAGGACACTGGCATGATAAAAAGAGCTGTCCTGCCTCCACGAGGTGTGCTTCTTATTGGCCTCTAGTGCTGGGTGGCCACCCCCTCTGATTGATGCAGACCACAGGCTTCACCATCATCCATCCAAAAGATTGACCTCCTACCCCTTGGGGGATGCAGAAAAGCATCCTACCACCTCCACAAATGGGCAAACGTTTGACCCATTAACCATTAACCTCTCAGACTCTCACAGACACGTGTAGGGACGAAAGCATTAAAAGTGGGAGAATGGTGAGGAGCGTGGCAGATTTACTCAAGTGACCTTGCAGCCTGGAATGCCAAGGCCTGAGAATAAGTGTGGGAACCCCATATATATATATATTATGACAACTGCTGCTTATCTCTATTTTGAGAAATAAAATCTCTGTGTAGACATAACATAGGTATTTGGAGAGGCTTATGGATGTGTTTGAGCTCTCTATTTTGGGAGAGAGATCAAAGATCAAACTCTGTGTGTGGGTGCTTGATAAACGGGTGCAAACAGCAGCCCAGCCACCTGCTAGGATTGGGCTAAGTTGCTGTATTCCTGCTTATGTGTCTCTGCCTGGGTATTTCTTTGGCATCCTCTGGTTAGGAAGGTAATCAATAGGAAAGAAATTTACTCTTTGCATTTCAGCAGGTTTTGTGGTTATTCCAGCTGCCTGCCTGTGTTGACTCATGCAGCATGCTATGCTATCCTGTCCATTCCCCTGAGCTGCAATCAGCAAGTCCTTTATTGTACTATTGCATCAATACCTCACAAAAATGATCATGCTTTCCTGCCCTTCACTCATGTCATTGGGCACTTGTAATATGCATATGTATTGTTGCTGTTAAACAAGTCTTACAATAGAAATAGTGATGGGAATCTATATCAGATGGCATTATGACACTAAATACCTCACTGATTTAAAATTGTTTCCTAACTTTAAATTTAATTGTAAGTTAGAAAATATATGAGAAAATACATGAATTAAATGCAAAAATACATCATATTTCTTCTGCCAGTGTTCCAGAATTTTACAGAATCAGTGCTGTTCCCCAGGGTGGTAAAAATGCAATGACTTTAGCTATAACTACAGGAAAGTAGTACTACAACTGTAGGGTATGCTTAATAGATAAAATATTTGTCTCAGTGACAAAAGAGATGAATCTATGATTGAAACTCCTTGGTGGTCAGTTAAAAAAAAATAATACTGGACTATAGTTTTACAGATGCTTTTGATCAACAGATTTAAAAAATACCATTATAGTTTAAATTGAGGAATACTGAGGTAAGACTGGAGAAAAACTGATATTTTTTCTATACTAGGAAAAAAGAAACAAACTAACTAGGCATTTGACCATTTGAGGGGTGTTTTGTTTTTTTTTTTTTTTTGCTTACTATAAAATAATTTTAAAATTTTATATTAAAGTGATTCAGGTTTTTGTAAACAACATGTAAAATGGGGAAAGAAGTCTAATTTGGGATGATTAAATGCAGTTCTTTGGGAGGCTTTAGAAAGGTGTTCTTTATTTGGAATTATGTACTAATCACATTCTTACCTGAGAAGCTCAGCTAATAGAATTAAACAGTTTTTTTATAATTGTAACTTTTTCTAGTATCCCATAAAGTTATTTTAGTAAATGCCCTTTGTAATGATAGTTAATCTGAAGTCATACATCTTTTTTTTTATTTTTGTTTGTTATCTAAACTATGTTATGTTACATCCATGTCATAATAATGCTAGAACAGTTTGTATTGGATTCTGTATACAGGATAGAAATAAGCACCCATCCTTTACATGGATGTCTTTTTTTTGACACAGCAAAAAATTGTTAGATGTACCCCATTGTAACTAAGGCCACAACCACGTAATGCAATTCACTTTCTCCTGTCTTCATATAATCTTCAGTAGAACCATGTGTATAGAAAGTGCTTCATGTAGAAATGAGGAAATAAAAGTTGACAGGCCTTGTAGTGAAAGTCCATAGTGTAGGGAGTCATATGTTAGGCAGTTTCAAAGCTGCCAGTTGAAGATGAGTGAAAGCTCTTTTAATAGTAGTGTTTGAAATAAGTGGTGCTAAAGTCCACAAAAAGAAACGGCAGACTGTAGGATCCAAAATTATTATTTAAAGTAATAGTGATTCTAACACCCCTGTTGTGTAGTCCATAAAACAGAATGGAATATGAAAGAGCAATAAGACACCAGAAAGTTGGTGAAAGGCAAAAATGAAATACAGCAAAGGTGAAACCTGACAAACAGGAAGACCAAATCAAAGTCCTTAGAGGAAAGGAAGAAAGACTGAAAGAACAAAGATGTGAAAAATGTAAAACAGATTGTGGTTCATAAATTCAGCAGTTTTATGAAGCAACTCTGTATCCACTTTTTAAATTTCTGTGCTGAACTTTATAGTCTACATAGAAGAGGAGAGAAAAAGGAAATATATAATCGATGATAGACTAATTGGAATTTGAGATATCAAATCCAGTGAAAATGTGATTTTTAAAAAAACAAACCAAAAAAACGAAAAAAATTTGTACTTGGCTTGTCTTTACAAAAGAAACAATTTTAGTACCACAGTGAGGAACTTAAAGGCTTCCAGTATAATTAAGGCAGAGCAGCAGTCTTTTCAGGTAGGTGTTCTAAATTGTCTTGTTCTCTCAATGAACTATGTAAAGTGCGTCTCAGCTTCTATTTTAGGTTTTGACTTTGAAAACATACTGATCTCACCATACAGAGACAAATGCACCTATTTGCAAGATGATCAGCATGGGAAGGAGGCTGACAGGACATGGTTTTACCTCATAAAATCCTGAACAGCTTAGAGTGGAGGCAAGTTACATAGGATATAGGCCTAGGGTAGATAGAATTCACTCTACTCAGAGTGAATGGTCATAGAAGACCTAGAGAATTTCCAGTTCTAAGTTTATACAGTGGATTAGGCTTTAACCTATTATTCTGAAGAAACTAAATTTGTAATATAAATGAATTTTAAAGGACCTAAGGAGTATGCTTGAAATTAGAGTGAATACTTGCTTATAATGTACTAATAAAACTGGTGTGTGCAGGAATGAATATCTAAAAGACTAAGTTCAAAACCCAGAAGTGGAAGGAGAATGCATGTAGTTAGGGAGTTATAAAATATACAAGAATATCTTAGATGTTGCTGACAAAATATCAAATGGCACTGTGTATTTGCATGAAAACCTATTCCTTTATTTCACTGAAAGGGAATGACCCACTGTGCTTCTTAGACCCAGCTTGATTTTCAACTTTCAGGCTTACTACTCTAGAGTCCACCTCATGAGTCAGAGGGAAGGGAAAAAAATTTACTTGGGAAAAATACAGGTATGCCTCTTTACCTTTCAACTAGTTATGGGAAATACTTGGGAGAAAGGAAGAAATAGAGGGAAAGCTTGTGGAGAAACTGAACTATCAGTATTCCTACTACACAGTAAATCCCAGAAGTAAAATACATGTATAAATATAAGTAATATAAATAATATACTAGACATATAAATTAATTATTATAAGCTGTATTATTTTTAATCACTAAATGATAA
>VXBI01008777.1:103109-122463 GCA_013397375.1 Toxostoma redivivum | reverse complement strand
TTTGTCACATCATGCTGTAAAATGCCTTAAAGCCAATTATCTAAAATCACCCCTCGTGGGTTCTATTACAATGCATCTTTCCAATGTACAGAGGAATTCCAGATCAGTGTCCTCAATGAGGAGCAGCTGGAGAATGGTTTGTCTGTATCCTTTCAATAAATTCCTATTTTATTCCTTTTGCTCTGTCTGGTCTCTGTTCCAGGTCAGCCCTTCCAGGCAACAACCCCCTCAAAGCCACATCCCCAGCAAACCAAGGAGGGAATTTCCATTGCCATTCCCCAGGCCTCCAGCTTTCTCCACAAAGCTCAGCAAGTAGGGATAATTCAGACAAACCATTCTCCAGCTGCTCCTCCATGAGGACACTGATCTGGAATTCCTCTGTGCATTGGAGAATAGCAGCAGCCCAAAAGCCAACACTTCCATTAGTGCAGAACAAAGAATTCAGCTGCTGACATCATCAAAAGGCCATTATGCAAATGACCAGAACTTTATTTAAAGTTGCTGTTCTCATTAGATTACTCATTACTGTCAGGACAAGAAATGGTTTAGGTTCTTGAGCAGCTGAGCCCAGGAAGTCTGGATTGCTGCACATCCACATCCTCACCACGTCCTGTCCTAACAGAACAGCCTCTCTTCCAGCACAGCTTCCCTGCTTTCCTGCCATCCCTCTGCAGTCCCAGGACTGCCCTTCCTTCCCTCACCCCTCAGCACCTCCACACAAATGATTCTTTCACTCCACCTTCTGCTCCTTCCCACACCCTCTGTGTCCCATTCCCACAGCCCAAAGTCCAGATTTCTCTCCCTTGGATGGCCAGCATGGACATTTTTGGGATGCAAGGCCAGGGAGAGCCCAAGCTGCCTTCCAAGTGTTCTCTCCCCAACAGCTGCTGAACCAGCTGAATTCTTGTCTTTTCCAGCTTGTGCCCCTTTCCAGCTGCCAATTCCCTCTTTCTTTAGGTCTTTTCCTGGAACTGAAATCTGAATTAAGCCCCACACAGTTACACAGACTCCAAGGAAACAGCTCTCTGTGGGAATGCTGGGAACTTTCACCCTCAGCCAAGCTTTGCTCCACCTAAGCCACAGGATGAAGGCAGCAGGAATTTTTCCTTGCAATCCTGTGCCAGGGCTGCAAAGGGCTGCCAGTGTGGGGAGCCTGAAGGCTCTTCCCATCTCCAGTGCCACCAACCCCAAGGATCAGGCACAGGAATGAGCTGGACCCAGCAGTGTCCTGGCTGTCCCAAACTGCTCTGAAAAGAGAACACTCCTCAGTCAGCCCATGGCACCTCCCAGGCTGTGACCTGATGGGAAAACACACACTAAATGTCCCAGTTTGCCCTTGCTCACCTGGTAATTTCTTTTCCAGTTGCTGCTGTTCTTCTTCCAATGCTGGTTCTTCTGGTAACCTTTGGTCTACAGACACTGAACTGGCAGCAGAAATCCCACTGCCAGAGCGGACCCTTCTGCCAAGGAAACAGCAATTGCAGGTGCTTAACAGAGCCCAGGCCTCCCAAATGGCTCAGGATTTAATGATGAGATCAAATTAAATGCAGTGATGTAATGTCTAATGGTATTCAATGTTCATCTAGTGTTGCCCAGAGGGTCTCACTTAGGCATTGCCTCAGGAGAATTGGATATTTCAGGATCCCAGCAGTTCCCTGGTGAGCTGAGAACCACAGTCCCAAATTCTGCTCCCAGATGGGTTCAACCCTGTCCCCAAGATCTCTCACTTGTGGGGAGATTTTTCCCCAGCCAGTCTGGGTTTGGGGAAATGCTGACTTAGACTACAGCAAAAATAGCAGAGACAGAGGAAGAGCTCACTATAGTCAAGCTAAAAGCAAGATCCCAGGTGGAAAACACAAAAATTGGGAATCTTTAGGAGGACACCTGAAGAACACAGTATAAAACCACTTATTTCCACTGCTGATACTGTCCTCCCATCTATTTCTCCACAAAGAAGTGAAATGGAGCAAGAGAAGTGATCAGTGACCCCACTGCTCCAAATCCAGCTGTACCAAAAGAGGTCTGGATGTGGTGCACAGCAAATCCATACTGGAATTCCAATACATTCCAGCTGTTCTACCAGAGTATAAACTTGAACTTAAATCTAGATTTCTATGGCCAGACTGAGCAAGTTTGGAAGGTGGGCCAGCACAAACACCCACCCAAACCCTGCTCCTACAGGGCAAAAGGTGTGGGGTTCTGAACTCACAGAACCATCCCAAATGAAACCCAGAATCAGGAGTGAGATTCCCAAGGGATGAGCAGTTACCTGAAGGAAGGTGGGATGAACTCTGGGGGCAGTGCAGGTGGCAGGGGCTGACCAGACATTGCTACATCAATGAGGTGCATAGCCAGGATGAACTCCTCAGCTGTCAGCTTCCCATCTTGATCAATGTCAGAGAGATTCCTTGTTAAAGGGAAGGGAAAAAGCAAGGAAATTATTAAATATTAAAAATCACTGTTCAAAGGCATTGCTTCAACATATACAATTCCAAATTCATTCAAGTTTTTCAGTTCTTTCCACACTGTTCTTCTTTCAAACCCCAAATGCTTCCCCATTTTCCCCATTTCTTGTGTCTGTCTGCCTGAAATCCAGCCTTGCAGCCATGGCTTCTCCTTCCCCTGCTCTGAGTGCCAGAGAAGGAACTTTAAGAACTTTAGCCACTGGAGTTCTCCTGCATGTTCACATCTTGTGAACACCCAAAAGAAGCAGCTCAGGTGTTTGGCAGAACTTTTCAGTTTGGTCTCCTTCCTCCCTGGAGGCTCCTATCTCACATTCCAGGGCACCCACAGGCAGGGAAATCAAAGCCACTGATGTTCTAGTCCTGACAAGCACCAACCCACCCTGGCATTGTGCACAGAATAAAAATTATGGAGTGATGTCTCTGGAAGGCCCCGAAGCAGAGCTCCAACAGAGGCACAAAATGCTTTTTTTCCTGTTAAGGTGGTGTTGGACAAAATTAACAGCCAGGGACAGCACCCAGGGAGAGGCTGGAGCTGTGCCAGGAGGGATTTAGGATGAATTCAAGGGGAAGGTTCTGTCCCCAGAGGGTGCTGGCACTGCCCAGGCTCCCCAGGGAATGGGCACAGAGCTCCAGGAGCTGCCAGGGATGCCCAGGCTGGGATTTTGGGGGGTCTGGGCAGGGCAGGGTGGGACTGGGTGATCCCTGGGGGTCCCATCCAGCTCAGGATTTGTTTCTCCAGCACGCTGCACTCTAATCATGCAGGAAAATCTCCTATAGTACTGTGAAAAATCAAAGGGAAACAAAGAGATAAATTCCTTGGAAGTCTCAATTCTTTGCTGATGAGATTTAAATGTGGGAGACAATCACAGCCTCACCCAGCCCTGTGACACTGAACTCCTCAGGACAAGCACAGGCACAAGCCAGGACATGGGAGTGCACCATGCACAGAAATGACTGAGCAGCTGTGTCCACAGCTGGGTTAGCACACAGGACAGCACAAGGGCTGAGCATCAGCTTCCCTTTGAGTGTCTGAGCCAGGGACTTCAGCCCAGCACAGGCTGACAAACCTCACCCCAGGCAGCAGCAACCCCAGAGCAGGGCTCAGGAAAGGACCAGCAAGAGCTGGAATGTCCCTTCCTGATCCCAGTGCAGATGGGACTGTCCCAGCTGAGTGAGGGCTGTTTGCAGCTCCTGACTGAGCTGCTGGCAGCTGCCTGCCCACACAAGCAAGGCTGGCAAAAGCTGAGCATTTCTTGGTTAATCATCTGCTGGGGGACTGGGCTGATTTGTTCTTATCCCTTTGTTAGGAAACAGAGAAGGAAAGAGTGGTTTTTAATTTATAACACAACTCCCAGTGCTCTGCAAAGAGAACAAGTGCAGCTGAATGGCCTTGTCAGAGTGACTGCAGCACTGCCATCCTCACACTGAGCCCTGGGCCAGCTCCAGTGCTTCTCAAGCAAACACTCCTAAAGGACAGAAGTTAATTAGGAGCAACTTGCCATGGGGCAATAAAAACATAATAAAGTTCAGCAAACAACAAGTTGGAAGGCAAAAGGGAAGCTGGGACAAATCCTTTTAAAATCCATTATTGTAAAGGTCTGTGAGTGCAGCCCCTGGGAAATCAGCCCTCCCAAAGCCATGGAAAAGGCAGAGAAATCTCACAGAAAGTGTGATTTGGGTTAAGTTCCTGTTCTACCACCTGTGCAAAGGTAAATGTTTCCCTGGAGCTCTATCAGGAGATGTGGAAGGCACAGGATGCTGAACATCTGCTCTGCCTAAAAACCCAGCATTGAACCCCAACTTCCAAAACATCCCCCAAAAGATGCTCCTGGTGCTCTTGTGGAGTGATATTAATAAAGGCATAGAAGTGCAGCTTTTGTTTATAAAGTTACACATGACAAAGAGCAAGGTGTGAGACTGAAAATGGAGAAAACCCCACAGACTTCAGTGCATGTTTGGATAGAAATGGAAACATTTATTTTACCATATTGTAGCCAGCTGAGCCTGGGGTAAACTTGACTGCATGAGAATCGTTCTTGCTTGGGGACCTAAAAAAGAGAAACAAATATTAACAAAGTAAAGAGATGTGACCAGCAGGAACTTGGCTCTCTCAGATAACCAAGAAATAATAGTTCATTTCTGCACAACAACCACAGAATCCCAGACTGGTTTGGGTTGGGAGGGACCTCAAACCCTACCCAGTGCCACCCCTGCCATGGCAGGGACACCTGCCAGTGTCCAACCTGGCCCTGGGCACTGCCAGGGATCCAGGGGCAGCCACAGCTGCTCTGGGAAGCCAAACAACTCAGATTAAAACCCAAGAAAGCACAAAGACATGCACCAGAACTGGTAAAATCAAACCAGGGGACCAGTCTAGTCTGTCCCTGGAACTGGACACTGCTCCCAGCAGTGGTGAACCAAGCACTGGGAATGGCTGCACAAGTTTGCCCAGAACTCACTGTGCCCTTTTCCAGAAACATTTCCAAAGGTCAACTTTGCAGAAAATAAAGGAAAGATGGTGATAAAATGATCCCAGCTGTGATGCATATTTACTTTTAAACAAGAGCTTTAATCACTTGGGAGATTCAAACAGGAAAACACTGATGAATCTTCAGAGGTATTAAATTGGCTCTTGCAGCTGGAAACAAGGAGACAACAGAAGCTGTGCCAGTACCTGTCAAGTGTCCACTCATGGTTTTGTCGTGGCTGTTGAAGAGCTGCCGGTACTTGAGGCGTGAGGACTGAGGCACCGCCCACTCTGCCACAGCAGGAGAGCTGCAGGGACAGCAGAACAGGGACAATGGGGGATTTCATCTCAGGAAGGTCATGGGAACAACCACAGAGTATAAATCACACAAGGGTTTGGGTTGGAGGGACCTTAAAGCCCACCCAGTGCCACCCCTGCCATGGCAGGGACACCTCCCACTGTCCCAGTGTCTAACCTGGCCTTGGGCACTGCCAGGGATCCAGGGGAGGGAATTCCATCCCAGCCCCTCCCAGGGAACAGTTCCTGATTCCCAAGATCCCATCCAATCCTCCTCTGAAGCCATTCCCTGTGTGCTGTCCCTCCATGCCTTGTCCCCAGTCCCTCTGCCGCTCTCCTGGAGCCCCTCCAGGCCCTGCCAGGGGCTCTGAGCTCTCCCTGCAGCTCCTCCTGCCCAGCTGAGCCCCCCCAGCTCTCCCAGCCTGGCCCATAATACTCTCACCAGTGGTTTCTACACCTGCAAATACTTTATTTTATAAGAAATAAATCTTTCAATGAATAAGCACAGACAGACCCTCAGTGGGTTCTATCCCAAATGCAGCAGAGCAAAGATCACCCTGCAGGAACCCTGACTCTCCAGGGCCTCAGCCCCCTCACAAGAGGCTGAAGTGCTGCACTGACACCAAGTTTTGTGCCTGAAAATGTTCTTTTTCCCAATTTTGCTGTGAGGATGGGAGGTACTGAGGTGCCCAGAGCAGCTGTGGCTGCCCCTGGATCCCTGGCAGTGCCCAAGGCCAGGCTGGACATTGGGACAGTGGGAGGTGTCCCTGCCATGGCAGGGGTGGCACTGGGGGGGATTTGAGGTCCCTCCCAACCCAAACCATTCCATGATTCCATGATCTAATATTTCCTGCTATTCCTGAAACCACCACAGGTTTGACCTCTTGTGTGCAGACATTTACCACGATTCAGTCTCTTGGAAGATGATTTTTTTAAGAGTTTTGCTTTTTTCTTTACTGGCAGAGAATGAAGGAACTTAAACTGTTGAGCTTTTACCTAAGCATGTAACAGGAAATGCAGAATAACATCCCATTTTACTCTGCCTTTAACTGTTTCTCTTAGCCAAATAAAGCTGATGAAGGAAAACAAATGTAAAATATACTGGAAATGTAGAAAAAAAAGTGTGGAAAAGCCATATTCGAACGTTAAGTTTCTCCTAATGGAACTCTAGTGAGGAATGTAATATTCCAGTTTTAATCCATTCCCATTACAGGCTGGGTTGATTTGCAGCTCTAATTTCCCAGGCTTGAAGGCTGAGAAATCCTAATTCTGAACAACAAGGAGCAGAGTTTTTCTGCCTTTAGGCACATTCAGACTTTGTCCTTTTTTTGACCTTATAAACCATTCTCACATGATAAGACCCAAACCAGTATCTCTATTTCTATTTTTGATTTCCAAACTCTTGAGCTTTAATAATACCCCCTCATGGGAGCAAAGCAAAAACAAGCTGCCATTTCAATAATGAAAATAAGAAAAAAGCCTAAATATTAAATTTTTACCCACAGGAATTCTTCCTCAGTTTTGCTGGATTTGGGGGCTCCACACATTTTAACTTCTGTATTACACATAAATTATATCACAGCATCCCTATTGTGTTCCTGGCTGGTTTAGATTTCAGAGAGAAAATGAATTGTTTTGAAAGACTTATAATTATTTCCTAATACTGAGTAGTGTCACTTATCTAGTAGCAGGGCAATAGACAAGCCTGAAGAAGGAAATGAAAATAAAACCACATCATTTAATTGTGTCCCAAGCCATTTTTCTCTTGCAAAAAACCTGTGCCATAGATCTGTGAGACAGATGATTTATAAGACATTGGGAAATCCTTCTCTTACCTCCTCCAAGGAAGTTTTATTTTATTAGATCCAATTTTTTTAAATTAGAGTAAAACCCTTTCTGCCCAACCACTTGGAATAATCTAAAAGCCCTTTAAGTGATTTTTCACACAGAACTTGAAGGATATAGAAGAAACAGTGATGTGGAGTGTATTTAAAATATGAGACCTATTAAATATTTTGCTTTTAGCAACTACCCTGGAGTTGCTAATTTTAAATAATGCATTACTTGTCTTGTTTTCACAGTACCAGGAGTGTCTGTGCTCGATGCAGGTTTTGTTTATAGAAGCAAATGCTGTTCTAAAAATCAAGTGAAGATAATGTCAGCACTGTTAGTAGCTGATTATTTGATTTCCATGGTTCTCTCTCCTGGAGCATTCCCTGTAAAGCCACAGCTCCCCATGGAATGCTGAAGTGGTAGCTCTGCAGGATTTCTGCCAGGACTATTATTCCACACAACCACTTTGGGAAAGGGAAGGAGCTCTGCCAGCCCCCCTGGCTGCCCCTCCCTGCCCCAGCCCCACCTGGCCACGTCGAAGGATTGTGCCTTCTGCAGCTTTGTGTTGAGCTGAGCCCCGGGCCCCGAGCGGCTGAAGGAAGAACTCTTTGGCAAAGTGGCTGGCAAGAGAGAAAACAGGGATTTAGTGCCATTCACAGAGAACCAGGCAATTCCCATGACATTCATTCAGCTCCTACATCAACTACAACCACTGTGGGTCTGATGGGAACTGTCTAACAATATAAAGATCAGAGCAGAGGGAAACACAAGGGCACTTCCCTCGTATCTTTTTACTTCCACAGCTTTATGGAAACCCTGTTGACACCAAATTATATTTTGGTACAAGTTATGTAGTTCAGTATTAAAGTCACCCTAACAAACAGCAGTACTTCAGTAGCTACAAAGAGACAGGAGAGGCCCAATTTCCAGGCAACAGTTTCCTGGCAAGTTCATTTCTCCAAGTGCTGTTTTATTTTCTCACCACGAGGGACTCCTGCGGGAGGCCATGTCCACATTCCTTCTTTTAGCTCCTCTCCAAGTGTGCCAAGTGGGCTAAAGCAAAGCACAGTCCTTCCCCAAAGGCATCACTGGGAGTGGCTAAGTCCAGGAGTCCCAAGGAAATGCAGGGGAGCTGTTAGGAGCAGGAGACAGAGAGTGAGAGCGGCGTACCGGGGTGAGCGAAAGCAGGCAGGGGCTGGATGACAGCAGGAGCTCCGTTAGCCAGGGGAGGGACGGCGGCAGGGACAGAGGACACCAGTGGGGGGGACATCCCCACGACTGGGATGGATGCCATGGGCACACTGCTGAGGGATGGCATGTTGGCAATGCCCCCGAGACCTAGGGGGGAGAAAAGCACAGGTTGGTTTTTTGTGACACTCGAGACGAAGCCTGCAGGCACTGCAGGGTCACTGACACCTCCAGGGACAGCTCCCCAGCCCTGGCACAGCCCTCCCAGCCCAGCGGGGACAGCGTGGGACACAGGGCACAGGGACAGCCCCAAGCTGTCCAGCAGCACCTGCTGAGAAAGGAACTGTGTGCCTTGACCTGAGTGAGGAGCAGTGCTGGCAGCCCAGGGAGGAGTGCAGCCCCAGGCTGGCACAGAAGCTGCAGGATTAGTGCTCCAGGATTAGTGCTGCAGCCTTGGGCTGGCATGAGACAGGACAAAGCTCGTGGGGACAGCACAGGGAGCAGAGGCTGAGGGGCAAGCACAGCTGCAGGGACCCTGGGAGGGTGAGGAGGGCCAGTGGTGCCAGGGGAAGAATGAGGGGTGTGCAAACAGCTCACATCAATCTCCAGGGAATGAGAATAGGGGAATTCATTATTTGGCTGGGGTTTGTGGGGGTTCCTTTCATTTTCCCTTTTCTGAACCCTGTATTTGCTCTGCCCAGTTTCACTGCTTTCTTCCAAAGAATCTCATTTCTGAGTATAAAACTTGTGGAGTTACAATGGATCAAATCACACTGCTGCAAGCAGTTTATCAAAGGCAGTGCTCCCTTTCCCCAGGACATTCAGATGGGATCTGGGGCAGGAATTGTTCCCTGGCAGGGGGGGCAGGGCTGGCACAGGGTGCCCAGAGCAGCTGTGGCTGCCCCTGGATCCCTGGCAGTGCCCAAGGCCAGGTTGGACACTGGGACAGTGGGAGGTGTCCCTGACATGGCAGGGGTGGCACTGGGTGGGATTTAAAGCCCCTTCCATTCCAAACCATTCTATGATTCCCAGGCACCAATAACCCTGAGCCACAGCAAAGACTAAACCAGAGAGGGAAAGAACCTCTCACAACAAGAGCAGGGTGTCAGAGGTTTGGCCTTATTAAATTGTTTTCCTTTCCCCATCCCATCTTCCCTACGCTTCCTAGAAATGATGGTGACTTTGGCAATACTTCACCCCAGCAGCCATCCAGCTCCTACCAGAGCAGCACTGCTCATCAGAGCAGAAGGTGCAGGGATTGTAAAAACTCAAGAACAACAGAGCAGATCTTACCAAAGCTGGGGATCCAGTAATGCCAACAGTTTAAACCACAATTCCAGCCCTTTGGAATGCACTAGCCCTGCCACCTGAGCCATGTTTGGTTTGGAGCAAACAGGAGCTCAGCTCAGGTAAAAGCTCACTGCAATTTGTCTCAGTGCAACATCTGGATTTGAGTCTGTCTGCTTTTAAAAGCCCTTCTCCCTAAAGTTTTCTTGAAGAACCTGCAAAAGGACAATGGAATTGCTGCAGTCCCAGGCAACAATGATGAAAAGAGAGGAAAAAAGGGATCTTACCAAATCCTGGGGCACCGGGCAGGGCGAGGGGCGGCTGCTTCATGACGGGCGGCAGCGTGGCTGGGAGCTGGTAACCCTGCAGCTTCAGCTTGATCAGTTTCATAGCTATGGAAAACTCCAGGGGATCCATCCTGCCATCATTGTTCATGTCAGCTAGAGCCCTGCAAAACAGTGTGTTCATTTCAGTGACATTCTGCAACTGGGGACTTCAGGCCCTGCCCCAGAGCAGCTCACACAGGGATGGATGTTCAAGGCTGATGAAGGGAATGGAGCCCCAGGAGGGGCTGAGGGAGCTGGGAAAGGGCTGGAGAATTCCTGAGGGAGCTGGGAAGGGGCTGAGGCTGGAGAAAAGGAGGCTCAGGGGGGACCTTGTGGCTCTGCACAAGTCCCTGCCAGGAGGGGCAGGGACAGGAGGAGAGGAAATGGCCTCAAATTGCAGCAGGGCAGGCTCAGCTTGGCCAGCAGCAGGAATTTCCCCATGGAAAGGGAGCTCAGGCCTTGGCAGGGGCTGCCCAGGGAGCTTTGGAGTGCCCATCCCTGCAGGTGGCACCTCGAGGTGGCACTCAGGGTGACAAGGTGGCCATGGGGCACAGCTGGCACTGCATGGGCTGGCAGGGCTTTTCTGGGATCCTGAGATTCTCACTCAAAATTATGACAGGCTAAAAAATAAGACACTTTTTAAACTTAAGAACTCCTTGATTTCTTTCCTAGGGTGATTAATAAATAATTTTAAAGTTGCTTTTCAACTCTTGGAGGAATTACAACGAAGCATCCAGAACCAATGCAGCTGTACAAAAACTTTGCAAAATCACACCAATGAAAGCACAGGGTCCTCAAACAGCAGCACAGAGCAGCAAATCACTGAATCTGCAAATCTATACTTTAGCTCCACTTAAACTAAAACATTCTTTAAATCTGTGACTCCCCTCAGCACTGCTCCATCTGCGAGTGTGCAAATGTGTTTTCAATTAAACAATAGCACTCAAGATGAAACATTGAGCCTTGAATAGGCTTTCAGGGAAAGGAGTCTGACTTAAACAGTCTGCTTTTTGTTCCTTCCCTTGCTAGTTAAGAAAACCCAGCTCAGCAGGGAATAGGGGTGGGAGCCTGGGGGGGGAGAAGCAGGAAGAAGAGTGTCAGCTCCTGCCACTGCACACCAAAAACCCCTGAGTAAATGCACATCAATGACACAACTAGCTGTAAACTTACTTTTAAACACTGGGCTTATTTCTTTGCATTGTTTGAAGAATTAAGTACAGATTTCAGCACTGGAATAATACAGATTTTGAAGCTGATCCGTTTATTTCTGTGTCATGGGTGTGGCCCTGGGCAGTGTGGTTGAACCAGAGCTTCATTTCTGAGAGAATTCCTCTCAAAGAGAGTTTTTGTGCAACTAAAAAGTTATCCCAAAAGTACCCCAGTGAACTGACAGCTATTCTTAACTGATACACGAGGTGACAGCCAGCTAAAGGCAGGGGCAACATGGAAATCCTCCCACTCCAAAAAACCCCAAAATTTGAAAACCCCCATGGGGAGGCAGATCACAGCAAGGACCAGCCCAGGTTTAGATCCCCAGCAGCAGCAGAGACACTCCAAACCTCCCCAGTACTCCTAAGAAAGAAAAGTGGTGTAGCTGCTTCAATCCACCAGGTCTGATGCCATGGGGCTAAATAACAGAAATGAAAAACTGGGAGCAGCATTTAAAGGAAGTCTGGAGAGGACAGTGAGATGTAGATACTGATATCCTTAAACAGCACGTGCTGTGTCTGAAAGAATCCCAGAATATCCCAGGCTGGGCTGGGCTGGGAGGGATCTCAGAGATCATTTAACCCCAGCCCTGCCATGGCAGGGACACCTCCCACTGTCCCAATGTCCAACCTGGCCTTGGGCACTGCCAGGGATCCAGGGGATGGAATTCCATCCCAGCCCCTCCCAGGGAACAATTCCTGATTCCCAAGATCCCATCCAATCCTACTCTGAAGCCATTCCCTGTGTGCTGTCCCTCCATGCCTTGTCCCCAGTCCCTCTGCAGCTCTCCTGGAGCCCCTCCAGGCCCTGCCCGGGGCTCTGAGCTCTCCCTGCAGCTCCTCCTGCCCAGCTGAGCACCCCCAGCTCTCCCAGCCTGGCCCATAATACTCTCACCAGTGCCTTCTACACCCGAAAATACTTTGCTTTATAAGAGATAAACCTTTCAATGAATAAGCACAGACAACCCTCAGTGGGTTCTATCCCAAATGCAGGAAGAGCAAAGATCACCCTTGCAGGAACCCTGACTCTCCAGGCACCATTTCCTGCTGGGCACAGCAAATCTCTGCATCCTGCATGGGAGAACATCCATTTCCCAGCAATCAGAAACTCTGATGTGCACCAGTGTCATTGCTCTCATTGAACTCCAATTCACATCAGCAGCTGCAGCTTTTCATTCAACACCTGACCTTTTGTCAACTCCTTTACACCAACAGCTTCATTATTGAAATTACAGCACAAATATGAGTGCAGAGAGTTCTCTGCACCCCCAGAACTTCTCCAGTTTTACACAGTGTGAGGAAAAATCAGCTTTTGTCTGACAAACTCCTCCTGCAAAACCAGGGCACATTTTCATTTCTAGTTGCAGGAGCTGGTGTCAGGCTGCTGGATTTTACTGTGCTGCTCTGGAACCTGAAATGCAGGGAGGGCCTGCCAGCAAACATCACCTAATTCCACTAATTTCTGTTCCTAATGAAATTGGGACAATCTGGTGCCCTTGCATTTGTCTCATTTGTGCTCTGGCCGGAACCAGTGCAGAGTAAATTGATTAAACACTGACTAAATATTTATTTTATTCTGTAGGGCAGGCCTGTGTTTGGATCTGATGACAAGAGCTGCAGTGGGCTCAGCACCACCCCAGTGCTCAGGTGCTGACAAATCCTTCCCCATGGATCTTTTCCTCCTCCTTTCTCTCATCTTTTCTGCAGAATGAAAAGCCAGCTTGATTATTTGTGCACTTATGAGGTGCAGAAACTGAACCTGGGCAGTTTTCCTATCAAATATTAATTAGCACACAAAGCATCTATCCATGAAACCAGCACTGTGTAAAGTTCCCAAATCTGGACTGATTCAGACATTCCCACACTGGGTTGCACAGTCCCAGATGTGCCACAAGCAGTGAGCAGCACTCAGGTCTCAGCCCCACCATGGAGGCCTGTGCAGAATTCACAGCACTGAATTATCCCCACTTTGTGGAATTCACAATTTTTCTGTAATTCCCAGCTCCTAGAATCACCCCCATTTATGTAATTCCCTCACTTTTTGTGTAATTCCCAGCTCCCAGAATCACCCCCATTTATGTAATTCCCTCACTTTTTGTGTAATTCCCAGCTCCCAGGATCTCCCCCATTTATGGAATTTCCTCACTTTTTGTGTAATTCCCAGCTCCCAGAATCACCCCCATTTATGGAATTCCCTCACTTTTTGTGTAATTCCCAGCTCCCAGAATCACCCCCATTTATGGAATTCCCTCACTTTTTGTGTAATTCCCAGCTCCCAGAATCACCCCCATTTATGTAATTCCCAGCTCCCAAAATCACCCCCATTTATGTAATTCTCAGCTCCCAAAATCACTCCCATTTATGTAATTTCCCCACTTTTTGTGTAATTCCCAGCCCCCAGAATCACCCCCATTTTGTGTGATTCCCACTTTTTGAGTAATTCCCAGCTCCCAGAATCACCCCCACTTTGCCCACCCTTGGACACAGATTTAGGAAGGCTGGGAGGGAAGCAGATCTGAGGAACAGCAAAGTCACCCAGTGACTCTATCCTGACACAAAAAGTAACTCCAAAGGCATGGAGAGCACCTGGTACTGATTATTTCAGTTCTCCTTTCATCCCAGGCCACACAGGAGATGTTCTTTGAGGCCCCAGGGCTCTAAAGAAAGGCAGATTATTCTGCTTAAGCACTGTTATCTCCCAAGCCACTGCAGGCCCAGCTCAAAGCCCAATTAGAGGCTTCTTAATTGATCACCAGCCTGGAGCAGTCTGGAGCTGGTGGAGGGTGGAACAGCAGAGAAGCTCTCATGGCAGACCATAATACTTCACTCCTTTGCTCACTGAGGTCCCAGAGACTTTGCTTTCCTTGAATGAGGAATGCAAGGGACACAGGAATTCTCTGTGCTAATAAAAACCAGGGAGCTGCTGTTCCAAAGGACTGGGAATTCTGGGGAAGCTCTTATGGGCCCAGGAATGAGGGATTGATCAGATTTATTCCTTGTTTCTCCTTAGAAATTAGGGTTTGATCAGATTTATTCCTTGTGTCCCCCAGAAATAAGAGACTGATCAGATTTATTCCTTGTGTCCCCCAGAAATAAGAGACTGATCAGATTTATCAGAACTCCCCCTCTAAAGAACTCAAGGATCTATATAAAGATTTTTACAGAAATATTCACTTCTCCTAATTCAGAGATGACTGAATAAATAAGAGATCAAGAGAAAGGAATGTCCATGAGCTGCTTTATGATTTAGAAAGGCAGCTTGAATAAGTTTTAGTTCAGCTTCATTAACAAAAATGTGCAGTTCTTGTCTCTATGACAACTCCAGAGGGAGTGGAATGATTCCCTTCCTCTCAAGAGCCTGGAAAACTGAATAATTCAGAGAGGAAGAGATCCTTAATCAGACTATTTACAACTGTTTGGTTTTGTTAACACCTATTTAAAGCCAATGCCTAAGGAAGATTTTTGGAGAAAGGATGTCTTGTTTAAGACAAAACTTCTTTCCTTGTTTCATTCAGGGGCAAGAGAAGTTCCAAGGGGACATTTGAGCACTCACTGAGGCTTCAGCAAATAAGGCAACCAGACCAGCTTTGATATTTGTAAGATGAAGATAATTAGAAAATAAGCTCTTTATTTAAAAGCCATGTAGATCTGGGCATGAAATAATGAAATAATTCTCCTCTTTCTCCTGTCAGAGCAAAATTCTGCCTTTAACAGTCCTTAACAGCACCAGAAAGTTTTGGTAATGGCAATAACTCCTTCTCAAATAGTTCACAAGGAAAAGGAAACAGCTTTCTCCACAGTTCTTCATCCCTGTGCTGCTTTAGCAATTTAGAATGAAAATCAGTTTTAATTCTGTCTAGCACCAAAATCTGTGTTGGTAGTAATATTATTAATGCAAACTATGAATATCATAGAACCATGGAATGGTTTGGGTTGGAAGGACACAAATCCCACCCAGTGCCAGCCCTGCCATGGCAGGGACACCTCCCACTGTCCCAATGTCCAACCTGGCCTTGGGCACTGCCAGGGATCCAGGGGCAGCCACAGCTGCTCTGGGAATTCCCTGCCAGGGAACAATTCCTAATTCCCAAAATCCCATCAAACCCTGCTTGGGAGCCATTCCCTGTGTGCTGTCCCTCCACACACAGACCCAGTCTGGCAGGGTTAAAGCATTTGGAGCAGGAACCTCCATTGCTGCTGAACATCTGGCAGTGCAGGGATGGCTGTGCTGTGGAATGAGCAGCACATCTGGATCTGGCTGAACTCACCAAGGACAGACAGAAATTTCCAGTTTCAAGCTTTGACTCCAACTCCAATGGAACCACTCTATGTCCATTTTCATTTTTGTAACAAACACTCCAGCTCTTGCCTAGGCTCTCCCATTAGCAGGTGTATTACTAATTACTGTGCTTACCAATTGTATTAGTCCAGTTCTAACAGAGCTGAAAGCATTTAGCAATTTGAACTGAGGGTTTGAAACTGTCAACTACCAAAATGCCATTTGCTGGGACAAGCCAGAGCCATCAGCCTCCTGCTCACCTGGGCACCCCTGGGCACATCTGGGCACCCCTGGGTTTGTATCCAGCCACTGCCACCAGCACCCCAGGGCCTTTCCCAGCTTCCCAGCCCTTCTAGCCCAGGACTGGAGTGTTCCCTGGGGTTGTGGTGGCCCCAGGGCAGGAGCCAGCACTTGTCCCTACTGACCCCCACCCCACTGAGCCCAGGCTGCCCCGGGTGCAGATCCCCCCCAAACACCCTGAGCAGGGCTGGCCCCAAGGCTGAGGAGCCCCAGCAGAGCTCAGCCCCACCCCAGTGTGCCCACCCCACACTCACCATATCTGTGCTAGCACTGGCTGAGGTAACCCAGATTGGAAAAAAAAGTTCCTGGCTTGATCACCTGTAAAATAAATAGGAAATGGCTTCAGCTCCAGCTCCAAACACCTGGCAGAGGGAATGGGGAGTCAGGAGGAAAAAATATCTCTACCAGAAGCCCAACCCATCCCATGACTGATAATCATTTACAAAGCACTAAGAAAATTCAATGTGACAAAACAGAATCAGAAGGACCAAAATTTGATGAAAATTTATTAGGATCAGTGCAATTCCTTGATTTGGAGCTTTGCTTCACACTGCTTCAATCAGTTTTGCATTTAGATCATTCCAAGAGGTCAACCATGCTGATGTCAGTGCTGTACAAACTGAATTTCTCAACCTGATTTCAGTTAAATTGACAAACCTTTATTAAATCAGACCTTTTATTCATCACAATATGAGTGTGATGAGCTGACCCCAGGCACCAAGAACCCATCACTCCCTTCCACAGCAGGATGGGGAAGAGAAAATACAGAAAATACCAGAAAATACCAGAAAAGCTGGGGCTGATGTGGCAAGACATTTCAACAATGGGATATAAAATAAGAAATACCTGTTCAAATTTTCTAATTATTATGCTCACATGTCACCCAGGCAGCTCTGTACACATTTAGGCTCACTAGTTAAGATTTAATGAAACAAAATTCAAAGTGGGAAGTGTTTGTTTACCAGTGATAAATCCAGCAGTTGGTTTCAGACTATGGAACTGTTGATCATGTTTTGCTCTCTCCTCCACAGTAATAGCCCAGATATCCAGGTTGCCTTTTACAAAAGAAATAGAGAAATTATATTAAGAAACATTAAAAGACCACCCTCTTTTATTTCTGGGTGTAATCATCTCGTAGTATTCTGCAAACCACCCCAGGGTGGGAGATCATTTGGCCCCCAGAGCACACAGAGCTGGAATTTGAGTTCCTTTACCTGCAAAAGCAGCTCCTCCTCCCCAAAATCCCATCTGAGCCTGCCCACAGAAAAGCCCTCAACAGCTGCAACCTTTAAACTCAACTGCCAAATGGATTCCCAGCATCTGGAGGGGCCTCCAAGGAGCAGGGACTGGGAGACAGGACAGGGATGGGTTCAGACTCAAAGAGAGGAAATTTGGGGGAGTTACACAGAAGGAATTCCTCCCTGGCAGGGCGGGCAGGCCCTGGCACAGGGTGCCCACCCTGGATCCCTGGCAGTGCCCAAGGCCAGGCTGGACACTGGGAGCAGCCTGGGACAGTGGGAGGTGTCCCATGGAATGGGATCAGCACCCCAATCCAAACCAAGGACTCTGGGATTTCATGTGAATTACAAAAATCCTGTCCCTACTGCACTGCCAGGGCCCATCCTGGATTTTTCACTGCATTTCCAGATGCTGCAGCTTCCCCTGTTGGAAATAAAGAGCTAAAAATTGTGTTACTTTTGTCCTAACCTAAATGTGGGTGATGGGACAACAAGGAAAAACTGGAAGTGATACCAAAGGCATCTGCTGGATCTTTTAGCTACTAATAAGTCCAGGAACCCTGGAAGGAAAAAGCATCTGCACTTGTGCAGTCCAAGAGGAGCAGGATGGGGTGTGAGTGCCTGGCTGTGCCCTGCAGGGACAGAGTGGGGTGGGAGGGATCAGNAATATTACAGATAAGAAAAGAATAAACAACCTTGAGAGTGAAAACTAAAGAGCTCAGATTGATTCCAGCTCGGGCACACGAACTGCCAGACAAGAACTTTTACACAGCTTGGGGAAAAAACCAAAAACGATTTTCAAGACAGGGCAGCACACTGGGCTCGGTGCTGCTGGCTTTTGTGCCATCACAAAGCAGAGAAACTCTCAGCTCAGGCACAAACACCTCCCTGCAGAAAACTCCTGGGAAGGAATATGTGTATGCCAGGGTTTTGCACACAGGAACAGCTCAGAACATACCAGAAACCACTTACCCCCAAAAGGTGTTGGAAACTGAGCCATGGTTCTGTCACTTTTAGCTTGTTAATAGATGCCTGGAAAAGGAAAAAAAAAGAAGATATTCAATACAGTATCTTCCATTTTCCATATATTTTCTGTATGATTAATTACTACAGCAAAAAAAAAAAAAAAAGGCAGTGAAGAAGCAGGATTGTATCAATACTTCCCACACCAGCTGGGACTTACAAAACTCAGTGTCTCATTTTTTGTCTCGTTTTTGCACTTCCCTGTGCATTTATGAGGGCATCTTCCTCATAAGAATGTAAGAATGGCCTCAAAACCAGCCTTTAGTTCTAAATAAGTATTTATTTCTAAATAGCAGGGATGGAGTGAGGCAGAGCTCAGATCCCAGGGATGCTGCTCCAGGCTCCATGACTTTGCTGAGTGTCACACCCCTTGTTCAGGAGGGAAAGTGGCTCCATTTCAACCCAACATCAGCGATCTGGTTTTTATTCTTGCTCAGGCTGCCTTTGTTCAAACCCTACATGCTAAATAAAGGTGAACCCCCATGTCCAGGCTGCTGTGTCCCAGACCTGAGGAGCACCAAGGGCTGAAGGTGCTGGCCCAGGCTGGGGGAGCCTCCAGGACAGCACCACTGGCTCTGCAAACAAAGCAACCACACAGGCTCCAAGTGTAACGTGGACACAGAAAAGGAAAAACATTTTTCTTGCTGCACACAAAGGCTGCCATGAGCTGCCTGAGCCAAGGGACAATGAGCAGCACAACAATGAGCAAGGGCCTCTTGTCCTGGGAGATTCCACTCGTGTCCTCCAGGCAACAGCAGAAAGGCAAAGGGGAACACAACCAGGAGAATCATTTAGGCTGCTTGAACAGCAGCAGAAATTTATCAATATCCCTAAGAAAAGGCATTCACTTGCACCAACAATTTCCTTTTGTCTGAATTGCTGTTTGCTCCCCTCCCCATCCCCCTTTCACACTTCCCACATTCTCTTTGGCTTCCAACTTGGGAACCTCCTCTGGATCCCCTCCCCAGATGTCCCTGCACAAACCCCTGGCACTTCTGCCAGCCAGGCTCCCCAGCAGTTGGAATTTAGGGAATGATGGGCACAATCCTGACTCTTTTTCCTCATCATTTGGTCAGGCAAGTCACTCCAAATCTTGTGCCCAAGGCCAGGCAAGGCAGCTGATGCTGCTCCATGCACAGCAAGTGTTACCCCAAAAATTTCAAATTCATTTGCAGAGATGTAAATGTTCAGAAGGAGATCCCTGAGGTGTGGGGCTCTCCCAAAAGCATTCCTGAAGTGCTCAAAGAGCAGCACTTTTATCTCTGCCTATGTTTTCTTATTCTACTCTGCTGTGGGAAAGAAGCCAGTGATGCTGTTGGGTTTTATGACTGCAAGAAACCCTGAGGAAATAAATAAAAGGAAAAAAAAAGGAGGAGGAAAAGGAGGAGGAAAAGGAGGAGGAAAAGGAGGAGGAAAAGGAGGAGGAAAAGGAGGAGGACAAGG
>VXBI01008777.1:79174-102919 GCA_013397375.1 Toxostoma redivivum | reverse complement strand
AAAAAAAAAAAAAAAAAAAAAAAAAAAAAACAAAAAAAAAAGGAAAAAACCCAAAAGCAGAAGTCTCCCCTCTCCCAGCCTGGGCAGTTTCCATATTATCTGTCCCTTTTCAGCACAAGGGGAAGCAGCAGAGCATTTCCAGTGCTGAGCCCTTCAGGGAAGAGCCTCCTCCACACACTGCCAGGATTCCAAAGGAACCGAGTCCCTTTACCTTGAACCCAGGAGGAGCAGGAGAGGGAGTGGGAAATCTGAACACCAGCCCTGTGCTGGATGCCAAGGAAAGCAGAAACTATTCCAAAGAACTTCCAGAGGGGGGAAAAAAAAAGAAAGCAAGAAAAAACCAAAGCCAGATGAAATAATGATGGAGGAATTGAGACAAGGAGCAGAGAACTGTGTTTAAATGTGAGAGCCTGAAAACCAAACCAAAGTCAACTGTGGACAGAGAGGGAAGCAAACTGAGGAAAAGCCAAATCTCTCTTTTACTGGAATGTGCTGGAGTTTATTGCTGCTGGATCACCCAAGTTCACAAGCACAGGTTTCACTGTGCAGGACTGAGGTGACAGCAGGGCCTCAATTCTCTCTCCCAAAGGCTGAACCTTTCGAGGTCCATCCTGCCCAAGCTGCTCTGGGATTTTGTTTTTGGGGTTGAAGAGCTCAGGGGTGGAGAACAGGTATTATCTATCCCCAAAAACATCTGGCACAGTTGTTATATTGTAAAATATCATATATAAAGTATTATAAAGAAAAAAAAGCAGCAGGGAGGTCCAGAGGCTGGAAAAGCCCTCCCAGCCCGTGCAGTGCCAGCTGTGCCCACCTTGTCACCCTGAGTGCCACCTCCAGGTGCCACCTGCAGGGATGGGCACTCCAAAGCTCCCTGGGCAGCCCCTGCCAAGGCCTGAGCTCCCTTTCCATGGGGAAATTCCTGCTGCTGTCCAAGCTGAGCCTGCCCTGGCCCAGCCTGAGGCCGTTCCCTCTCCTCCTGCCAGGTCTGTGGGGCACTGGAGCGTGCTGCTGCTCCCAGGTCAGAGCAGGGACAGATCAATGACATTCAGGAGATCAATAATTTGAAATGGCCCCAGGACCATTCCACAGCTGCTCTCTGTGATCTCCCCAGCCTGAGCTGCTCTGGGCAGGCAGAAGGGCCCTGGTTGTCAGAGCTGTTCCAGCTGCACTCAGCATCTCCTGGGCTCTGGGGCTTGACCTCTGTGTCACCTGGGCAGGGGAAAGCCCAAAAATCTGGGAGTGAAACCACAGAATCATGGAATGGTTTGGACTGGGAGGGACCTTAAAGCCCATCCAGTGCCATGGACAGGGACCTTTCTCCACCAGAGAAACTCCACAACCTCCCCATCATGATGTCCATGGAGTCCAGAGCACAAGGAGCCTCTCCCTGTGCCTGACCTGGGGATGAGGAGATGTCCCCTGGCACAGGGATGGGAAGTTACAACAAACACCAGGAACCAGGCATTCCAACAGCACCACTTTTATATTTAATATGTAATACATATTATGTACATAAATATAAATGATATTTATAATATATAAATATGTATTTATACACAACTGGAACTCTGTCAGCTGTACAATTATCTTCAGAGACACTAATGAGAAACATTTGCTCTGAGAGAGGGAAACAAGGCCCAGCTCAGCTCCAGGGCTCTCTCTTCCACCTTACACTGCTCTAGCTAAGCTCACAAATACCCAAATTCTTCATCCTCACTCCAAATTATTTCTTCTCATAAATCAACACTCTATACACAAGCAGTGTGTATATAGATATATATCAAATATATATAACCTAACCCTAAAAGTTATTCACATAAAGGTAAAACTGAACCATATAGAGAACAATTCTGTACACATAAAGTCCCAGATCATATCTAAATTTAAGTACTGATTTTAAAGCTTTTACCTTGAAGAAATGAGCAGGTTGGAAATAACTCCAGTAAAAAATTATTCACAGGGATTGGGCACAAATGAAAATTCCTTTCACAGTGTATGGATTTATAAAACATGACCCAGTGGTTTATCAGAGTTTCTATTTAAAGTTGTTTACAGAGAAAACTGCAATAAAGCCACAGGAGGTAGAAATTAAGAATAATTGAGCTATTTCAGTCCTGTGTGTCTTTACACAGACATGTTTCAGATAAAAAAGATCTTATTTTTGTTTTCCCTAAAATGCAACACAGCATTTCTATTTCCTAAACAATTCCTCATGAGATAATTCTTGATCTGAATGCCAAAATTAATTCCTGAGCCACTTATCAGTCACCTTCCTCCTCCTATAGGAAAAAAAATAAAAGACAAACCCAACCAGATAAAGTCCCCACATCCTCCAAGAATTCCAAATGCCACCAGAATCCCCCAAGCAGGACATCCCACAGGAGTGTCCCAGGCTGGCAGCAGGGTCTGGGGTCTGCAGATGTTCCATGGGAAAGCCTCTAGACCAGGATCAGTCAAGGGACTCAGTTTTAGCAAAGCCCGGTAATTTTGGATCAATGCTAGAAAACAAAAGCATTTGGAGACATTCAGGGAATTCTGATTGTTGCTCTTTGGAGATTAGATTTTAACTCAGTCTCCACTTTGCAAAACTTTCCAGGGTTTCTGTTCCTTATAGGAATGACTGGGAAAGTAAAAACCTTCCCAAATGTCAAGTCCTGCCATTTCTTCTATTTTGTACCAAGCACCCAGAAGAGATTAACAAAGCACCTCCCACTGCAGATGTTTTTTAACACCTGTGGCAACGATCAAACTGCTGAGAAGGCACTTCTGTATTCCAGAATCATGGAATGGGTTGGGAGGGACCTTAAAGATCATCTGACAGCAGGGGCAGAGAGGGGGGGACAGGGACAGGAGCAGAGGGAGCGGCCTCAGGCTGGGCCAGGGCAGGCTCAGCTTGGCCAGCAGCAGGAATTTCCCCATGGAAAGGGAGCTCAGGCCTTGGCAGGGGCTGCCCAGGGAGCTTTGGAGTGCCCATCCCTGCAGGTGGCACCTGGAGGTGGCACTCAGGGTGACAAGGTGGGCACAGCTGGCACTGCACGCGCTGGGAGGGCTTTTCCAGCCTCGGGGATTTGGGGATCTCTCACACCCAGTAACTCCAGTCCCAGCTGAACTGTGACTGGATTACAGCACCCTTTCCAAGAGGTGACTGACTCTTATTTTAAAAGATTTAACATAATGAAAAGCCAGCCCATCACTCAACTGTTCCTATACCTCTTAATAAGAAATAAAATAAGTATCTTGTTTTATTTTCAGTTTAATAGTTGTTGGCTTCATTCAAAACCACCAGACCCTGTAAAGCAGGAATTCCAGGAGTTTCTTGGTGCTACAAATTGTTGATTTTTTAAAGTTGCCTTTACTCACACAGGTGCAGCAGTGACCTGTTTGCTCATTTTGTTTGTTTGGTGTTAAAAACCCTTATTAACACAATGGGATTGGGCAATTCCTGACTCTTCCTCCTTCAAAATAAATACTGAACCCTAAAATCTGAAAGACAAGCATTAGGAACTTGGGAATACTTGCACATCTACAACAACCCTTAAGAGCAGCCTGACATTCACCTCAAGAATGATCTGGAAAGCAGGAAAAGAAAAAGCAGGATATCCCTGCTGGATTTGAGTGCTGTGTGCCCTTGCATCTCCAAATCTGTTTTGTGTGACAGACCTGGAGCTCCCAGAGCAGATCCAGCAGAGAGGAGGAAGGGCCTGGAGCACCTCTGTGCCCAGGGGAGGCTGAGGGAGCTGGGGCTGCTCAGCCTGGAGAGGAGTCCTCAGGCCTGGTGTCCCTGTCTGTGTGTCTGTCCCTGTCTGTGTGTCTGTCCCTGTGTGCAGGGAGGGCAGGGCAGTCCCAGCTCTGCTCCATCACACTGTCCCATTGCCCAGGGGCTGAGCCCAGCAATTCCCCCTGCACAGGAGGCACAGCTTCTGTCCTGGGCAGGGAGCAGACAGGGGCTGGAGTCTCCTCCCTGGGGACATTCCAGAATATTCCACAACCCTGTGACCCAGAGGTGACACCAGGTGACCACTGTGGTCCCTGCCAACCTCAGCCATCAGGTGACTCCATGAATAGCAAGAGAAGCAGGTAAAGCAGGTGGGCTCTGGTATTTCCATCCCATAATGTGAAGACAGTCAGGTTTTATTTCCAAGCTGTCCCTCCAGCTGTGCCCATGGCTGGAGGATCCCTAAGCAATGGCACACAGGAGAGACTTGGAACAAAAGAGAACAGTGGCCAAAGCCTGGAGTCCAGCCCAGCTGAGCCTGAGCTCTGTAACCCCTCAGTGCCAGTTTTCTCCTAATTTCATGGCAGGACATTATTCTAAGAGGAGTCTGGCAGTCACGTCACACCTTTAACCTGGCCACCCTTAACCCTTTAACTGCCCTTAACTGCACTTTCAGAGAGCAGAGCAGAGCTGCTTTGAAAGCCCAGTACAACCCTGGCTCCCTTCTGGGGGCATTTTCCCCTTCCCACATTTCTGATCTCCCCCGTCCTCACCACAACCTTCTGTTCCTTCTGTTACTGCCCCTGCAAATTCTGTCTGTCTAGCAACAAAATCTGTGTTGGTAGTAATATTATTAATGCAAACTATGAATAATTATAGAATCATGGAATGGTTTGGGTTGGAAGATACCTCAGAGCCCATCCAGAGCCACCCCTGCCATGGCAGGGACACCTCCCACTGTCTCAATGTCCAGCCTGGCCTTGGGCACTGCCAGGGATCCAGGGCACCCTGTGCCAGCCCTGCCCACCCTGCCAGGGAACAATTCTGGATAACTGTTAAAGAATAAATAATTGTGTGGATTTTTGCAGTGTATCCTTTCCTTATTCCAGCATCGACTCTCACACCTATTCCACCCACCCTGGGCCACCTCCTGTAGTGAGGGGGACTCTGCTGCAGCACATCCAAGTCAAGAAGAGCATGGAAATATTCTGGGAATTGGCTGATAAACTTCTGCCCTCCCTTTCCCACAGATGCCCATGACAACTCTGCAGGAACTCCCATGTTTCAATCCAGCTTGATGTTTTTAAAGGAATTAGAGCAGCCAAAGGAATAGGTCAGAGCTGTTAAGTCTGGCTTAGACTGCAGTGGTGCCTTCCAGCCCAAGATTTAATCACTTGTAGGCCTGACCTAATCCCATAGAGCCATGCTGAAAATCCACGTGCTTGTCTCAACTTTAGAGCTGATCCTTTGAAATGGGGTTAATGGAAAAAAAAAAAAAAAAAAAAGAAAATCAGCTATTCTCGAGTTGTTTCACTTCAGCTTCTCCACCTCTGCCACTAAGTAACAGCTCTGCTGGGGGAAGGGTAGGAAGGAAGACAAAGCCCTGAGTCAGCACAAGTGTTGAGTCAGGGAGTTCAGGATGTGCTCTCCATTCCCTTTCCCCTCCTCCGAGGCAAACCCAGCAGATAGAAGGTCTGGCAGGGCAGGGAGAGGCTCCAGCTGGTGATGAAAGCACAGTCCCCTGAAGGATTGGTGGAGGTCACTCTGTCCCCTGCAAGCAGCTGCTCTCCTCAACTCTCCCACTTACATAAGTGCAGATTTGGGAAGCAGATTTCCAAACCAGTCATTTAATAGAATTCTTCAGGTCTTATCAGCATCTCAGCAGCTGTGTCAGCCCACATCACCCCTGCCCGAGGCAGCTCCCAGCTCCCACCCAAGGACGTTTGGCTCTGAATTTCTTCCAAGCTCTGCCTTCTCAACTTCTGCAGGACACGAGGAGCTCTTCAGATCCATGAATAGATTTTAATTGTGGCATTCAGAGCAGGCTTTGTGTCATTCACCTTCCTTCTGGTCACACTTAGCCCTGCTGCTCCAACACTGGTTGATGATAGGTGGCCAAGAAGAGAAAGAAGACAAGAACCAGCAGGTTTACAGGGAAGAAATGCAAACGTTAGAGGAACATGCAGGGAAACTTCCTGGGCTTTTTGTCACTTGATTTGTAAAATCAAGGGATTTCCTTACACTGCAGAGGGGCTGAGCAGGCACCAGCTCATAGGGAAGCTCAGGGACTACCCCACATTATCAAGCATGCAGAGGCTGCATAAAGCCTAAACAAGGAATTCAACATGGAAAAGTTCCACTGCCAGAGCTCCTGCCTCCTATTTAAAATATCCCTTAAGCACACCCTAAGGAAATGAAGCAAATAGGGCTTCACTGCATGAGATAGGGAACATCCCAATTCCCTTCAAAATGTCTAGAACCAGTTTTCAAACAAGAGCAAAACCATCCCAGTGTGACCACAAAACCAGGCAAGGGACACATGCAATGGGAGAAGGGAAAGAACAGTTTGCAAGATAAAATACTGCAGATACATACAGAACATATGTACTTACACACATCCATTTTAAAAGGCACAATCCAACTTAAAAATCCTATTTCTATATTAAATAAATTATTAATTGACTGCAAGTACATTGGAATGGCATAAAAAAAGTTGTGAAGGGCACGTGCCAAGTTTTCTTTCCAGATGACAACTGTGCTTTGCCACCAGCTCCACATAAACCAGGCTCCTGCATCTCAACAACAACTGGAAAAAAATTTCAATCCTTAGCTAGGGTAAAGGAATCACTGAATGTTTTGGATGGAGAGGGATGCTAAAGCCCATCCCACTGTCCCAGCCCCAATGCCCAACCTGGCCTTGGGCACTGCCAGGGACCCAGGGCCTGCCCACCCTCACACACAAGGATTTCTCCCCGGTGTCCCATCCAACCCTGCCTTCTTCTAATGTTGAGATACAAGGGCAGGAATAATCCTGCTGGATGCATTACCAGTGGTAACCACACGTTCAGACACAGCAAAGAAATGAGCAAGAGAGACACAAAACAAGGGAAGACTTCCCATGTATTTCACTGGACTTGAGGGGTGAGGATTTATGGAACAAGATTTCCCCAAAGCAAACAGGGAGGGAGGTTCAGGTTTGTCTCTACACAAAGCCACAGGTCAAGGCAAGATTTATTGCAAGGCAGATTTCAGCTCCAGCTCTGCCCCACAGCAGCACCACCGAGCCACTGAGGGAGCAACAGGATTCCTCCAAGTGACCCCAAGTTCCAGCTACTCTGAATTTCTGGGAATCACTTCAGGCCATGCAGGAGAGAGCAAGGATACACACACAAAACCACCTACTCCAAGGAAAAATCTAGATATGGAAGACAGGGGCTTTTTTAAAAAAAAAATAATCAAACAGTGCAAGAAGAGATGCTCATCCTCACTACAGAAGAACTTGGAGCTGCTCTGAAGGATGCAGGTTGTGGGGGAGGCACCAGGAGCACAGGCATTTTCCATGCTGGCTCTGGAAAACTTTGTTATGCTCCTTCTCTAAATGACCCAGGAAGTCTGGACAGTTAATAAAACTGCAAAGAGTCATTTTCCTGTCCTGAAATGCTTTAATATGTCTTTCCAGGATAAAAATTCCTTTCCTGCAAGAGGATAAGAACATTAAGGCTGTTGTTAGTGCTAATGGTTTATTTACTGTAAGTCACAAATCTGTGGCATGGGGAGGTTTGTTTACTGTAGCTCACAAATTTCTCCCCTGTGGGTACTTCAAAAGTCGACTGGTTTGCAGTTCCCTGTAATCAGGAAAATTTGCTACAAGGTTGTGGGGCAACCTTGGACTGGGAAAAAAATCCAATTGCAAAATTGTAACACGATGCTGATTTCCCAACATAATAGATCTGAAAAACCTTTCAAGTTTGATTCAAGAAGAAAGCCAAGGCAGCTGTGAAAACAAACCTCCTCCTTAAAACCCTCACATTTGCAAGTTTTTAACATGCTGACTGATAATCAGTGCCCAAGTACACCCACAAATTGTTCTCCTGGGATGTCACAGCCTGATCCTCCTGATGCTGTGTGCTGGTTCCTATAGAGCCACCCTGAACTCTGCATCCTCAAGAGAGAATCTCCAAATCCCCGAGGCTGGAAAAGCCCTCCCAGCCCATGCAGTGCCAGCTGTGCCCACCTTGTCACCCTGAGTGCCACCTCCAGGTGCCACCTGCAGGGATGGGCACTCCAAAGCTCCCTGGGCAGCCCCTGCCAAGGCCTGAGCTCCCTTTCCATGGGGAAATTCCTGCTGCTGTCCAAGCTGAGCCTGCCCTGGCCCAGCCTGAGGCCGCTCCCTCTCCTCCTGTCCCTGTTCCCTGGAGCACAGCCCGACCCCCCCTGGCTGTCCCCTCCTGGCAGGGACTTGTGCAGAGCCACAAAGTCCCCCCTGAGCCTCCTTTTCTCCAGCCTCAGCCCCTTCCCAGCTCTGTTCCCTGCCCTGGACACCTCCAGCCCCTCCAGGGCTCTCCTGCAGGAGCCACAACTGGACACAGCCCTCGAGGAACCTCAGCACAGAGGGACAATCCCTGCCCTGCTCCTGTGGACACACTAGAGCTGATCCAAGCCAGGATGTTTCCTCAGCAAAGGCAGGGAGAGGAAAGAAGATAGTGAAGAGATGAAACATCATAAACAGAAGTCAGGGAGAGGAGGGCCAAGGAATGATGAAGAGCAAGAAGGGCAGGATACAGCAACTCCGTGGTATAAACACAAGCCATCCCTTTCCTCCCTCCAACTCCCACAGCACTCCAGCCAAACCTCCCAAAGACTGAGCTTTGCAAGGTTCACACCTCTGGGCAGAGATCAGACCTGCCCAGAGGATGGTGCTACACCCACCACAGAACAATGATCTGGAGACAGAAGTTTCCTTTAGGATCTGACTTGCCTCGACAGCAGCTTTGAGAGAATCTTTTCCTGATGTGGAGCCCAGACCTCCCTGAGCCAGCTCGAGCTGTTCCCTCAGGCCCTGTCCCTGCTCACAGGGAGCAGAGATCAGTGCTGACAAGGACAGATATGAAAGGTTTGTACAATTCATAGCACAGCAGGAACAAGCTGCACAATTTATAGCTCATACTTGCAGCAGTGGATTAAACCTGACCATCCCAACTCATCCAGGTGATTTCAGAAGCTGTTGTCACTTGGAAGGTGCTGTCACCCCTGACTGTGGGTCAGGATTCCTTTATTTCTCCATCTGGCTTGTTAAAAATCAGGGCAATTTGCCTTGGCAGCAGTCTTGTGACTCCACTGGGAGATGGCTCGAGGGCCACTTGCTGCAGCACCAGAGCAATGCCCACAGGGCCTGGGGCCAGCTGGGGAGGCAGAGTGAGGAGCAGAGGCTGTCCCAGCTGGCCCTGCAGTCAGCAGCAACTGCTCAGCTCTGCTCCTGGCTCCAGCACAGCACAGCATTCTCCATGAGCTGGCAACTGCCAACATCTCCAAAATAAACTCTGCACGCTAAAAATACATTTCTGGGTATTTACCTTCTGAGCTGAGACCTCAAAATGAAAACTGGCATTCCAATGATGAATCCACAACTTCATCAATCATTACCTGCTGAAGCAGCAAGCAAGAGTTTATGGCAGTCACTTGGCTGCAGAAGTGGAACCTAAAGACATTTTACAGGAAAAATTGTCAATATATCAACTATTCAAAACCACCCTGTACTGAAGCACTTACAGTCAAACCTTCATCAGTCAAAAACTCCTTTCCCAAAATCAGCAGTGAAGTTGTCAGTTCTCCTGAAAAGTACCACAGGTGTTTACTGGTGCTTGAAGTGAAGAGAAAACCCAAAATGAACTCACTGGGGTGGAGAGTTGGCTACCTGCAGAGGAAGGAATCTGAACTTTTGCCTCAAAAGTAATTTGTGCCCCTCTGAGGAAAGGGTAATAACACTCATCCACCACTGACAGCAGGAAAATGAATATATAGAACCAGAGGATGGTTTGGAAAGGACCTTCAGCTCATCCCCTGCCATGGCAGGGACACCTCCCAGTGTCCCAGGCTGCTCCAACCTGGCCTTGGGCACTGCCAGGGATCCAGGGGCAGCCACAGCTGCTCTGGGCACCCTGTGCCAGCCCCTGCCCACCCTCACAGGAAGCAATTTTGTCCTAATATCTGATCTAAACCTGTAATTTTTCAGTTTGAGGCCATTCCCTGTGTGCTGTCCCTGCATCCCTTGGGAATTGTCTCTCTCCATGTTTCCTGCAGCTCCTCCAGGCCCTGCAAGGCCACCCTGAGCTCAGCCCAAAGCTTCTCCTCTCCAGGCTGAACAATGCCAGCTGTGCCAGCCTTTCCTCCCAGCAGAGCTGCTCCATCCTCTGCTCATCCTGCTGCCTCCTCTGGGCTCTCTGCAGCAGCTCCAGCTCCTCCCTGCGCTGGCACAGGGCTGGGGCAGCTCCAGCTCTCCCAGGGCTGCTCCATCTGCTCATCCCAGCCTGGATTCATCCCAGGGCTGCCCCAGCCCCACTGCAGCACTTTGTACTTTCCTAATGCAGAACCAACAGAGGCACTGAACATGCCAAGGATGATCCACAGCATTTTCCAGGTGATGTGTTCAGCTCCCAAGCTGTGACCAGCCAGACCAGGCCCCATGGAGCACTTACTACATCAAATCCACTTTGCTTTCTGACTGAAATGAATAATTGAGTACCTGTAGAGATAAAACTACATGAACATGCCTCAGTTCTCATCTGATTAAATGCTGCTGCTGACAGTTTGAGAACCCAAGCACTCAGCACTCCTCCAAATGTTCAGCTGGACTGGTGCAACTTTCAAGCAGGAAACCCCAAATTACATAGGAAAAAAAAATCCAGTAAAAAAAGCCACTTCATATGTTTAAAGGAGAAAACAGCAGCAGCTGAGGAAATAATCCTCAGTTAAGGCCCCCATCAAGAGATGCCCTCACACCCTACACTGAAGAGGCCATTTACTCACACACTTCTGTTCTTTTCCCTTTTTATTTGTGGTTCTCCAGCAAATATTATCCATGACAACTTTCAAGCTACAGAAGCTCTATATGGCAACAGCTCATGGCTTCCAACCCTGCTGAAGAATTTTACTAATTATTTCAACTCCTGGTATTGAAATGAGGACAAATGAAGGAATAACACAAGTATTGGGGCTTCTGTTTGTCTATGGCTCTTTTAGTCATTGCTTGGACAGCTGGGAATTGGAATGCTTGAGGAGTAAGAAGAAAAGGGAAATAAAACCCAAGCAGCACCTCCTGTTCCTCCAGGACATGAACAAAGGAGAAAGATTCTTGAACTGGACCCAGCAGAGAAATCAGCATCTTCCAATCCTGAGATCATTGCCTCAGCTTTCTGAAAGGTTCCTGTTTCAGAGCCCTAAACGAGGCCTTGCAGGGGCTTCCCAAATCCTGGCAGCCAGCAGCCAGGACAGTGTCAGAGCACTGTTAAAATCCTGCAGGAACTGCAGGTACCAACTGGGAGAATCAGGTTGGAATGAGGCAGAGAAAGTGGGCAACAGAGCAAACCCTGCAGGCTGAGGAGGAAATGCAACACCGTGGGACAATGTGCACTAGAACCTGGCAGGGGACACTGGGGAGACACCCAAGAACCACCACGGAAAAGGGAGACAAAACTTCCTGAAACACAGATTGCACAGCAGAGCTGAAGCCAGAAATTCCAGAAGGTTTGGGTTGGGAGGGACCCTAAAGCTCATCCCAACCCAGCCCTGCCATGGCAGGGACACCTCCCACTGTCCCAATGTCCAACCTGGCCTTGGGCACTGCCAGGGATCCAGGGGCAGCCACAGCTGCTCTGGGCACCCTGTGCCAGTAGCCCAAATCACAGAGGACTAAGTTTTGTGTTTTGCTCACCTACTTCAAAATTTGAAGAGTCTTCCATGAGTCTTTCTTTGCAATTCATTTCATTGCTGACAGCTCAGAAAGCTGTCAGACCACTTCTAAATAAAACATGCAGAATATAAAGACACATCCAAACACACCTGCCTGAACAGGCAAACACCACACATGGCTTCCCCCAAACCCTGGAGAGAACACTGCCAATAAATCCTGCAGGGATACAGCAGGAAGGGCATGAAGCACCCTGCCCACACCCTGGTTTCCTTAAATACTAAAAAAGCTTTGATTAGATAGGCAAAGCCTTTAGATTTGATATTCTGCACATGGGAATTCAATGGAACCCTGGAAAACTCTGTATGACAGAAGAATTGATCTGCTTTGGAAAACAGAAGTTGCAGAGTATCAAGCCTCAGTAACACACAAATAATATGTGAATTAAGCATTATGAAATAAAGAAAAAAACACTACACAGAAAAAAAAACCAAAAAACCTGATGGGGGGGAATAATAGATGTTCCAAGCAGGATCTCACAGTTGTAAGTGAGATTTAATTTGGTTTCAATGCAAAGTTCAGTGTTTGAGATCCATAGCAAACAAACTCAGACAAACCTCATTTTTTAAATGCTTGTCCCTGGACTGGACAGACTGAATAGATACACAGAGATCTAAGAGGGGAAGAAAAATAAGCCATAACATTAAAATGTAACAGCCTGGCCAAAAATATGAGTAACCAGATGCACAGTGCCAGAGGTCAGAGATCCACCAGCACTGTTCCTGCCAGCCATTGAAAACCAGGAATAAAGGAGTCCTGCAAGGAGGCACCAAGCCAGCACCATCCCCAGGGACTAAACTTCACACTTTTTTTTTCAGTTACCTTGCCAATAACTTCACACTTTTTTTCAGTTACCTTGCCAAAAACTTCCCCACTGCATCCAACACTACCCATTGAATCTGGAAGGAATAGAATGATTCTATAGCAACCAGCTGTGGAGATATTTTTCAAACAGAACAAATTGGATACAAATGCCAAATACTTTCCCAACATATTTAGCCTATTCCTAGTGGGAGGAGAAAATTCTGTTCAGTGCTGTGATCCAAAACACAGGGTAAATCTGAGTTCTGTACAGAAGTCAGGCAGTTCAAAACAAATCTGATAAGCAGGAGCAGATAAACAGGCAGAGCCAGGTGTGCACCCTTTGTTACTCTGCCAGGACATCACTCCAGCAGCCTCCCTCCTCCAGAACAGCACTTCCACGAGACTTTTCCACACTGCTTACACTCCTCCCACCATCAGGACAACTTCATTAATATTTCCATGTCCCTTGGAAGAGTTGATATGGGAATCTTCTGGGGAGGTGAAGCAGTCACATAACACATCAGCTCCACAGTGGCACCTGCACACGAACCACAGCAGGAGAGCCCTGGAGGGGCTGGAGGTGTCCAGGGCAGGGAACGGAGCTGGGAAGGGGCTGAGGGAGCTGGGAAGGGGGTGAGGCTGGAGACAAGGAGGCTCAGGGGGCACCTTGTGGCTCTGCACAAGTCCCTGCCAGGAGGGACAGGGACAGGAGGAGAGGAAATGGCCTCAAATTGCAGCAGGGCAGGCTCAGCTTGGACAGCAGCAGGAATTTCCCCATGGAAAGGGAGCTCAGGCCTTGGCAGGGGCTGCCCAGGGAGCTTTGGAGTGCCCATCCCTGCAGGGGGCACCTGGAGGTGGCACTCAGGGTGACAAGGTGGCCATGGGGCACAGCTGGCACTGCAGGGGCTGGCAGGGCTTTTCCAGCCTCAGGAATTTGGGGATTCTCTGTTATCTGGGTCCTGTAAGCTCTCAGGACAATGCAGTGACCTGGTTGTCACCATGTGGAGACGAAGCCACTCCTGCTGTAGGTTTCCTGAGTTCAGAACCATAAAAAGATCCAACCTCCCTCCTGTAGGCCAACAAGCACCTCAGCTGAAGCATTTTTCACAGCAAAACAAGAATGAGACACCCTGAGAATTTATGTGTGTGCTTTCCCCCAGCTCAAACTCAAAACAGAAAACCTCCAGGTAACTTGTAAAAATAAGGAAAATCAAGTCTTAGATTAGGCTCATGTACATCAGCCCAAGTGCACATCCGCAGAATGCTTATTTTAGAGATCTACAAATCAAAAGAAACTAGGTAACAGCTCTGCTTCCTTCTATCACAACAAGGCTTTGTTTCTATTTAAATCTTCACAGAACAAAGTTTTTTTAATCTTTAATGAGAGATAGAGCCAAGCTAAAGCAAGATGGAATTATTGGTAGAATGTATTCACTTGGTTTCATAATAGAGGGATAGCAACAGAACTCAACAGGTGAATGTTCCAAATCACAGGATGGTCTGGGTTGAATGGGATTTTAAAGCTCATCCACTGTCCCAGCTGCTCCAGCCCCAGTGTCCAACCTGGCCTTGGGCACTGCCAGGGATCCAGGGGCAGCCACAGCTGCTCTGGGCACCCTGTGCCAGCCCTGCCCACCCTGCCAGGAACAATTCCTGATTCCCAAGATCCCATCAAATCCTACTTTGAAGCCATTCCCTGTGTGCTGTCCCTCCATGTCCCTCGATGCCCCTCCAGGGACTGAGAAGTGCCTCAGTTGAGATGGATTCCATTTCTCTCCTGTGCTTAGTTCTGCTCACCAGGTCCTTTTCCAGCTCTCCCCCCCAGCTGGCTCCTCATGGGGATCTCAGCTCCAGAAGACATTTAAATTTTACTGCATTTAAATATTCCTGTGAAACAATCCAGAGTAGCAGAGGGCAGGGATATCAGGAAGGAATTGTTCCCTGGGAGGGGCTGGGATGGAATTCCCTCCCCTGGATCCCTGGCAGTGCCCAAGGCCAGGTTGGACACTGGGACAGTGGGAGGTGTCCCTGCCATGACAGGGGTGGCACTGGATGGGCTTTGAGGTCCCTCCCAACCCATTCAGGAACTGCCAGGAAAGCCAGGACTGTCCCTTATCCATGGCTGGTACAGAACCAGGCACTGCTGGTGCCACATTAAACTCGTCCATCAGAGCACAGCCAGCCTGGAACTGCACCCTGGGGTATCCAGGTCACTGCAGCCTTCTGTCCCTTGCTAGCCCTTGTATTTACTGCCTTTCCAAACCTCTCCCACTAACAGTTATCTCAGATGGAGAGGAATTGCAAACAAGGATCTCTAGGGAGGCTTTAAAGAACTTTTGTTTAATAAGAATTTATTTATTTCTCCCTTCCCTTTTTTTTTTTTTTTCTTTTCTCCCTTCTGAAGCTGGGAAAGGACAGTAAAGCACAATAAACCTGCCCACAAAAGGAAATGAAGTGTCACCAGAATTTCAGTGCTCAAGCTCCCTGGGTCTCATTTCAGTGCACAAAGCTGGACTGAGTCAGCATCTTTCATTCATAATGCTGGCAGGATTTTGAAGGAGGTGTTTTAAACACAAGGACTCGATTTCTGTCACTGGTTTGAACTTCCCAAGCAGAATGTCTTATTTTAACATAACAGTTGAAGAGATTCAGCATGATTATATTCCCTGCACACATGTAGCTGCTGTCCTGCCCCCCAAAAAAACCAAACTAGTTTGTGCTTTGCTTTCCCTAACAAACCCAGGCAGTTTAATCCAGGATTGCATCAAGGTAATCCAGGGAAAGCCGGAACTTGGCATTACCAGGCCAGATTCTAGAAACTCTAGGAATTGAGCAACTCCAGCAGGACAGCCTCATTTCCTTGGAGCTACAGAGTAACATTTTCCTGGTAGAAGAACAGAGAGCAGGAAAAAATGCAACACTATTTATGCTGCTTCATATGACTCCTGATTACAGCAACTTTATCACCCATTAAAAAAATCCTCCCTGCTTTTTAACTCCACTAAAGTCCTTAAACCCCTCCAAGACACAATAGGCACAGGGTTTATTACTGAGCCATCAGCAGAGCCCACCCAGCGATAAGTGCAGCTGGACAGAGGGTTCCTGTGAGGCTGACATGTCATCCCTGGAACACGCTCAGCTCTCTGAGCCAAGCACCAAAAGGTCAGAGCTCCAGTTCTGCCTCCAAGCAAGTGGGGAGTCCAGCAAGGAAAAAGCAATCCTGCATATCCCTGCTCTTTCCAGCCCTCCTTCTCCTCCTCTCTCAGCAAAGACTCCAAAAGAGACAAGCAGGAACAGAGTGAAACCAGCTCAGATTCCTCCAGCTCGCCTGAGAAATTCCTAATTCTCCAATTGAAACCTCAGGAGCTTGGCTGCAGCTTGACCAAGGACAGCACAGACACAGCAGAGCTGCCCAGGGAGCTCTGGAGTGCCCATCCCTGCAGGTGGCACTCAGGGTGACAAGGTGGCCTTGGGGCACAGCTGGAAGGGCTTTTCCAGCCTCTGGGATTTGGGGGTTCTGTGAAATGCTGTTGTCTAAAGGCTCAGAGATCCCACATCACATTTTGCTGTACAAAGACTGTATTCAAATTCAAAGTGTGATTAACAGAGAACTTTGCCACATTTTCTATGATCATAGAATCCCAGAATATTCTGAGCAGGAAGGAACCCCCAGGGATCACTCAGACCCCCCAACAATCCCAGCCTGGGCATCCCTGGCAGCTCCTGGAGCTCTGTGCCCATTCCCTGGGGAGCCTGGGCAGTGCCAGCACCCTCTGGGAGAAGAATCTTGCCCTAAAATCCAAGCTGAGCTGCCCTGGCACAGCTCCAGCTGCTCCCTGGGTGCTGTCCCTGCTCACCAGAAAGAAGAGGAATGGGCACCACATGTTCATGAAGAGGCACTCAGGGGTTTGATTTTACATTCTAAAACTCTTTGGGTTAAATATCCCCAGTAGTTAATACAGATAAAGTGATTTTTTGAGCCATACAATAGCGTTTGTCAGCAGCTCAGAGTAACCTTGAGAGCACTTGACTCTAAAGGATGCAGCTTTTTCCCTCCTCACAAAGCAGAATTGTTCTCCTTGCATCATCCACAGACAGCACGAGTTGGAAGCAATGCCCTCAGATTTAGATGCTGACTTGAAAGAGCAGCACCAAACAATCCCTGCCAGACAATCCTGCCAGACTGCAGCTGGAGAACTTCCTATTCCTGTGTCACAAGAGCAGAGCTCTGGGATTTACGGGTCATCCTTCACTTCTGACTCTGCAAAAAGGATGACTAAACACCTAAAAAAAGCATGGAGCTGGTAAAGTGAAAATGCTGCACAGGCTCCAGCTCCATGCAGATTGCTCTGATAACAACTGTGATAAGGAAGCACATTGTGAGCATGGATAACACCTCAGCTTCCTGCCAGCAGGGAGGGCAGGGAGCACAAACAGGAGCATCCTTCTGCTCCAGCCCCATGGCAACTAAAGATCTCCACAAGCCAAACACCCAACATTAATACAATTATTTTGAAATTAAATATGGAAACTAAATTTGGGTCTTAAAAATTGAGCTTACAGAAAAATACTGTTATTTTCAATATATATAAAGGAAGTTTTGGCTTGAATTTGTCTCACCAAAGCCACCTGAAGGGCTCTGGGCCCATGGGAATTTCCAACCCTGAGACAGATTCCCAGAGATTCCTGAGCACAGGCAGCTGGAGCTGATCAGTAATGCCCACACAGCATCCCCACCCAAAAAATGAACTGCATTTGCCTTCTTCCTCTGCCCAGGTCATCATTATTTGACAACATTTCCTCATTTCTCAGCAGCAAATATCCACAAAAATTAGATTTCAGCCCCATTTCTTAAAAACCATGCATTATGTTAAACAGCAGGTTGCTCTTTGTTCTTTAATGAGCACGTTATATTAGAGTGGTTTGAAATAAAATGAGAATAGAACAGCAGAACATTCAGAAGGTTCCAAGCTGGATAATGGCTGTTTCCAAACTTTGTCCTTAAACACTTCAAAAACCCACAATGTCCTGCCATGAATTTAAGTATAGATGACCTTAGGTGAAAACATATTTTAACACTTTTATGCTTTGAACTCTTCCTCTGAATAGAAATTTTACAAACCAGAACTTAAAAAAAATAATTATGTATTATATATATAAAAGACACCTACAAGTAGCAGTTGGAAAAGAATAGGGGAAAGCCTTGTTACATGTCTGGTTTTAAATTGAGTACTTCCCTGAACACCTACTTCATGCCACATTCCTCTATTCCAACAAAAAAATCTGCCCTCTTCTCTTTGATGCTTATTCTGTTGTTTGCAAGTCAAGTCCACACTAAAGAACAGAGGTGTTAACAAGGAAGAAAATTTTTAAAGTATTTCAGATCTCTTTACAACCCAGTTCCAGTTACAAAGTTTTTCCTGGTTGGGATTGGCCCTTACAATCAGCAACAGAACAAAACCCATGAGGATCAAAATACAAAGGGTAAGCAGGAGAGAACACCTGCCAGCCTCCAGATAATGCTGCAACTCAAGAGAGCATTAAAATGAAGAAATAAAGATGCAGGACAAAAGGGAGAAGAAAAGAACAGGTAAGAATGGGGATGGCTGCAGGCAGGTGATGCTGCAGGGCAGAGAGCTGCCTCTAAAAAATCAAATTACACCAAATGTCCAAGCAAAACACCAGCCCCAGCCCTGAGTAACACAGGAGCCTGTCTGTCTGTCTGAGAGCTCCAGAGAAATGAGTTCATCCAGCTGGGGCTCACATGTGACTCAAAGGAAAATGTCAGGATTTTTCCTCAAGAAAATCAATGATTACATCATCCCATATGGTACATGACCAGATTACTGGCATTTTGTTACAAAACACAGCTCTCGAGTGGTCAGCTTTTGAGTCTCTGTGAGAATTAACTGCACTTCTCCAAAATACCCTGAAGATTTATGAGGTTATTAGAACTTGCACTGGGTAACTGAGCTCCTCACCAAAAACACAGGAATCCCCACAGAATCTGTCCACACCTGAAGGCCACGTGCAAAACTTACTTCAAAACCATTAAATATCACAGTTCACAAGCCAGCCCATAACCTGGTGCCTGGGAATCTGAAATTGTAATATAAATGAAAAAAATGTATTTTTACAGTTAGCCTAAAAGGCTCTATCACATAAAGACATGATGATTAACATAATCCTGTGTTTAATTTGTGATTAACACAAAATTGGCACGACTGAACCTTCAGTTTTCACATCAGTCTTGTGAACATTTAAGATACAAGCAGAGGTGTTAAACTGTAGCACAATATAAAGACTGGCCTGGAGAACCCTCCCAAACTCATGACCTTTGGAAGCTGAATGTGCAGCTGCCTTTCCCCAGCCTCAGCTAGCTGTACACACACAGCTGAATTCCCTGCCCAGCAGCCAAGGTTGGATCTCCCCAGTTCAGCTGGGAGGGCAAGGAACAAAAAGTCCGTGTGTGCTTGGCAGGAGCAGCATCAGGGAGAAAACAAGAGAGGCCTCTTCTCCTTCCCCCCAAGATGGGTGGGGGAATTTTTGCAAACACACAACCAGACATCATTTAAACATTGCTCTCATGCCCTGCTTCCAAGGACTCAAACAGAGAGACCTAAAGGTGCTGTCAGAAAAGACTAAAAGTTGTTTCCCCAAAGCAGCTCTGCCATGGGTATCAGCAGCCCCGCAGGATCCCAGAGGGAGCTTGGAAATCCTGGACTGCCACTCCCAGCAGTTATTCTAACACTGGGTTGGGCTGGGAGGGACCTTAAATCCACCCAGTGCCACCCTGCCATGGCAGGGACACCTCCCACTGTCCCAGTGTCCAACCTGGCCTTGGGCACTGCCAGGGATCCAGGGGCAGCCACAGCTGCTCTGGGAATTCCATCCCAGCCCCTCCCAGGGAACAATTCCTTCCTGATATCCCTGCCCTCTGCTACTCTGGACTGTTTCACAGGAATATTTAAATGCAGTAAATATTTACAGTTCTGCATCGAAGTACAGAATTCCTCCAGAGGAGGTTCATCCTGAGTCCTGCAGAGAGGTGCCAACCATTCCAGGGCTCCATGGTCCCTCAGGAATCACAGGTTTCAATCCAGGTGCTCTGTGTACTTTGAAAGTGTATTAGTAACTATTTCCTACAAACTGTGCATTTCTGTGGAGCACATGAGCCTTGAGACGGTGCAGAGCTGAACCCTGTCCAGTCATTTACAGCCAATTAGTCATGCCCAGGGCTAGATCCTTCAAAGATATTGAGGGAGAGAATCCCCATGGAAATCTGGAGGATCAAAACATGAAGGAAAACCTGAACTTTTGACACAACAGGTCTTCAGTGGAATTATTTTAATGGTGTCATTAGGGTTTGCTAATCTCCATCATTAGCAGCACTATATTTACCTGTAACATGGAATATACCATCAGCCCCTTGATTTTCCAGGACTGCCATCCCACAAAACCTTACTCTTACAAACTCATGGGATGGAGAGTTCATCTGTCCCAGCTGTGGGCACACACAGCCATGAGGGACAATGAAGGGAAAGGGGATTGCAAACTGCTGAGGAACAGAAACACAGCAGAGGCTGAGGAGTCACACACTCGTGATCATTTCACAATTCTAAATACACACTTTACCACACAACTTGTTCCAAAGCAGAAATCACAGAAAATATGCCCACTTGGACACTAATTAATTCAATTATCTTAAAAACACCACATGAAAAAATAAAATATAATATCCAACACACATAAGTTTGATAAGAGAAAACCAAACCATGGATGTACTATGTCAGTTAAGTTTTCTGTGTTTTGACTGATTGCAATGAAGGGAATGCTGTAAAAATGCACTTTTTGCATCAAAAATAGGATAACCTTTCTTCCTGGGAATGCCCAAGGATACCTCTCTTCACTCCTTCCCACTCAAAATTATTTAATTCCTATTAAATAGAAATTTTCTATTCTGGTCAAGAAGCTGATCCTCTGGAGGGGACAGACAATGCCCTGTTTGCATAGGCGAGATTAGTCTCTAATTACTATCAGTAATTAGTGCTTTCCTGCAGCTAAGCTGGAATTTCTCTGTCAGGAGCCTGAGCACTTCCAGCCCTGCCACACACACAGCTCCAGAGAGAAAGATTCATTCCAGACAGGTGGATCCACAGACACCTCCATCAGCGCCCTCCCAACCCTCACAGCTTTTATTTGTTGTGTGAAGGCCTGGCAAATAATTACAATATATATATTATATAGTTATAAATCCTTCCATCTGCAATTAAAACCCAACATGTGCCTACAGTGACAATGCCAGCCAAAAATAACCAGTGTAATTGAGTATATTCTTTTTAAATAATACAAAATGCACTTTTAAAAGAGGGTAACTCCTCAAGCCACAGATCCCACAGAGGTTTTAGCACCTCACACTGAGGTTTCCTGTGCACAAGTCATTCATCACCAGAGCTCAGCCTGGACCCCATTTCTGATTGTTCACCACCCCCCCCCCCCCCCCCCCCCAATTTCATGCTTGGCAAGTAAAAACAAAACCAAGTTGCTGTGGAGGGGGCATCCCAAGTTCAGCACTGCATCCAACACAACAGCAACGAGCACTCAAAGCTCCCAGCACACAACAGCAGCTGAGGCAGCCCTTGGGTTATTTTCTGCTAAAAAGAAATCAAAACCCCTCACATCTTTTGGGTTCCAAGCAGGTCAACTCTGAGCCACCTCCAGCTGAAAGGTGCCCCTCAAACCAAAACAACCTGCTGATTGTTCATCTTGTGGCTGGTCATTCCTGATCCCAGAATGGGTTGGGAAGATCTTAGAGCTCATCCAGTGCCACCCCTGCCATGGCAGGGACACCTCCCACTGTTCCAATGTCCAACTTGGCCTTGGGCTCTGCCAGGGATCCAGGGCCTGCCCACCCTCCTAGGGAAGGGATTCTTAGAGAAAACTTCCACCCCACTCATCTCCCCATTCCTCAACCCATTGTTTTTATTTTCCTTAGCTTTTTTTTCTTTTATTCTTCTATTTCTCTTTTCCTTGGTGTTATCCTACTAAAAGCTAAAATTACAATCCCTGATTACACCACAAAGACATGCCATAAAAGTCTATCCAACGTCATGATTTAGAAATATTTCATTGCTAGATTCACATTCTTTCCTGAATCCAAATCTATCCTAATTCCACGATTAGAGGCATTAAGGAAAGGCCACCAAACAGCAGCAAGAGACGGGACAGGCACTGCAGGTCATGGCTCTGAGACCACAATTCTCACTTTATCTAAGAACCGGGACATAAAGGAAAACTATCAAGCAAACAGAGCCACTCTGCAAAGGATCTTATGTGGAATACAAGACAGTGGGATTGCAGAGAGAACACAGGAGCTGAAAGAATGAGGGTGGTTTGTGAAGCAGCAAGTGCAAGGCACAGCCCACTCAGCTCCGGGGAAGCCTGAGCCTCAGACACTGGAGAAACTGTTCGGAAACTCGTCTGCACGAAACATGACCCCTGTCAGGCTGCCAGAATCTGGGAGGGCACTCCAGGGCTGATCACGCAGCCTGGGCTGCCTCAGCCTGCACGGATTTACAGCGATGGCTGCACGCCTGAGCTCAGGGAACAGAAAACACAGCTGCTTTCTCTACCTGTGCTTGGGTGCAGGCAGGACACCTGCCCAGCACCCACAGGTGGGCACCCCCCTCCTGCAGCTGGGGATGGGCATGAAGAGACAGGCAAGGCCCTCCTCCCACACCTCAGACACAGCTCTGGGGGTGCAGGGGGGAAATTTTAACACAGAGAGGAGAATTTGGTATAAACTATCACAGAGTCATGGAATATCCTGAGCTGGATCACCCAGTCCCAACCCTGCCCAGACCCCCCAGCAATTCCAGCCTGGGCATCCCTGGCAGCTCCTGGAGCTCTGTGCCCATTCCCTGGGGAGCCTGGGCAGTGCCAGCACCCTCTGGGGGCAGAACCTTGCCGTAAAATCCATCCTAAATCCCTCCTGGCATAGCTCCAGCCAGTCCTCTGGTCCTAAGGAAGTTTCCTGTGTGAGAACATCACCAGGACATATCTAGCAAGGAAGTTACAGGTGACTATAACAGAAGGTAAAAGAAAGAAGGAAGGACCGTGTGGAGTAACATTCTCCAGAGTCATCAACACCCAAAATACAGTTTGGCTTTCTCATTTAAGAAAATGCATCCGTTTGGAGCTTGACTCCAATATGTATTCAGTTAATATCTACAGCTATTGCCTTAAATATATATTGCCACATAAGCTCTAAACAAAAAGCACTTTGGAACTGGGCAGTGGGAAGAAGTAGAGGAGGACAGAATGTTTTGTGTTTTAATGAGGGCCACACTATCCCACCTGGAATGCTGGTTGGGTCACTAATAGGAATTATTTACTAAACAATACTCTCTGATGAGCCATGGAAGTGTTTTCCCTTCATTAGGCAGAGAAAGACACAATTCACAGGAAACATTGCTTTCTACAAGCAAACCCCATATTTCACCCCAAATACAGCAGCAGCTGAGCCAGAACAAAAGATATCCACAGGGAATATCATCCACAGCCGTGTCTGCTCATCCGAGGCAGAGGCACACACAGGGACACAACCCCGAACATGGCCCGGCTTCCTTCTCCTGAGCCCCGACAACATTCCCTCATTGCTCTGGTGCCCTTTGCCAAGCCCAAAGGGATGCCACTCCCGAGGGATGGCGTTCACAGGGAACGGCACTCCTCAGGAATGGCATCCCCAACGGAGGGCTCTCCTCTAGGGTGGCATTCCCAATGGCGGGCACCCCTCAGGGATGGCATTCCCAATGGCGGGCACCCCTCAGGGATGGCATTCCCAATGGCGGGCTCTCCTCAGGGATGGCATTCCCAATGGCAGGCTCTGCTCCTTCCCCTCGCTCAGGGCGCAGCGAGTGCGGGCAGCAGCGGCCGGAGGCAGCAGGACCAAGGTGACTGAAGCTGCAGAATCCCCGCGGCGGTACCGCCACACATTACGGGAACAGGAGCAGGGAAGGCAGCTAGCCCCAGCAAGGGGAGCAGCATCGCTCACCGCCCGCCCCGGCTACCGAGGGAGGCGAGGAGGAGGACGCGGGCCCTGGCACCGCGACACGCCCGGGCACCGTGAGGGGCTGAGGCGGCGCTGCCCCCCCGCCGGCCTGGGTTGAACCGCCGCCGCTGCTCACCGCCCGCGCCCCCCGCTGCCCCCGTCCCGCCGGGCCGTACCTCATGTCTGTGCGGGCCCTACTCACAGCCC
>VXBI01008777.1:57906-79142 GCA_013397375.1 Toxostoma redivivum | reverse complement strand
CGCGGCCAGGGGACCGAGGGGCCGGAGGGGCCGGAGCGGCGCCCGCAGCCGCCTCCGCCGGACGCGCCATCGCCGCCCTCGCCCCGTCTGAGGGGAGGGGGGAGGAGCCCCTCGCGGCCGCCGTACTGACGCGCGGCCGCGGCCCCCTCGTGACGGGCAGGGCGTGTCACCAATCAGAGCCCGGGAGAGCGACAGAGCCCCGCCCCCTCCGCCCAATCAGAGCTCTGACAGTCCCGTTCTGACGCGCGAGCTCCACCCGCCCCCCGCGTGACGGGCAGGGCGCTCCACCAATCACAGACCGGAACAGCGGCAGGACCCGCCTCCCCGGCCAATCACGGCTCTGCCAGGCGGAGGGCTCAGCGCTCGGGGAGCCGTGAGGGGCGGCCGCGCTCCCTCCTCGCCGCCCGCGGGAGGCTCCTGTATTGTGCATTCGATGTTCATTCATCAGGTAATTGCAGGTGGCGTCTCCTCCCTCTCCCCGGCGATGTCCCAGAGGTCGCGCCGGGCGCCGTAGCCTTCCTCCTCGCCTCATGCAATGAGTGACATCCACGCGGGCCAATCGTGTCTCGGCTTTCACGATGAATGGCGGTCATATCGACCAATCGCGAGCGCTCACGCTGCGGCTGGAGGCTGTGATTGGTTGTAGGGCGGGGGCGGTGCCCGAGGGCGAGGCGGAAGTGAGGGAGTGTCATGGCAACCGCGGGCGCGTCGCGGCGCTGGGGAGTCCCGCGGAGCTGGAGCCCCTGAGGTGCTGCCCGGGGCTGCTGGAGCCTCTCGGTGCGGGCCGGGTTCGCTCGGAGCTCCTGGAGCCTCTCGGTACGGGCCGGGTTCGCTCGGAGCTCCTGAGGGACTCCCGGGGTTCGCGGGTCGGACACGGGCCCGACGTGTGGCGGTCTCGGGATGGTCCCTCAGGGATTAGAGCTGCAATTATGCTTGCATGATTTCCTGCCTCTCTACTCCCTGCTTCCCTTTTTCCTTGTTAACTCGTTTTTACTGTTGGGTTATTTATGTTGTTGTTGTTGTTGTTGTTATTTTCCTTTCTAAAAGGTTCCTGTTCATTGAGGACGACACGGGCCGAGTCGGGAGAGGAGAGCAGAAACCCAAGTGGTGATTTTTGGTGAAATCACGTGTAAGGTTCGCTGTGTTCCTGCACAGGAATTCCCTGTATTCCTTGAATTGTGTGGCTGGGTGGTTAAGAACCCCTCTGCTGCACGGGGCACCCTTCAGTAAATCCTGTGGCCTTCAGTGCCTCTTCTGCTGTCCCTACATCGGTACCTGGAGGGGCTCCAGGAGAGCTGGAGAGGGACTGGGGACAAGGCATGGAGGGACAGCACACAGGGAATGGCTTCAGAGTAGGATTGGATGGGATCTTGGGAATCAGGAATTGTTCCCTGGGAGGGGCTGGGATGGAATTCCATCCCCTGGATCCCTGGCAGTGCCCAAGGCCAGGTTGGACACTGGGACAGTGGGAGGTGTCCCTGCCATGGCAGGGGTGGCACTGGGTGGGACCAAACCAGTCTGGGATTCTGCAATCCTCAGTCCTGTGGATTTTCTCTGTTATGGGCAGCTAAACCTGCAAACAGTGTTTCTTATAGAGTAATTTAATTTAATTTAATTTAATTTAACAGGGCTTTAATGCCTTGTTTGCCCACAGACACTGCAGATGTCACAGTTTGGTTGCTGTGTTTTTCAGGTCACTATGAAGGCCCTGTATGCTCAGCAGAATTCTCCTGGAGAGGAAATGACATTTGTGTTCCAGGAAAGAGTGAGTTCCTATCAGAACAGCTCTGTCCAGCAGGCAGGGGGACAGGAGAGTTTGCCTGAGTGCCACAGGGGAATTGAGGCACAGAAATCTTGGGAAAGGACTGGCAGGATCCCTGCACACACAGGCAGGGAGAGGAAGGCAGGGGAGGTGCATTTTGTCATCAGGCAGCACTTGCCAAGTCCACTGCTGCACTTCTTTGCAGTTGTGGTGTCCAGACTTTACAAACAAGCTTTGCAGGCATGAAAAATGAACCCTGGATCCACATTTCCTGGCTGAATTTTCTGCTCACTGAAAAAGTAGAAATAGAACCTGAGAAGTTTATCAGGTTTGGGGTCGTTTCTTTGATATCACTTGAACTTCATTTTGGACTTGAATGTTGACCTCAGTGGGTTTCTCAGGATTTGTGCCTCAGATAAAGGGAAATAAACCTCAGCAGGAAAATAATGTCAGGAAAACAATGATGAGGTTTAGTAAGGTCTAGTGGTCAGTTTGCAATAATAATATCATAATATAGTGACATAATAATGATAATGATAATGATAATGATAATGATAATGATAAGTAAGGTCTAGTGACCAGTTTGCAATAATAACATAATAATATAATCATATAATGGTAATGCTGTTAAAATAATAATAATAATAATAATAGTAGTAGTAGTAGTAGTAGTAATGTACTTTAAATGATGTTGTAAACCCCTTTTCATTGAAAGTACCTGCCTGTTCTCCCTACAAAACAATCTAAGAAGTGGAGAAGTGCTTTCAGGAGCTGGAGAAGCTCCTGTGGGCACATCCATTGTCTGACACAGCAACTAAATCTGTCCTAGGAGAACCTTCCTGCCACCAGAGAGCACGATGTGAAGGTGCAGGTCAGAGCCTGTGCCCTGAGCTGGGTGGACACAAAGGTATTTCTTGGTGGTATAAAACTGGGGGTGTCTGTGCTTCCCATGGCCCTGGCACAAGCTGAGGCTGTGGGCACAGGACTGGGCTGGGGTTCTTGCACAGCTCTGAATAAAAAGCATCTGGAATTTGGTTCCTAATTTATGGAGACAGATCAGTTGTCAGCTGTGAGATCTCTTGCAGTAAATCCCTTTTATCTCCATCTGCATCTAAGTCCTAGGTTTGCTTGGCTGATAACTCCCTGCTTTTATTTTTTAATATGCTTCTAAATTTAAATACAGAAATCAGTGCTATGGCTTAATTTTGACTGAGGAACGTGTGCACTTTCTTCCCCTTGATAACATTTTGGTAATGGCCCAACCTTACTGTGATGATCCAACACTGTAAGATGATAATAAATGTGTAAATATATGTAAATAATAAATGTGTAAATATGTGTAAATGTGTAAATAGAGAGCTTTAGCAAGGATGTTGTAAGCATTGTTTTCATTTAGCTCCTGGCAGAAATTAAACTGAAGAAGGAACTGGTGCCTGTTGGGCGAGAAATTTCGGGAGTTGTGCTGGAAGGTGAGTGAGTGTCACTGCCCAGGGAGGGGAGGGAGCAGGGATTCCAGTCAGAACAAAGAATTCCTTTGGGTGGGGCACTTTAGGAGCAGGAACTCTGCTTCCTTGATTGCTATCCCAGTGCTGTTATCTATCACTGAGTGGAGTGTCCAGCCTGGCTCTCAGACACCCCCTGAGTGTTCCTGCCTGGAGCTCCTTATGGGTGAGGTGCCAAAGTTCAGGGGATTTAACATTTGGGCTTGGCATGTGTGCAATCAATAGAATCATGTTTTGTTCATTAGAAATGTGTATCTTTGGTTTTGTGAGCTGGTGATAACCAGTGCTTCCAAATGCACATCCCATTCCTGCTATAAATATTTCTCTTTTTCCCTTCTTTCCTCCTTTTCACCTCTCCCTGGTGAGTTGGAAGCAAGGTGACCTTTTTCCAGCCAGATGATGAAGTGGTGGGTAAGTTAATGCCTGTTTGCCTCAACTGCCACCAGCAGTCATCTTTTTATAATGAATGACTGAGGTTAGAATAATTGATAAAGCTAAATTGACCATGTATTTTCAAAATTAAACTGCTGTCACATGCATAAACTTATAAATGGGAATTCTGTTCTGAGAATGTTCCCTTAGGATTTGAAATATGATGTTTATTAACCACCAAATTGTGAGTGATGCCTTAGGAGAGAGGAGTTATTTCTTAGGGCCATTCTGTCCCACATGTTTATATTTTGTGTGCAAGGTCCTTCTTGCATTATTCCCTCATTCCCTAGCTGCTCTAGGCAGCTCCTGGAGAGTGAATATTCCCTGGATAAACCCTGGACACAGCTCCAGGTGTGCACAACCACATTTTTAATGGGAACTCTGAAAGACTGGTTGTTGGAACCCTGAAAACTAAAAATTTTAGATGTTCAGAGCTAACAAGCACTGACCCCCAAGAAAACTGCTTTGGACCTGAGGCCATGGAGAAAGTTTCCAAAATTAAATGATAGAACTGGGGTCATGGGGGTGTAGTTTGAATAGAAGTGTGTGATATCACATGGTGGGGAAACTTAGAGTTTAAGGTTTTAAAAATATAGTAATATATAGAAAGCAAAATTTAGGTTTTAGGGCAGAGGTTTATCTTTCTTTCTCACCTTCTTCTTCATAGGTCTAAGTGATCTTGTTTAATTAAATAAAACAATCCACATTGCAGGCCATGGGTGGTTGGTTATTGGGATAAAAGTAAAAATAATTTATGTGGCTTTTCTTAATTGGACAATTTACCCATAAAGGGCCTTGTAGAGAAAATGATAGGGTCCATTTTTAGTTTGTTAGCTTGTAGTGCTGTAGAACTCAGGGTTTGTGAGACTGTAATATAAATAAAAATTAATAAACATCAGAGTCCAAACAAGAAATACTGTATCACACATTTAATCCTGACCCTTACAAAAAAAAAATAAAATGCACTAAGTGGATACAGCAGCCAAATTTGCAAGGCAAAGCCCTTTGGTCTAAATGGAGTGGGAGATTTGTGGGGGAGAGGGGGGAAAAGAATGGTTTTCCCTGGGGTGCAGGGGACATGAATTCAGGAGATGGAGCAGCTGCCAGAACCTCCTGTTCAGGAGAGTTCTGTGGCCAGGTAAAAATGTAAAAAGTTCAGTTATAATCAGAATGGAAGGTTTTTTCTCCCTACTCTGCTTTTGCTTCTTCTGCATACCCTGGGTAGTTTGTTTTTCCTGCACTTCATTTTTCCCATTCCTGCTTTTTAACACTTCCACATTCCTGTGTGTTCAAACTCTCCTTCTTCCTGTGCCTGTGCTGCTGCCTTTGCAAACCACAAGTTGAGGAATTGGGATGGGAGATGAGAGGGGCTGTGGGGTGGCTGCTCTGTGCCTCAGATCCCTCCTCTGTGATCTGGAAGTGGAATGGGAACACTCAGAGTGTGCAGTGAATTCAGACATCCCCAGATAAAAATGACAAAAGGGCTTCTTACCTGTCCTAAACCTGCCAAGAGGGACTGAACCCAGAGCAAGCAGGACCAGGGAATTCCTTGGGAGGATGCTTTGGTTGGAATGATTGCTTGTGTGAAATTCCAGGTCTGTGTTCTTTTTTTTTTCAGGAATTTTGCCCCTGGATTCTGAGGAGTCTGGTGTCTGTGAAGTTGTCCTGGTTCATGAGCATTATTTGGGTTTGTAGATTATATATTTTGCTAATTACTATTTTTACTGTGTCTGTTGACTTTGTTTTAGCTTTTCCAAAAGAGAGCCCATTACCTTGGAGCTCTGGGCACTCTCCTTCCATTCCAACATTCCAAAATTCCAGCTGCCCCACCAAGTCACAGAAGTTTGAACACTCAGTGCTCTCAAAGGCTTTTTCTTTGCTGTCACCACTTCCCAGTTCATGATGGCCTAAACCACACAAGCTGATCCTGTTTTTTTTTCCTTCTTTTCCCCCTTCTAACTTCCCATTTTGTTGCTTCATTGTTGTTATACTTTTTCCTAACCTAATTTCAAAAAATTTAGTGAGGAGAAATTTGCTTTTTTCTTCCCTTTGACTCAGTCCAGCAATATCACTTGGGACCAGGCTAACAGACAGGGTGAAACAAGCAGGCTGGAACTGGAAAAGGAGTTTTCAGGGATGAGGGTCAGGGGAAGCCTAGCACTGAAACATTGTTTTCAATTATTGTGAGCTTCCAATTTTCCCTTTCTGGGCATGGATTGCTTTAATGAGTATGATATTAAATGTGGGAGTCCCTGTCCTTCTTCCAGCAGTTTGTTGCCTTGAGCAAGTTATTCTTTTACTCAAAATTTGCTCTTCCCAGAGCAGCTGTGGCTGCCCCTGGATCCCTGGAATGTTCAGCTCCAGGTTGGACACTGGGACAGTGGGAGGTGTCCCTGCCATGGCAGGGGTGGCTCTGGGTGGGATTTAAGGTCCCTTCCAACCCAACCCAGTCTGGGATTCTAAAAACCTAAATCTGAGTTGTGTTGTTTCTGTGACTGCCCATGAATTCCATCTGTGCAGTTATGAGGTGGCTCCCTAAAACTTGATTACAGCAAAATTGAACCCCTAATTGAATTGTGTAAAATATGGCAAAATATCCTCTCCATGGCTTTTTAATATGAGTGGGAAACAGGAGTTGGTGATGTCCTGTTTGCAGGGGAGCCTTCCTGACTTGCTGGGACAAGTTTTGCTGACTAACCCCCTGCTGGAACCCTGGGCATTGAGAATTTGAGACTTTCTGTGCTGCCAGGCACTGACCCCCAGGACAACTCTGCATTTGTCCTGAGGCCGTGGAGAAGCTTCCAAAATTAAATGACAGAACTGGGATCATGGGGTGTGGTTTGAATAGAAGTGTGTGATATCACAGGGTGGGAAATTTAGAATTTAAGGGTTTTTGAATACAGTAATATGTGGAAGGCAAGATGGAAGTTTTAGAGCAGAGGTTTCTTTCTTCTTCACCTTCTTCTTCATGGTTTTGATTGATATTTTGTAATTGGATAGAAAATCCCACATTGCAGGTCATGGGTGGTTGGTTATTGGGTTAAAAGTAAAAATAATTTAGGTGGCATTTCTTAATTGGACAACTGGCCCTTAAAAGGCCTTGTAGAGAGAGAAATACATCTCCATTTTCAGCTTTTTAGCTTGAAGTGCTGTGGAACTCACTCAAATATAAATAAGAATGAATAAACATCTGAATCCGAATAAGAAATTCCATCTCCTGCGCCATCAATCCCGACCCTGGCAAGATGAAAAAGATTTAAAAAGTGCTACCCCCAGGGATTTTCCTGGGGTTTTTACCACGTCTGTGTGAGTTTGTTTGTGTGATTGTTTGTGTTTGTCCCCCTCAGTTCACAAGCCAGAGAAGGTGTGCTGGGTGGAGGCTGCGGGGACGGTGCGGGACGGGCTGCGGGCGTACACAGCCCTGCACTACCTGGCCCAGGTGTGCCCTGGCAGGAGTGTCCTGGTCCTGGATGGAGCAAGTGTGGGTAACACTGTCACAGGTTCCCTCTGCACACACCTCCCTTAGCTCACAGCCCCTGCATTTCTCACAGCTGGGAGTGCTGGCAGTGCTCTTCATTTCGTGGGTTGGCAGGGAGATGTTGGATTTCACAAAACTCGAATTTTTGAGCTTTCTGAGCTTTCTGGCACTGACCCCCTGCAGAACACTGCTTTGCACCTGAGCCCTTGGAGAAGCTTCCAAATTGGAGTGCTGGAGTTAANAAAACTCGAATTTTTGAGCTTTCTGAGCTTTCTGGCACTGACCCCCTGCAGAACACTGCTTTGCACCTGAGCCCTTGGAGAAGCTTCCAAATTGGAGTGATGGAGTTAAAATCAGGGGTGTGGAGTTAAACAGAAGTGTGTGATTGCACATGGGGAAGGGTTTGGAATTGGAGGTTTTTATAATACAGTAATGGGGACAATATTTTATAATACAGTAATGGGGACAATATTTTATAATACAGTAATGGGGACAGGATGCAGGATTTTGGGTGGTGTCTCTCTGGGTGCTCATCTTCCTTCTCCTTCATGGTTTCAGGCTGTGGTTCCTGGTTGTCACTCAGTGTCACACTGAGGGTCACAGGAGTTTGGTTATTGGGTTAAAAGGATCAACAATGCAGGTGTTAATTCTCTGTTGGACTGGTTAGCTTTAAGACACCTTGTAGCTAGCTATGTTCACCTCCATTTGCTCACTTTTAGCTGGTTTTCCCACATGAGATCCTGACCAGGAATATTGTCCTGCCTGCAGTGTGGGGGTGCAGAGAGGGAGGATGTTCTGGTGTCCTACAGTGACACAGTTTTGCCCTGAGTCCTCAGGGATAACTGCAGGAAAATGCCTTATTTTTCAGTGCTCTCCCACCTCTGCTTTTTTTTACCTTTTCTTGGATATAAAGAATTTGATTTGCATCCCTGCAGTTCTTAGTGCTAATGAAGATTCTGTAATGTAAACATGGCTGGGGCTTTTTCCTTGGAGCTTTTTTCCCTTCAGGCTCCAAGTTCCAGCTGCAGTGGAGGTGGCTGTGGTAATTAAAGTAGAATCTGAGCTATTTTGTTGAAGACAAGAACCAAAAGTTCAGAACTTCCCAGTCACTGAAGAGTTGTTTTGGCCTCACTTAGGACAGAAGCAGGTCTGTGAATATTCAATATTTGGTTGAGCTGTGGTATTTTTGCAGGAGTAAGTTCATTTCTGGCTACTCTCCTGAGCAGCCTTTACAATATAATTGTTCTTAAACAACATCAAATTGTTGGTGTACATAAATGAATTAATAAATTAATCAATGATTCTGTTTTTTCCTTCCCAGCCTTTTGGTACCATTGCAATTCAGCTGGCTCAGCACAGAGGGGCCAAAGTCATCTCCACTGCCCACAGCCTGGAGGACAAGCAGTACCTGGAGAGGCTCAGACCTGCTGGGGGTGAGTTTCATCCTTCAGTGCTAAAGTTTGCCCTAAAGAATGGCTCAGAATATTTTTTTCTGTCAGGTCTAGAGACTTACTTCTGTAAAAATCAAATACAAATTGATAGTTTAATTAAATAGTTTTCAGGTTTGTTCTGTTCTCCACAGGTATTTAATTTCTGGTTTAGTTGTACTTAATGGCATTTTTATTCTCTGTTTAAGTAGTAATGACTGGCAGTACTTCCCAGTAATGCTGAGTGCTGGCTTTTGGCCTGAGTGCTCAGGAAATCTTTCCATTTGATGAAGTGGTTGCTGTGGAAGGGAGGATTGCTGACTCACCACTACCCCAGCATGTGCCAGAGCTCACACACCTCACACCCAGCACTCAGCATTGCTCCTGCTAGTGTTTTAGCAAGTTTTTATCAAGTTTTATCAGCTTTTATCAAGTGCCACAGCTGTGCAGGACAAGCACAGGCTCTGCATTCTGCTTTCTGAAGGAGCTTGACCTCACACACAACACTTATATTCTTCCCTGACTTCTTCTCTTTGGTACTTCAAGTTTGGTTTGTTTTTTTCTCCTCTGAAAATCACATGAGGAAATACTCTGTGTAGGAGCTACTGGCATCTTTCTGATCAAAATTTCAATGGTATTTTGTGGAGGAAAGTGGAATATTCCTTTACTCAAACAGTTTTAAAATAAAGGATGGATTGTCAAGTCTGGCTGGATTGCAGCAGAAGGTTAAAACTGGTGCCTGCTACTTCCTCCTGCAAATACCCAGTGCTGCAGTGGAATCCCCAGGTTTCTTTTCCAGAGGATGATTGTTTTGGCATTCACTGAAGCTCCAGAAACAGTAAAATGCCTTTTTTGGAGGGGGTCACATCTGTGTGGCTCCAGCTGCAGCCACCAAAGCACCCCAGGGCTGGGGTTCTGACCCTGCAGCACCTGCCAGGCTGATTTCTCTACAGCTTGACAGCCACACTTGGTTTTTTTGCAATTTGACCCAAAACCCTCTATTTTTTCCTAATTTCAGCAGCCTTTTTTACTGCCTGGTGTTTGTATATTTTACTGCTCTGGCAGTCATGGCAGATATCAGAACTGGAGGATTTTGGGGAATGCTGTTGCTTTGCAGAGCCTTGTTGCACCAGCTGCTACAGGGCCAGAGAGGAAATACTGACACCTGAACCTTCCTTTTGTAACATTTTATGGGTGTATTTTGCTAATGATATGAAACATTCATGAGCTAGGAAAGGATCTGGTAATTTTATTCTCACAGTCCTGAGTTACTTTTTTCCAGTATTTTTAAGTTCTTTGAATATTAATGGCAAATGGATCCTAAGTAACCCAAGCTCTAAGTGGCTTCTTGTGTGTGTGGGTGGAGAATTTTCAGCTTTGTGCCTGTTCAGTGGGTTTTGGGTTAGTTTTTGGCAGTGTTCAGTGTTTGTGTTATCATTGTTGAGCATACCAAGCTGCTTCCTGGAATGGCTGAGGGGGAAAAATGATAGCTGCAACTTAATTTCAAATAAAGAAATAGAACCTGAGCACAGCATTAAAGAGAGAAGCAGTTTGAGTGCAAGAGCAAAAAGCTTTTGGAAGTGTTCAGACTTTCTGATTTTTTTTTTTAATTAAGGTGATTCCAGTGCCTGAAGTAAAAGTTCCTGGTAATATTTCAGGATTTGTATTTGGACTACAGGATGGGAATTTTTTTTGTCTTCAGTAATCTCTGGAGTAAAAATTATAATAGAATGAAGGAGGGGATTTGAACAAATTTTGACATTTTACTGCCTGTGTTTCAGCTGGAGACAGAATATTCCATAAACAATGGGATGAGTTTCTGCTAGAGAACCCAAGGAAAATATCTGTACATACACTGGTATTTCCTCTGCTCCCAAGGGCACCTCCTGCTTTTCTTTCAGTTTGATTTGTGAGATTTTGTTCTGTGCTTAGAACCCCCCAGGGATGTCCTGGCTCTCCTGAGCACGGTGCCTGAACCCCCAGCACATCCTTGGGGTGCCAGGGTTTGATTCCTGTGCAATCCTGCTGTTTCTGTGCCTCCCAGCAGTGCAGGAGGAGAGAAAATGAAATTTTGCCAGTCAGAAAAATGTTACTCTGGAAGTTGTGCAAGTCACAGCAGAAGAAACTGAGCTAATTTACCAGTATTTTGTGAGAAATATAGAAATTACAAAGGATTATAGAAATTTTTATTACAGTTTGTTGTTTGGCCTTTTCCACAGTGGTGAGGAATTTTTCCAGGATTTTTTAGGAAGGAAGTTGACCAGGATTTTTCTAAGTACTGTTTGAACTATTGTGCTGGGTTAAGGAACAAAATTTGACATTTTTTGCCATACAGAAATCAGAAAATAGTCAAACTGGTGGAACTCTGTGGAACTCTGACCTTTTTTTTTCTTTTTTTTTTTGATTGGGTCAATGAAACCAGAATTCTTTTCAAAAAGTGAAATTATTTGCAGAAATAATACCATGACAGATTTCCCTGTTAAGGAAAATCTAACTTCTTGACTGAAGGAAACTAAGAAGAAAATTATATTATGGGGGTTTATTTGCATATGGGGAATGTGGCTATCAATAATTAATTATTATCCCATCTTTAGTAAGTTTTGATGTTGTGTTCTCTCCAGTGAAATCATTTTACTTCAGTGAAAAAAAAGAGGGAATGACAGGATTTGAATGCATCCTATGATTTGATTGGGGATTTGAAGGGACAAAAAGAACCAAACCCAAGGCATTTATTGATGATTTGTTAATATTGATGATTTGTTAAGATTTATTAATATCCTTAATGACCAGCTCCTTGCATTTTTTCTTCCCTCCCTGCTGGGATCACTCCAGGAGTCCGGCAGCCTTTGGTGGGTGAGTGCAGATCAGAGCTCAGGCCAGGAGCCTCTGGAAATGGGATTCTAAATTTGTTTGATGTTCTTTCAATTCTCATTTTGCTGTGAAATCTTTGGCCTGTTCAGTTTCTAAATGTTTCTTCTACCTCACAATAATGAAGGTGGCTGGTGATGAATAATAATGAACCTGTAGCTGCTCTTTCTCTGCCCCTGTGTTATTGTTATAATACTAAAAATGGCTTTTACCTGAAGGAGAGCAGGGTGGGAATGGGATTTTGGGAATTAGGAATTGTTCCCTGGCAGGGGCTGGGATGGAATTCCCAGATCCCCTGGATCCCTGGCAGTGGGCACTGGGTGGGATTTAAGGTCCCTTCCAACCCAAACCATTCCAGGATTCTCTCATTCCTGATGCTGTGGTTTTTCTTTATAACCAACCATAAATAGGGCATCAGAGACATGACAGGAAAATGTGTTGGTGGCTTTCAGTTCAGCAATATTTCAAGAGCAAATATAAATCCCTTCATGTAAACATTTAAAGCCCCAGAGAGCCAGGACTTGGACAAGAATAACAAAGAATTTACTTAGAGAAAGATTTCTAATCTTAGAATGCCACATTTTATCCTCTTGGGCCAACAAATTCCTGAGCTGAGCTGCATTCATACTTTTTGGAGTTGATTTTGCACTGTGTTGAAAATGAAAAAAAAAAAGATGTGCCAGGGTTTTTTGGGTGTAGCTGCAAATGTGTGGTACCTGTTTGTTATAAGTACATATTCTATTATTAGCTTTTTGCAAACATTAAAATGAATGCTAGATGTATAATGCTGGAAAACTTTGCTGAGTGTATATAGTTTCTTTTAGTTCTGCTATTAACAAAACTTAGAAATGATAGTGTGATAAATATATATTTTTCTGAGATTAAACATGGTGATGTAAAAAAGCTTTTGTTCATATAACCAACTCAGAAAATAATTTTTAAAAAATCAGAAAAATCTTCACATTCTTAAATTGTCAGTGCAAGACACCAGAACCTCAGAGAATAAATTTATTAATCTTCCATTATCAGGGAGTACTGACAAGATAGAGCCACAAGGAGAAAAAAATGAAAAAAAAAGAGTTGATTTAGAGGTTGGGGGGGGATGATTTTGAATAATGCATGAAGGTCTACGAATATGCAACAGGTTGATGTGTTTTCTGAGTTAGTTACACGAACAAAAGTTATTTTAAATCACCATGTTATAGTCGCAGAAAAATATATATTAATAATAATAATATATATTAAATGTCAAGCACCCAGCTGTAATAACCTTTTGCTTTATTGTCTTTGTCTCCTATTGTCTCCTATTTTTTTTAATTGTCTTTGTCTCCTGTTTTTCCTATTAAACCATTTTAAAATTTACCAAGAAAGTGCAGCTGGTTTTTCACAGTGCTGCTGGGGGGATCTGAGCTCTGCTTGGAGCATTTCCTCGCTCTGAAGTTGTTGTGTGTGTCACCAGCCCGGGTGATCGATGTGTCCCATGGGAAGATCGACGTGGCCGAGAGCTGCCTGGAGGAGACGGGCGGGCTGGGCGTGGACATCGTGCTGGATGCCGGAGGTACCGCGGGGAGCTCCTGCCTTTGGGAATTCCATCTCTTTGCATTTCCTGGAATTTCACCTCTTCCTGCTTCTCGGGAATTCCATCTCTTTGCTTTTCCTGGAATTTCATCTCTTCCTGCTTCTCGGGAATTTCATCTCTTTGCTTTTCCTGGAATTTCATCTGTTCCTGCTTCTCGGGAATTTCATCTGTTCCTTTTCCCTGGGAATTTCATCTATTCCTGCTTCTCGGGAATTTCATCTGTTTGCTTTCCCTGGGAATTTCACCTCCTCCTGCATTGGGGAATTCCATCTGTTTGCTTTTCCTGGGAATTTCACCTGGTCCTGCTTCTTGGGAATTTCACCTGGTCCCTTTCCCTTGGAATTTCACCTGGTCCTGCTCCTTGGGAATTTCACCTGTTCATCCCCCTTTGGGAATTTCATCTGCTCCTGCTTCTCGGGAATTTCATCTGTTTCTGCCCCTTGGGGATTTCATCTGTTTCCTCTCCCTTGGGAATTTCATCTGCTCCCTTTGCCTTGGGAATTTCTTCTGTTTCTGCTCCTTTGAGAATTCCATCTGTTCCCTTTCCCTTGGGAATTTCATCTGTTCCTGCTCCCTGGGAATTTCACCTGGTCCTGCTTCTTGGGAATTTCATCTGTTCCTGCTCCCTTGGGGATTTCATTTGTACTCTCTCCCTTGGGAATTTCACCTGCTCCCTTTGCCTTGGGAATTTCATCTGTTCCTGCTTTTTGAGAATTTCATCTGTTCCTGCTCCCTTGGGGATTTAATTTGTACTCTCTCCCTTGGGAATTTCACCTCTTCCTGCTACCTTAGGAATTTCATCTGTTCCTGCTCCGTTGGGAATTTCATCTGTTCCTGCTTTTGGGAATTTAATCTGTTCCTGTTCCCTTGGGAATTCCATCTGTTCCTGCTCCCTTGAGGATTTCATTTGTACTCTCTCCCTTGGGAATTTCATCTGCTCCCTTTGCCTTGGGAATTTCTTCTGTTTCTGCTCCTTTGAGAATTCCATCTGTTCCCTTTCCCTTGGGAATTTCATCTGTTCCTGCTCCCTGGGAATTTCACCTGGTCCTGCTTCTTGGGAATTTCATCTGTTCCTGCTCCCTTGGGGATTTCATTTGTACTCTCTCCCTTGGGAATTTCACCTGCTCCCTTTGCCTTGGGAATTTCATCTGTTCCTGCTTTTTGAGAATTTCATCTGTTCCTGCTCCCTTGGGGATTTAATTTGTACTCTCTCCCTTGGGAATTTCACCTGTTCCTGCCTCTTTGGAATTTCATCTGCTCCCTTTGCCTTGGGAATTTCATCTGTTCCTCTCCCTTGGGAATTTCATCTGTTCCTGCTCCGTTGGGAATTTCATCTGTTCCTGCTTTTGGGAATTTCATCTGTTCCTGCTCCCTTGGGAATTTCATCTGTTCCTCTCCCTTGGGAATTTCACCTCTTCCTGCTCCCTTAGGAATTTCATCTGTTTCTGCTTTTGGGAATTTCATCTGTTCCCTTTCGCTTGGAATTTCATCTATTCCTGCTCCCTTGGGAATTTCCTCTGTTCCTGCTTTTGGGAATTTAATCTGTTCCTGTTCCCTTGGCAATTTCATCTGTTCCTGCTTCTTGGGAATTTCAGTTGTTCCCTCTCCCTCGGGAATTTCATCTGTTCCTTCACCCACTGCTGCAAGCAGCTCCTCATCAGCTGCTAAATGTGGCTGAAATATTCCTCTGTTTAAAACTGAACATTTAAAAATGATTAATTAATTTAAAGAGTAGAGCTGTGACATTGTTGTTTGTGCTGCCTTGTTTGAATACAGAAATTAACCCTAATTAACAGCACTGTCCACCTCTGTTGGAAACCAAGTCTAATTGGTGAAAGCTCTGAAGTTGCTATTCAGAGTTATGTAAATNTTATATTATGTATACTATAATATAAATGCTATAATATATTTTAAAGTTGTTATATATGGTGTTTTATATATTATGCATTCATGATATATTATATATTATGATATATATGATATATTATATATTTCATATATTTTATATCTTATATATAAGCATATTTATGTACTTATATTTTATATACTGTATTATGTATAATATATATTATGTTATATATTATATAGTATAGGCTATATTACTAGTTTATATTATTCCTATATAGTATTATAAATAGAAGCAAATTATTACTCTGAATAGTGACTTCAAAACTATCACAAAATATTATTCTGAATAAGATATATAAAACACTCAGGGTATAAATAAAATAATAAATTCTGAGTTTTCAATGATTTTTAGCTGAAACAACTGTAAAACTTAGAGTTCCACTGAAATATGTGGAAATAAATACATCTTGAATTTTCCACATTTTCTCCTGAGCTCAGAGGAATTTTTTCTCCCTCCCCAGTGAGGTTATTCAGTGCTGAAGATGAACCAGCTCCCAAATCTCAGCTGCTGCCTCACAAGCACGACATCATCACCCTGCTTGGGGCTGGGGGCCACTGGATAACCACGGAAAAGGACCTGCAGGTAAAGATCCTGTGGCAAGGAGTCCTTTGTCCCACAGAAAATAGAGATACAAACACATAAAACTCTTGTTTCAACCTGTCAGTGTTACAAATTTCCTCTCTTTTAAGTGTGTGCAAGAGGTGGTTTTTGTTTAGTTTAATCACTTCTGTAAAACAACCATTTAAGCTTTATTTTTGTACAGGAAAATGTAACTAAGTAACATTTTTCTTCCATTTGCTTCAGTTGGATCCTCCAGACAGCCATTCCTTGTTCCTTAAGGGAGCCACAGTGTCCTTCCTGAACGATGAGATCTGGAACTTGTCCAATGTGCAGCAGGGGAAATACCTCGATATCCTTTGGTGCTCCTGTGGAATTCCCACTGCTCCAAGGAGTGAAAATACAGCTGGGAAATCCCACTGAGAATTCTCCTCTGCTCAGTGCTGCACCCAGCTGAAAGGTGCAGCTAGAGTTTAAGAGACACTCAGGTTTTAAGGTATTCTCTGCATTCCTTTTAAATACATCAGGGAATCCCAGACTGGTTTGGTGGGAAGGGACCTCAAATCCCAGGCAGGGATACCTCCCACTGTCCCACTGCTCCCAGCCCCAGTGTCCAACCTGGCCTTGAAAATGTCTCTACATTCCTTAAAAGCAATGCTGCAAAGCACCCATTCTCCAATTAATTGAAGACTTGATTCTATACATTTTTATTTTATTCAGGTGACATTTTGGATTTTTTTTTTGTTCTTGTGCATTTGGGCATTGGATGAATCACCTATAAACTTAATGCACTCATATTCATTGCAAAAGTGGAAGTGTTTTGAGTTCCTAACTTTTCCTTTATTTGCAATGTACAGAAATATTATGTACATAAAATGTACTGATTTGTTTTGTCCCTAAAATGTAGGGGTGGGAAAAGGAAAAGAAATGTCTCCTACGTTTGGGCTGATGCAGCTGGACTGAGCTACCTGGACATTTTCAGCCCTGCAAGGTTTGGNCATCTGTTCCCTTTCCCTTGGGAATTTCACTTGTTCCATCTCCCTTGGGAATTTCACCTCTTCCTGCTCCCTCGGGAATTTCATCTGTTCCTTCACCCACTGCTGCAAGCAGCTCCTCATCAGCTGCTAAATGTGGCTGAAATATTCCTCTGTTTAAAACTGAACATTTAAAAATGATTAATTAATTTAAAGAGTAGAGCTGTGACATTGTTGTTTGTGCTGCCTTGTTTGAATACAGAAATTAACCCTAATTAACAGCACTGTCCACCTCTGTTGGAAACCAAGTCTAATTGGTGAAAGCTCTGAAGTTGCTATTCAGAGTTATGTAAATAAAATATTAGTACATATTATTATGCTGGATATNAGCTGAAACAACTGTAAAACTTAGAGTTCCACTGAAATATGTGGAAATAAATACATCTTGAATTTTCCACATTTTCTCCTGAGCTCAGAGGAATTTTTTCTCCCTCCCCAGTGAGGTTATTCAGTGCTGAAGATGAACCAGCTCCCAAATCTCAGCTGCTGCCTCACAAGCACGACATCATCACCCTGCTTGGGGCTGGGGGCCACTGGATAACCACGGAAAAGGACCTGCAGGTAAAGATCCTGTGGCAAGGAGTCCTTTGTCCCACAGAAAATAGAGATACAAACACATAAAACTCTTGTTTCAACCTGTCAGTGTTACAAATTTCCTCTCTTTTAAGTGTGTGCAAGAGGTGGTTTTTGTTTAGTTTAATCACTTCTGTAAAACAACCATTTAAGCTTTATTTTTGTACAGGAAAATGTAACTAAGTAACATTTTTCTTCCATTTGCTTCAGTTGGATCCTCCAGACAGCCATTCCTTGTTCCTTAAGGGAGCCACAGTGTCCTTCCTGAACGATGAGATCTGGAACTTGTCCAATGTGCAGCAGGGGAAATACCTCGATATCCTTTGGTGCTCCTGTGGAATTCCCACTGCTCCAAGGAGTGAAAATACAGCTGGGAAATCCCACTGAGAATTCTCCTCTGCTCAGTGCTGCACCCAGCTGAAAGGTGCAGCTAGAGTTTAAGAGACACTCAGGTTTTAAGGTATTCTCTGCATTCCTTTTAAATACATCAGGGAATCCCAGACTGGTTTGGTGGGAAGGGACCTCAAATCCCAGGCAGGGATACCTCCCACTGTCCCACTGCTCCCAGCCCCAGTGTCCAACCTGGCCTTGAAAATGTCTCTACATTCCTTAAAAGCAATGCTGCAAAGCACCCATTCTCCAATTAATTGAAGACTTGATTCTATACATTTTTATTTTATTCAGGTGACATTTTGGATTTTTTTTTTGTTCTTGTGCATTTGGGCATTGGATGCATCACCTATAAACTTAATGCACTCATATTCATTGCAAAAGTGGAAGTGTTTTGAGTTCCTAACTTTTCCTTTATTTGCAATGTACAGAAATATTATGTACATAAAATGTACTGATTTGTTTTGTACCTAAAATGTAGGGGTGGGAAAAGGAAAAGAAATGTCTCCTACGTTTGGGCTGATGCAGCTGGACTGAGCTACCTGGACATTTTCAGCCCTGCAAGGTTTGGGTGCTTTTGGCTTTAGGGACTTGTGTCACAAATTGATCACTTTTTAAAAGAACTTGAGCTTCAAATATCAGCCTGATTGCCCTTAAAATGAAGGATTAACCTTATTGTTTGAGTTTCATACAAAGGCTGAATTAACTCCCCATTAACTCACAGATCCCTCAGTGTGCTCCAAGAATTTCCAGCCTCTGCTGGGTTCCCAACTTCATTTTGGCTTTTTGTCAGGTGCCTGGATGAACAGTCACAACAGCTACCTGGTCCCAAAATCTCTTCTCTTCATTCTGCACATAAAATGCCATTGATTAATGATAGATTGGTGTTGTACTAGTGCAGGCTGCACTTGTATTTCATATTGAAATCATTGAAATGTTTCTTATTGAATTTCTGCATCCTATTTGAGGAAATTAAGTTTTTGATATAGAAACAAGTGCAAAAATCTGATCTAAAGCCTGGAATTGAGGTTCATTTTCATTTTACCTTGATCTGGCTGAGTTTGTATCAATACAGGGCTGTGACCAGCAAATGTGATTGTAAAGAGATTTCTCTCCAGCTCTATTGTTCCTTAACAGTCCTCTTGGATACCCATCCTGGAAGATATCATGGAGAAATTATCAAATAGCATTTTCAGGTGAGAGAGGTGGAGTTTTTATTGTGGGTTTTTCAATTCAGCATTAGAAGCAGAAAACTCTTGCCAGCACTAAAACTTTAGGAAATAGGAAGATTCCATAATAAGGAGTCTTGGATTTTGTTATGGATTCCCAGCCATAATAAGGTGGGAATGGAATTTCCCTTCCTTATAGCAGGATACAACTACTGTGAAGCAGAACCCTCCCCACCACCCTCTTTTTTCCCCCTGCAAGAAGGATATTTTTATTTATTTTTATTTATTGTGGCTCCTGTTTGCTTTGGGGCTTTTCCCCTCTGTGCCCTGAGGCAAAGTTATGAAGCTGTTACTTTGGGGAGGGAGATTGACACAGTGAAAGTAAAATGTGTCCTGTGATATTTTTCTTGGTCTGACTGTGCTAACCAGCACGCTTTTTTGTTTATTTTTTTTTAACAATTTTACTGTTTAATTTTAGGCCTCAGCTGGATGAACCCATCCCACTGTATGAAGCCAAAGTTTCTATGGAAATAGTTCAGAAGAATCAAGCAAGAAAGAGACAAGTCATCCAGTTCTGATTTCTCAGCCTGGGGAAGATAAAAAGATGTATTTGTGGAGTAAATCAGTGTACACTTGCAGGCAGTAAACAGAATTTAAACATTCTTTGTACCTCAGCACAAATGATCTCTGAAGCTTCCATGACTTGGGGGTTTTTTAATTCCCTTGAGCAAAATATTCCCATCAGCAGCTTCTAAAGAAGCAGCCTTGACAAAAAAATCTTGTCTGCCCTCCTGCCCTTAATAATGTCAGAAATACCTACAGGCAAACTCAGTTGCTATTGTTTTTCAACCCTAAGAAATTAAAGAGGGGAAAAAGGATACTTTTATTAGTCAGTAGTTACTTTTACAGTTACCTTTTGCTTTTGACTGCACTGCGACCGACTGCTACACTTAACAATCTTAATCCACATTTAAAATTGTTTTTCAATTGAAGGACAGGAAAAAATTTGAGGTTTGCAAGAGTGCCAGATGGGAAGGACATGGTACTGACAGCAGGATCCCTTCATTTCAGCACTAAGGCAGTAGACCTGGTAAATCCAGGAGTCCCCAAGCTGGTGGAATTGTGTGAGTCAGATGTTTGAGGTGCTTTGTGTAGCTTGTGACCTTTGATGTCTCCGTGTGCTGTGCACTTTCATTTCCCCTCTTCTGACCTCAGCACAGCCCAGATCTCTGCAGCATTATCCATTACTGTGGCCTGAAAGTCAGCAGAGGGGAAGGAACAGCATTTTGCTTTCCTCAAAGCATGAGCCTTCCTACATGCTCTGATTTGAGAGCAAAAATACTTTTTCAGCCTTATTGCTCATTTTCAGTGAGGATCACTCAAACCATGGACATGGGCACTTCAAAGCAATGCCAGGAGTGGGAAAATTGGAGAGAAAACAGAGGATCCAGAACCACACTCCATCTGTCTCCCCTCACTCACTGGGCTTGGAGGAGGATCTGGATAAACGATGCACAGCCAGCCCATGAAATCAGCAGTAACTCTGATTTTTTTGCAGCCTCGGACAGGAGCTGGGCTTTGTGCCCATCTGGAGCATGCCCTGATGATGCTCAGATTTTCTTCAACGTTTCCAAAATAAAGCAGATGAAACAAAAAAATTAAGAAATCTAAAAAGCCAAGCACAAGCAGTGACCAAAATTGCAGGTGGAAAATTTTTAACAGTATTGTTTTACTTTTGTTAAATCTTTTGTCAGTAGAGACGTTGCTTTTAACGTATTTATGACTTTTGAACCACGTGTATTTCTAGTTATACCTTTCTAGTATTTACGCCTTTTGAACTCCATATACAACAGATGAGTGCCATCGAAAGTAGTTTTCTCTCCCAAACAGACTAAAACACTCGTTTCTTTCTCCCAAAGAGACTGAACCCCGTGTGTTTCGTGTCCCACGGCACAGCCCCAGCCCCGGTATCTGCACCGGGCATTTGTCCCGGGGTCAGCCGTGTGGCGATGGTGCCGAAGCCGGGCCCAGCCCTTCCAGCCCGATGTGCGAGTGCTTTTGGAAGGGCACGGACACCATTTCAGCGCCGTCTGTGTTGGTGCTTCATGTTTGTGCTGCCCGTGCGGGCGGAGCGGGGCTGGCGGGAGCCGCGCTCCCCTCAGAGCCCCTGAGGGCGGCAGCAATGGCGGCGCCGCTCCCTCAGCGCCGCCCCGGGGCGGAGCGGCCGCGCTTTGGCGCCAAGACGGGAGTGCGGCTGCTCCTGGCCCCGCTCGGCCATGGCCGCCCCTGCCGAGCCCGGGCACTCACCTGGCTTCAAGAAGCCGCCGGCGCTGCTGCGGCTGAAGCGCAAACGTCCCGGGCGGAGGAGCGACCCCGCCGCCGCCGCGGATGCCGCCGCTGCCCCGGCCCCGCGGGGCCCCTCTGCGGCCGGCCGCCGGCGGAACCCCTTCTCCAGCCTGGACAATGCTCCGCAGCGGGCGGCGGCCGCCCCTCAGCCTCCGGCAGCGGCCCCGGCGGGCGGGGATCCATCGGCAGCGCCCTTCTGGCAGGTGGGT
>VXBI01008777.1:44622-57368 GCA_013397375.1 Toxostoma redivivum | reverse complement strand
GCCATCACTGTCACCCTCAGCTCTCAGCCCTCAGCCATCACCCCAAGCCCTTTTCGATGCAGCCCCGGGCTCACCCCCGGCTCCTCCAAGGCCCTGCTGGGCTCCAGCTGTTGCTCAGCGCTGGGTGCAGTTCTTGTGCTCGTTTGTTTGCAGCCCAGAGTGCTGATGATCACTCAGAAATGTCACTGTAAGGGCAGTTTTAAAAATGATCAGCCTGATGCATCCTTTGTGCTGTGCCTTATGTTGCTCTTTCATTCAGTTTTTAGAGCCGGCCTGTGAAGAGAAGCGCCCCAGGACAGCAGAGCCTGCTGAAAGTTCTGACATCCTTTCCCTAAGCCAGGTATGAAACACTGCTGAAAAAAACCACAGCTGTTCTCAGGGCACACAGAAAGCTGGAACTGTTTCACTTGGTGTTTGGTGGCCCATCTCTGCATAAAAGAATGTACTAAAATGTCAGTAATCAAGGAAATTTCTTATACTGATGTTTCCTTTTCTGGTATCAGTCTTTTAAACCCTGATCTCACTGCTGTTTGTAGTTCCATGCACAGAGGTTGTTGTCTTTCAGTTTTATTAACAGGTTAACTATAATTATACTGTCTTTTAGTTTTATATGTAGTTGAGATGAGGCTGTTCTTCACCAGACAGACTTCCTGCAGTCTGGTTTTCAGCTGCAGAAATGGAGTACTTCATCAGGCACATAAGAAAGCAAGAGTTCCTGAAAACCAGCCCTCGAAATCGAAACAGAGTTTCAACAGACATTGTCCAAAGTTGTTCTAGCTACAGAAACTGAAGTTCAAACTAAATTAGAAAGGTAGAAAAAAGAGAATGAATTGTCCTGGTGGTGCCCAGGCTTTACAGCCACCAGGAAAGGATGAAATGAAACGAAATAACCATTTTTGGCATGGAAATCCTTGTCTTCAAAATATCAGGCTCAGAGCTTTTTTATTTTAATAATTTATCGTTTTATTTGTTCCTAGTTTATATTGTTGGAAGGAGCCATGAGTGCAAGCCCTCTCATGTGGTTTTTATAGGCAGTAGAATGGAGTATTTCTAATAATGGAGTATTTCTATTAGAATGTGGTACTGAGTAAAATAATGAAAATAACAAACCATGCCTTTGGTTCATCCTGTGTAATTTTCAGGTGTAATTTTCTGTGAGTTAACTGAGGCTGTTTCTGTTTGCTCAGGACCTTCATTCACCTCTTACTGTACCCAAAGCTCCCTCCTCACCACGACAGGAATTCCCTGCAGACTGGAGCATTAAAACCCGAGTTCTCTTCATGTCCTCCCAGCCCTTCACGTGGGCAGAACACCTGAAAGCTCAGGAGGAGGCGCAGGGCTTCGCTCAGCACTGCAGAGCTACACAAACCCCCTTGCCCCAGAGCGTGCAGGTGAGAGCTGGGGGGGCGGCTGGAGCTGCAGCTCTGGTTCCTGGCAGCTTTTCCACGCCCCTCACAGCCTGTGGGACCCGCAGGAGCCGCGGCTGTGCACGGAGCTGCGCTGTGCCTTCCAGCAGAGCCTGGTGTACTGGCTGCACCCCTCGCTGCCCTGGCTGCCGCTCTTCCCTCGCCTCGGGGCTGACAGGAGGATGGCAGGGAAGGCTTGTCCTTGGGCACAGGACGAGGCCTTGCAGCAAGTGCTCATGAGCGAGTGGTGAGTGCAGCCAAGTTACTGGTGGGCTGGTTGGAGTGAGACAGGGAGATTTTAATTCATGGTTTGGGTTGGGAGGGACCTTAAGAATCATCACATTTCAACCCCTGCCATGGCAGGGACACCTTCCACTGTCCCAGGCTGCTCCAACCCCAGTGTCCAACCTGGAAATGAGCAGTTCAGGGATCCAGGGGCAGCCACAGCTGCTCTGGCAATTCCATCCCAGCCCCTCCCCACCCTCCCAGGGAACAATTCCTAATTCCCAGTATCCCATCCAGCCCTGCCCTCTGGCAGTTTAAAACCATTCCCTTTCCCCCGGCACTACTTACAGGGATAAAAACTCCCTCCCCCAGGGAACTTCCCACCCTCTCAGGGAACAATTCCCTCCCAACATCCCATCCAGTCCTACCTTGAAGCCATTCCCCGTGTGCTGTCCCTCCATCCCTTATCCCCAATCCCTCTCCAATCACTGGGGCAGACCTGCCCGCTGTGACAGCGCCGTTTAATCCCCCGGCAGGTCGGTGAGCTTCACCTCTCTGTACAACCTGCTGAGGGCGCGGCTGTGTCCGTATTTCTACGTGTGCGCGGCGCAGTTCTCGGTGCTGTTCCGGGCCGCGGGGCTGGCGGGCAGCGCCGTCCCCACCGCCGCCATGGCGCCCACCACGCGCGGCCTCCGCGAAGCCATGAGGAGCGAGGGTAAGGGCAGCGGGGCTGGGCGGAGCCTTCAGTGCTCCCTCCTGGCGGCAAAATTCAGCCACACGCACCACGGGTTCACCTGCAAAATGGAGACAGGGGAGTCCTGTAACAAAGAGGCATTCCCTAGGGTCTCTCCAATTTTTGGAGTTCTCCCTTTTTATCCCAATTTCCCATCCACATTTCCCTCTCTCTTTCCCCATGGGCTGAAGTACTTGAGAGGTCCAGACCTCCCTAAGATCCCTGAGATTCCCCTCTAATGTGCCACCCTCCCTTTTAATTTTAATTCTTATAGAATTCATGGTTTTTCCCCATCACTTCTTTCATCTTTCAATATCCAGTTTCATCTATCAGCAAACCTACAGTTTGTTTGTAAAGGCAAATATCTTTTTTTTCCCATTCATCAATCAGTGGAATCCTTCTCATTGGTTCTTTTATCTCTCAGTGCTGGTTTTATCTCCCAGCAGACCCACAGCTCGTTTGTAAAGACAAATCCCTCATTCCTCTCACTTTCCTCCACTTCAGGCATAGAGTTCTCCTTACCTTTGCTGGAGGAGAGTAGAACCAGGAAACAGAAAAACTCTGAGGAGAGTTTGGAAACAGAAACCACTGATGGCCTGGGAGGGAGCAGCAGTGTGGAGGATGTGGGGTGAGTACCAACGTTGTGCAGTGCTGGAATTCAAGGGCATCTCCAGGCTCCTGCACAATCCATTTGGGAATCCCTCCTCGGAGGCACTGCCCTCCTGACACTGCTCCTGTGTCCCCAGGGAACCAGCTCCCAGCGATGATGATGATGAGGGAAGTTTCTCTTGGCTTGAGGAGATGGGAGTCCAAGACAAGGTGAAGAAACCAGATACTATTTCCATCCAACTGTATCCTTCCTTTGATGTGTGCACCAGCCAGCTGTTACAGCGCTGTGGTACACATTTAAGTTCTGTAGAACTTTTTGAGAACTGTTTTCCAAATATGAATCCTCACGTTCCTGCATGTTATGAAATACTGCATTTTTTTTTAAAGTTACTTCGCAAGTATTTCTAGGATTTAAAGCCAGGATTAAGATGCTGCTTAATATTTGAAGAACAGATGTGGGTGAGGGTGGTGTTTGGTTTTGGGGATTTTGGTCAGATGGGGTGTGGGGGGTTCACTGCTCCAGCTTTTTGGCACATGGACGCCTCCCACTGGCCCGTGGTTTTCCCTTGACTGGGCTCTGCAGGCGCAAGGAGAAGCACGAGGTGCAGGTGGATCACAGGCCCGAGTCGCTGGTGCTGGTGAGGGGCAGCAACACCTTCACGCTGCTCAATTTCCTCATCAGCTGCCGCAGCCTGGTGGCCGTGGCGGGGCCGCAGGCGGGGCTGCCCCCGACGCTGCTGGCCCCGGTGGCTTTCCGGGGCGGGACCATGCAGACGCTCAAGGTGAGGGAAGGGACGCCGCTCCTCTGGGAAGGGGAGGGAAGTGGTTTCCTTACCCAGGGGATCTGACTTGGTGGCGTTTCCCTCAGGCACCACAGCGGGACTTTTGTAGCTAAAGCCTGAGTCAGCATTTCGTCTGCAGGCACAGCCTGTCCCTAAATCCCCACAACACATCCCAGCGTTCCTTCCTCGCCTCCTGAGGGACAAGAGGCTGAGCAGAACTGCCCAGAGGGAAGATGGTCGTTAAGATTTCCCCCAGATCTTGGGGGGTGTCAGACCATCTCAGCCCCCGAGCCACAGCTCACCAGCTGCTCCTGCAAGGAATGGTTTGGTTTGGGAGGGACCTCAAATCCCACCCAGTGCCACCCCTGCCATGGCAGGGACACCTCCCACTGTCCCAATGTCCAACCTGGCCTTGGGCACTGCCAGGGATCCAGGGGCAGCCACGGCTGTGCCAGGGCTCCCCCAGCCAAGAATTCTTTCCCTCTATCTAACCCAAACTTCCTCCCGGTAAGAACAGGCTGAGCTTCTTGTTCCACCAGAGAAGTTCATCCTGTTCTGCACTTCCCAATCCCTACAGCATCCCTGCAGTCCTGGGGGTTCATTTTAGGAGTTGTTACAGGGCCAGCAGAACCTCGTGCTGAGAATACGGAGCAGTGTTTCTGTTTCCTGTGGCACTGTGGTGTCACAGCTCGTCGCGGCCGTGTGAGTGCAGCTCTGACCGCGCTGTTGTGCCCTAGGCCCGGACTCTGAGCGGCCGTGCCCGGGTGCAGGGGGGCTTTGAGGACGCCTTCAGCCTGGAGGTGCTGGGGCCCGTGCTGCCGCACGCCCTGCACGCCCTGACGCTGCTGCTGGGCCCGGCTCAGCGCGGCTCCTTCCGAGCCCTGCTCAGCCCCCACGAGCCCAGCGCCGCCTTCAACGCGGCCCCGCCCCAGGTGAGCCACCCCGCCAGCGGGCAGCACTAACCCGGTCCAGGCACTGAGTCAGGGGCCTGAGTTCTTCAGAGAGAAATCAGAGTGCAAGGATGGAATTAAAGCCTTTGGATGATTGGAGTATGTTAGGCCACTCACACACAAAGTGTAGGTTTAGCTTTTAGTGTAAGTAAGTAGAATGGGTTTTTAGTGCTTTTAGTAAGTAAAAGGTCTTAAATACCAGTGTAGAAGTTCGAGTTCTAGTGAAGGTTGAAAAACACAGTCCTAGATACAGGTGCTTCCATGGAGGCTCCAAGAATTAGTTTAGATATAATAAAGCTATAGTAAAAATATTGCTTACATTTCTCAGAACAAAATAGACCATATGCATAGTTTATACATGGCCTGGCATGCTGGGGAGCTGGGATTCTAGCAGGTTAAGAGGTGGTGGTCAGAGTTTGTTGGAAAGTTTCTATATAAGAACATGCATTAAGGAGGTCTAGGGCATTTTGCCACTGCATTTTGCCACTTGTTTTTTATGCCATGTGCTTTTATGCCATTTGCCTTTTACCTTTACTTTGCTTTTGCCTTTAAGACTGATGCACTTCTATAAATAACTTCATATAACTTTATATAACTTAACTATAATAACGTTATAATTTCTATAAATAACTTTATAGCAACTATTAACTGCTTGGCTCATTAAGAAAACAACCCAAGTTGAGGTCTAACCTCATAGAAACCAGGACCTTCCCATTGGCACCTGAATCCCCAGGATCACCACCTGCAGCCTGGGATATTTTGATTTAGGGTAAATCTGGGAGGAAACTTTTAATGAGGTTTCTTTAGGAAACACGTTCAAGCAGTTTTTTGGGGTTTTTTTTTAACTAGTTTGGGGAAAATATTTTCTTGGAGAGAAGTGGAAAAAAAAAAACCTGTTTATTTAACAGGGAAAGTATTTTTTAGTACAAAAATGAACAATACTAAACAGCAAAACTTTTCACTGCTCCAAAGACATGACAAATTCAGAAGAGTCTTTTTTGTGGTTGTAGCTTGGCTTATTTAGTTTGTTTTCAGTCCCTCCAGTGCTGGGAAATGCTGCAGCCAGGCCAGGCCTGGTGGGCTCCAGGTGTGAGCTTACAGTGCTTTTTTGGGTTTTTACTTTAGAGCAGGTTTGAACAATTTTAAGAAAAAGAGGGGGAAAAAATAGATGAGTTTTTTTGTTTCAGTTAGCTAGAATAACTAAAAGTAAAGGAGAGCTTTCTCCTGCTGTCTACTGCAGACAGCACAGTCTGTGTGAGGGATGTGGGGGTGTGAATGCAGACTCTGATAACAAACTCTGCACCTCTTCTCTCCCCCTTCACTCTTGGAACTAATTTTAAAGCTGTAGAACTCAGTATTAACACTAACAGACAATTGAGGTATACAAGGATCATAAAGGCACTTGCCAAGCCCCCAATCTGTGTCCCCACAGGAGGCTGTGCCCCAGGACCTGCCTGCCTGTGGGCTGCATCCCAGCACTTTGGATCAGCTGAGTCAGAGCCCCACGCTGGGGAAATCGTCCCTCCGCCTGCTGGAGATGAAGGATTTCTCCTACACCTGGAAGGCCTAGGAATGCTGCTGGGGGAGCTGGCTGCTCCTCAGGGCAGGGCAGGGCAGGAGGGACACGGGGGTGTCACACAACTGCTGCACGTGAACGCTTCCAGGGGCTTTGAAACAAAGGAAGGCAAAGGTCTCGGGCATCTTTTTTATTGTAGAAAATGTTTTTTAAATAAATGGTTTTATTAGTCTGGTTTGCCCATCCCTGGAGGTGGCACTCAGTGCTCTGGGCTGGGAGGGCTTTTCCAGCCTCAGGAATTCCATGGATCCCAAAGGAGCCGCTGTGTGCTGCCAGCAGGGGCTGACCAGGTGCTCTGAGTGCTTCCCTGCAGGTACCGGGGTCGCTTTTGGGGAGTCACTTTTCCACAGCTGCCAGGTGAGCACATTCCTGCAGCAGGGAATGCCAGGGCTGGGTGGGAATTCGAACCAACTCGTGCTTGTGCTCTCCAGCCATTTTTGTAACCTGGTTTTCCTTGCTGGAAATGAAGCTGTGGGTTTGGGATCACTGAGCAAACCCCTGCAAACTGAACGTGGGCACCTGGGGCAGCAAGAGCTTCCTCTGCCTCCAGAACCTTTCTGTCCACAGCAGGGATGCTGGAATTCCTGCTGATTAACCCTGGCTTTACAGAACTGCTGTGACCTGGCAGCTCCAGCAGCAAATCCCAGCTGCTCCCAGCTCTGGGATGCAGGGCTGTTCCTGAAGGATCTGTGACCCCCACCTTGAAGCCATGAAATCCAGACCTTTCATAAGAGTTACTTTTTCAATGGAGTCTTTAGTGGGACTGGATTTCTCTGCTGCTAGGAGAGAACTCAGGTCTTTACCTTATACATGGGAACCAGGGATACAGGAAAAGGAACAAACAATACACGGGGTTGTACATTCCCAAATTTGATCCTGTCCAGCTGTGAATTCTGAGCTGCCATGGAGAGCATGGATTGCAGAGAATCCTCAGCAGCTCCAAGGTTTGAGCGTGGCCAGGAGCTGCTCCCAGCCCCAGGGAGGAGCCAGACACCCCCAGCACGCCCAGAGCACCTCTTCCCACATTTCCTGGGGATTCCACACCTCCCAGGACAAGCTCCACACATTTAATGACACCAAAGGCCAAAGGGAAAAAGGTTTAATTCGAGACAACAACGTCCATGAAATGAAGATAACTGAAGCATTTCCAGAGCGCTCAGACAGACTCAGAGGGGCTTTTCTGTCTCCAAACCAACCCCAATTCCCTGCTGCACAGGAAGCACCGACCCTTGTCCCTGCAGAGCAAGGAGACTCCGTGTTCTGTGACACTGATGGGATCCAGAATTCCTCAGCCCCAGGGCCAAAGGGTCCTGAGCAGCCTGGCTGGGTTTGTTCTTCCCCCAGCCCCAGCTCAGGTTGACACCTCACAAACACGTGGCTGGGACAAGCACCTGAACAGCCCCAGTGCAGAAATCCTGGATCTGCCAGGGAGAGTGCACTGCCCTTCTGTGTGCACACAGATCAAAGAATAATGCGTCTTCAATAAAAAATAAAATAAAAAGCAGGAAAAGCTTTCTACAACCTCTCTGCTGTCCAACTGCCCAAACTCTCCATCAGGCTCCCTGAGGGCAGAGGATCCTTATGGAAACATTTCATTCCAAGGAGTTATTTTGTAAAAGTTCAAAGCAACCAAAAATAACCAGACCTGCTCCTGCCATCCCAATGGCCGTTGAGAACCTCACAAAGCCACTTCTGGATCCTGGGTGTTTCTTGCAGAAGGCATTTTGGCATATTTCAATTCCTGTTTCCTGGCTTGGCATCCACTGGAATTACTGTTTACTGACCAGGGGTGAAGATTATGAACTTGTGCTGCTTTATTGACCAAGTTGGGTACAACAATTGAAGCGTCATTCTACCCCCTCCCTCCCCCCAAATCCAGTTGTAGATTTGTTAAGAGTTTAAAATTCACATGAACCACAAATCCGTACAATCAGCATCAGGCAGTGGATTCACTGGTTGGGAAGAGCAGCCCCAGGGCCCCTCCTGGGGCCGTGCAGGAGCTGAGCTGGGCCGTGTCCGGATCTCCGCGGCTCCCGCTGTCCTGGGGCGTGGCTGGCACCGAGGGGCAGAGCCCGGGCACGGCCCCAGGGTGTCGCCAGCGCCTCCCCGAGCCCAGGGAATGCTGCAGCCGCTACAAAACTGTATCAAAGGGTCAACGTTCCGGCAGGAGAGGAACTGCAGGAGCTTCAGCCAAGGGTCTGGGTTTCTGATGCCTCCAAAGTCTGTCGTCTGATTTAGTCGTTTAAGAAATAATTACAACACTAATGTAAACAATATAAACATACCAAAAACTAAGTATGATTTAAATACATTTGGATGGTACAAAAGAAAAAACCTGTGGGTGTCTGTACAGTTTTTACAAGGTGGGAATCGCCGATGTATTTACAACATGAGAGGGGCAAATACCATTTCTTGTGCAGAGTAAAATGCTCAGAACCAGTGTCCCAGTAAAGCCAAGCTTAGCGGTGTGAGGCACTCCTGAACATGGTGGTATTGACCATGCTTTCCTTTGGTACGAGTCCCATGGCCTGCAGCGCCGCCGTGGCCGCCGTGGCTTTCGCGTGCTTCTTGTTAAGGCTGGCAAAGGTGGGCCTGTACTCGTTGCCATTGACTCTCACCTGGCACAGGGGAAGCAGGGGTTAGCGAGGGCTGTGGCTGCTTCAGGGACACTCTGGGCAGCTCCTCTCGTGGGGCACACAGAGCCCTGGCAGCACGGCCATTGCATGGGATCCCACCGTGGTTTGGGTTGGGAGGGACCCTAAAGCTCATCCCATCCCATTCCATGGCAGGGACACCTTCCACTGTCCCAATGTCCAACCTGGCCTTGGGCACTGCCAGGGATCCAGGGGATGGAATTCCATCCCAGCCCCTCCCAGGGAACAATTCCTGATTCCCAAGATCCCATCCAATCCTACTCTGAAGCCATTCCCTGTGTGCTGTCCCTCCATGCCTTGTCCCCAGTCCCTCTGCAGCTCTCCTGGAGCCCCTCCAGGCCCTGCCAGGGGCTCTGAGCTCTCCCTGTGCGGGTGAGCACCCCCAGCTCTCCCAGCCTGGCTCCAGAGGGGCTCCAGTCTCCCCAGTTCCCAGATCAAAGTGCTCCAGGGACCCGATTTGGCCTTGGCAGGAACAGGACTTGCACATTCCAGCACCGAGACGGCTCCGCCATCCTCAGCCAGCCCTGGGAGGTGTTTCTAGCAAACAGAAACATGGATTTCATCCCTGGCACAGGGCAAGCAGCACAGGGGCAGCCCAGACCCACCTTGAAGATGAAATGTTTGCGGTGATCAGGCCCACTGTCGTCCACCAGCACGAACTCGGGGGGCGTCCACCTCCTCTTGTTGCAGATCTCCATCAGCGCAGACACCGGGTGCTTCCCTGGCACACAGAACCACAGCCTCAGCACCCAAGCAGCCTCTGGGCATTGCATTATTCTAGACAAGAACCTCACCTGAAAGATCCTTCATCACCACGTAATGGCCAGACCTCTTCTGGGCCTTCTCTCCCACAGCAACAAGCCCTGCAAACAGCACAGGCATCAGAGGGGACAGCTGCACAGCCCAGCTCTCAACCCTGCAGCTTCTCCCCTCCATCCCACTCATTCATTCTTCACAAAGGCTCCAAGAAGACTCTGAACCAGCCAGGAGGAGAAAACCCTGAGCAGTCTTACACAAGAGAGCACCTGGTTCATGGAAACCTGGTTTTCCAAGTGAAGAACATTCTCCTCCTGTTTTGTGCAGCCCAGAGTCACCCCCTGCCTTCAGTCCCTCAAACACAGGGAGCACAGGAATCACTCCCATTATCCAGAAATGTCCCCTCCTGCCAGGAATGACACACTGACCCAGATCCCCTGTGCTCTCTGGATTTACCAGCGTTCCAACAGCCCAAGCTGTGACCTCCATCCCACCAGGAAGCAAAGCAGCAGAGCAGGAACAGCCCCAAAGGGATGCAGGGAGCACAGGCTCTCCTGGAGTCACTGGCAAACACCAAAGCTCAGCATTGCTCTTCTGAAAATCTTACAAGACCAAGAAATAAACTGAAGAATTGCCAGAAATGTCTGAAATTCCAGTGACAATCCATGAGAGAAACTCAAGTTTCTCCCCATGGATTTTGCCACTCTCAGACTTCAACTTTTCAATATTCCTTTGTTTCTTACCTCAGGTTTTCCTGCTGTGGTTTTGGTGAATAAAGACAGGGAGATACTGCAATTGCTTCCAGTGTCTTCCTGTTCCTTCAGCTTTTTTTGGGTGACATTTGGGTTTCTTTTGCTTTACAGGAAAATCCTTCCCTCCTTATCAGGTATTCATCCCAAAATTCCTGCAGCCCCTAAGCAGGGACTTCCCAAGGGGCACGAAGCATCAGAGAAGGGAAGGCTGAGGGTTTTACCCCCTTACAGAATTGTAAACCCAAACCTAACAAGGGATTCTCCCCCTCTTCATTCAATTCTCTCCCTGTTGCAGAGCCACTGCCCCTCCACCTCCTGTCTCTGGGACCTCAGCTGGGAATTTCAGCAGCCTCCTGAGCCACTTCCTGGGACCAGGAATTGTATTTTAATGGGGGGTACATTGAAAAATGTCTAAAAAATTCCTTACAGAACAAAGCTGGGGGGTGGGTTAGTAACAGCCTTCCTGCCAAACACTGGACTTTAAAACTCTACACAGAAGTTAAAAAAAAAAAAAAAGGAGGTTTTATCCATTTAATCACCCAAAACATGGATGTCTGAAAAACTACTTGTCCTCAATATTTAATCCCTAAATATATAATCCCTTGTCCTAAATATATATGGCATATATATAACATATATAATCATGATTCAGCAGGACACCTCCTGCCCCTGTCTCCCTGTGCCACTGGGTGGCCCAAGAGCAGAGGGAATTCTGCATCCTGGCCAGATGCCAGGGAAAAAAAAAATAATAAACTAAGTTGTTTCTATACATTTTCAGTGTAAAAAAAAAAGTGTGTGGAAAAAAAAGTAGTCTAAAGTTTTATTCTAACTTGTTTCTAATAATAAAGTTTCTCTTTGTACTATTTAAAATTAAACCTGTTTTTACCTTCCTCCTAATCTTATCTCACAACAAAAAAATTTCAAGTTAATAAACCAAAACTATTACCCTGGCACAACTTTTGTGAGAATGATCAGGTAAGGTTGCACATGAGCCTAAATATTTCACAGCCAGGAAACCCAGAGCAAAGCCCAGGAGGAGGCCAGGAGGAGTCCCTGGCCATCACTGGCACCAGCCACCTCTGGGCTTTCATTTCTTTCTTTACACACAAAGGTTGTAAAGATAAACATGTGAGGAGTTTGGCCATTCCCAGCTCAATTCTGAGCAGTGACAAAAGCCAACACAAAATCCCAGAATGGTTTGGGTGGGAAGGGACCTCAGAGCTCATCCAGTGCCACCCCTGCCATGGCAGGGACACCTCCCACTGTCCCAGGCTGCTCCAAACCCCATCCAATGGCCTTGAAATGAAAATTCTGAGTATTTCCATCCTGTGCTTCAGATGGGATTGAAGGTTCTGGTGCAGAAGAAATCTTTAGAGCAGCAGGAATCTGTCCCACACTCAGTGTGGAGCTGTTGTTCAGTTCCATGCACAGCACAACAATGAAATCAGACATCCTGACTGCTGAATTTGGCATCCTGGATTTAAAGCAGTCAGAATTTGGAGGAGTTTGAGGTGGGAAATCTCCAGCAGCCCTCAGCACACCCAGCACAGGGCCAAGCTGAAGGAGCAGCACTGGGGCTGCCTGATGGTTCTGCTGCACCAGGAGCTCTGCCCTGTGGCCATGGACAGCAATCCAGGCCAAGAGCAGGCTGAAGCTGCCTCTGGAAGCAGCCCTGAGGATGAGCAGAGATGCCTTCAGCAGGATCAGACTGGAGATGAACAGCAGGGACAAAACCAGGACAGGAATGCACAGGGAAGCCCCAAAGGCCTGAGTGTGAGGCACTCCAGAGCTCAGCTTTGGGGCCCTCAGCTCTGCCCTCACTGCCAAGCTGACCCCACTGCTCCATTTTCTATCCCTGCTCCACAACAACCACCACAGCTCTTCCACCAGGACAAAGCTCTGGAGCGGCCCCAGGCCCTGGCAAACCTGAGGAAAAATCCCAGCCTCCTGCTTCCAGGGCCTGTGGCACCCCCAGGCAGCCTGAGAGGTGAGAATCCATGAGACACTCCTGGGGCAGGACTCACCTTTTCGATCTGTCTTAAAATCCACCATGATGGGCTCAACGCTGCCTTCCTTGTTCTTCCCAAGCCCTTCTCCTTCTCTCCAGCCCATTTTCCTCATCAGCTGAGCTCCCATTCCTCCAGTTACAGGGGCTGCTCTTAAGAACTGATCCTATCCAGAAAAAGAGAAGTAAAACAAGGTCTAAAGTTAGTGCTGGGATTTTAAGTAAGAAGTGGGAACTTCCAAAAAAATGTTTCTAACAATTTTTCACAGACTCAATTTAAAGAAAAAAAAAAAAAAAA
>VXBI01008777.1:0-44598 GCA_013397375.1 Toxostoma redivivum | reverse complement strand
AAAAAAAAAAAAAAAAAAAAAGAAAAAAGAAAAAAAAAATCCACCTGACCTCTGTGGATTTTTAGCCCAAACCAGTGCGTGGAACCCGGAACTCACGCGGACACACGAGACACAAATCAATGTTTGGCAAAAAAGAACAACTTAGGAAAAGTCTAAGGTGATCCCAAAGTGGCAGTGACCCTTTGCAGACAGATGTGTTTAATCAAGCGACAACCATCGGTTCTAAACTCTCTGCTCTGATCCCAGAGATTCCTCAGCTCGGGAAGTGGGAACTGATCCTGGCACAGCTGTGCCAGGGGCACCTCCTCGTCCAACAGAACACAAGCACATTTAGTCATGACATTCACAGGCTGTTTAGGCGTGTTTAAATCTAAAAAAAAAACCTCTCCCCACCTGATTCATTACACAGCAGTTGCACATTCAAGTTCTACTCTGAAATTCCACATGGAACAAACAGGCTTTGCTTTCCCCTCTCTTTATTTTAATGGAAAAAGGCGCTTGGCCCCCCAGTTTAGCAGCAGCAGTCGTCACATTCTTTCAAATGAGCATTAACAAAAGTTGTTAAACGGTGAAAGCTTATCAACAGAAAGTTTAAACATCTGCTTTGATGTAAAGAACTGTAAAAACTCCTTAAATGTTACGTACCTAGGCCTCGCTGGCCGCAGTGTTGTGAATAGTAGGGCTGGCACTGACCGTGGCAAGAAGGCGGCTACAAGGATTTGACCCTGAAACAAGTTTCCATATAGAGGGGTGAAAGTTCACAGGTTATTCTGTGAACTATCATCTCTCGTGCCCCCCCACTGACCCCAGAAGCAAGTCAAGCATTTTTTCCATCACAGCAGAACCTTGCTTGCCTTCCCGGACACGAGGTCGGAGCCCGGCCGTCGAGCAGAGGCAGCCCCAGAGCTGGGCAGGGCTGCCTCACTGCCCAGGCACCTCCACACAACACTCAGGGTGGGTTCTGCTTCCTTTGGAGCTGTGCTTGCAAGAGCAGGAGTTTCCCAGAGTTCACAGAATCATGGAATGTCCTGAGCTGGAAGGGACCGATCAGCACCACGGGTTCCGAACGCTGGCCCTGCACAGACAGCCCGAAATCCCAGCCTGGCAGCTCCTGGAGCTGAGCACAGCCTGGGGCTGTCACCACCTGCATTCTGGATTCCCAGGGCTCCCAGGTGCCAGTTTCCATTGGCAGGTAACAAAGCCAAGGTGCTGCTTTGGCAGCCCGTGTGTTTTTCAGGATTTCCAGCACACGGCAGTGCCCAGCCCCCAGGCTGGAGGCTGGCACGGTGTGACAGGAAAGCCTCGCTGGAGGCTGTGCCAGGAATGCTCCCAATCTCTGCCTGTGCCCAGGAAATCCCTGCCTGGATCCACACGGATCCAGAGGCTGCAGGAGCAGAGCTGGGGCTGAGCACACCCAGCCCCTGGGGCACATCCGCAGCCCTTCCCACTCCCTCCTCCCCTCTTTTCCAGGAGCATCCCACGAGAGAAGCAGCCCCAGGCTCTGGAGCTGGGCTGGCTCCTGCTGGAGGGCAGGACTGGGGCTCCCTGGCTGTTCCAGCACCACGGCGTGTGTTCAGTTCACAAAGGACACAGCGCAAGCTCCTGCTGAGGTCACTGCGGCTTTCCCAAACACCTGGACATGTCCTGGCTCAGGGCTGGAGCAAGGACAGAACAGAACCAAAACATCCTGTTCCTGGTCAAAAACCCAAGCCCTGAGCTCCTACTGAGGAATTACCAGAGCCTGAACAAACTCCAGAAACTGGAAATAGGAAGTTGGAAGTTCCAAAGGGCAGATTTTTAAAGCACCCCTTCCATGGGTGAATTCGGGATCCGGGTGGGGAACTGCAGCAGGAATTCTGTGCTGACTCTTCAGTGTGACCAACAGAACCAGGACAACGATGACTTACAAAATTATTATTCATAATAATAATTATTATTAATAATAATTTCATTCCAGAAGACACAAGTACTCGTGCATCCCACTAAAAGGCCAGAGGAAGGAATTCTGGTACCAGTGGGGAAGGAGCCAGGAGAATCCCACTTGGACTCAGGTCACTGAGGAAGCAAAGGTCTGCAGCAAGGAAAAGGTTCTTGCATTTTGATTCTGGTCTGGTTTTTCCCTTTTAATAATGAAGTGAATGTAAACCTCTAGTACCACCTGTACATTGAATTTTTTTGTAGTTTTGTGACAGACAACTTCCCTCAGCCCATGGTTTAATGAGTGGGGGTAAAACTGGTGCTGGGTTTGGAACTCATTGAAAACCATAGAATTAACAGGAATGGTCACAAAAGCAGGGAAGCAAGAGCCACAAGTCTTCTCATGTTAAAAACCATGCAAGTGTGAATCTCCCAAAAACTCCTGAGCAGCTCTGGACCTTGGCAGATACAAATTACAGGGGATGGAATACAAGAACCCCCGGGTTCCTGAGCATTTGTTTACTGCTGTCACAACTAAAATATTTACTGAATTATTTCTCTTTCACTCACTATCTTAATTTGAGGGAGCTGCAGGACATTTTGATACCTTTTTCCTTATATTTTGAGCTCTAAATTCCATGAAATCCCACTTCCATTCCACCAACACATGGAGACACTCAAGAGCCACATTCTTGTGCCAGCACTTGCTTTTAAGAGAAGGTGAAACCTGATTCCTTCAGAGGGTTTAGAGCAGATTTAATTAACTTTCTTGCTGATTCTTCAGGCTGATTCTTTGGAGCAACAATTTAGGAAGCAAAGACAACAAGGCCTTGAAGGCAGGGGTGGCAGTTCAGGTACAGCACGAGGCTGGAAATAAAGGCTGAACTCCCAGAAGTTCAGGTTCCAGGAACAAGCAGCAGTTTGGAAAATCTTTCCCATTAAATCCCAGCATCTCCTGGGTGGGAAGGGAGCCAGCAGGACCATCCAAGTGCAGCTCCTGGCCCTGCACAGCCCAACAATCCCAGCCTGGGCATCCCTGGGAGGGCTCGGATCAAGATCTGCTCCCTGTGGCACCTTGCAGGGATCCTGAGGAAGGGAGTTTGGGCTGGGTGCTGAACTGGAAGATGCTCTGGTCCTTTCAGCAGCAGCCCCAAACCCTCCCACGGACAGGAGCAGGAATTCCTTGCTGAAGAAGCCCAGCAGATGCCTCACAAGCCCTGAGTTCCCAAGCACCTGCTGCTCACAGCTTTTGCATGACAGCAGGGAGAAAAGAATGGCTGGAAAAGAGCAGCCAGAGCACTGGGGGGATCCAGTCCAACAGAACTCACCTACTGTGGAACCATGGAACCCCAGACTGGTTTGGGCCAGGAGGGACCTTCAGGATCATCCCAGTGCCAGCCCTGCCATGGCAGGGACACCTCCCACTGTCCCAGTGTCCAACCTGGCCTTGGGCACTGCCAGGGATCCAGGGGCTGCTCTGGGCACCCTGTGAACAATTCCTGCCCAAAATCCAGCACCCAGTGAGCACAGAGCTGCTCTGCTCTGCCAGGTGCCAGGGAAAGCTCCTTGTTCCCAGCAGGACACCAGGCCTGGCTGAGGGAAGCTGCAAGGGGCAGCCACAAAGCTCAGCTTAATTTCCACCCTGAGAGGAGTTCTGCTCTGCTGGGCCTGCAGGAATGGAAGGGAGGCTTGCACTTTCCAGAACTTTCTGCACCCCGGGGATCAGCACAAGTGAGTGACCCAGCAGCTCCCCAGGGCCACCCCTGAGCACAACCCCGGGTTTGGGGAGCAAGTTCAGGCTCCAGAATTGAGCTGATAAATCCAGAACCAAGTGGTGAGTCTGGGAAAGGGGGAGTAAAGAGACCTCAACAGAATTTGCTTGGAAAAACAAAAAAATATTTGACCACTTGCTCTGACGTTTCTTCAGCAGCACAGTGTGTTTGGAAGGAAAAAGGGAATAAAAATAGAAGCAACCTTCAGAAAAGATGAGTCACATTTGTGAACTGATTACACTGATGGTGACAAACTGAAACAGAAGCCACTTTTTCAAATGGAAAGGTGAGATTGTTCATAAATTTTTTATACTTAACACCACATCACTCTTTCATGGACCCTGCTCAGGCCCCTGCACATAAACACCATGAATTAGTCCAAGAATTAAAAACATCAATCTTACTCCTACTTAGTGTCCTCAGCCCAGTGCTCCACATGAACCCCTGCAGTACCTAACTCCCAAGCTGAGATTCCAGGCAGAGTCTGGTTTGAGTGCATATTACCTCTCCAGTCATCGGGAAAGGACAAGGAAAGGTGAAATCCACGAAATGCAAAGTGAAGGCAGAGCTCAAGTCCCTTCCTGCCCCCCTGAGTCACTCCTCTGCTCCACCTCCTCTGTCACACCCAGTGGCTGTGCTTGCTCCAATTCCTTCGTTCCTGAGACCCAGATGAAGTGGCTGCCATGGGCTCAGTCTGGGCTGGATGGTCACAGCTCCTCCCATGGCAAATTCCCGAGGGAAATGCCTTCAGCAAACAGCCTCAGCCAGAAATGTGCATTATTCACAGACACAACATCCCCCAGGAAACTCCACAGATAAAAATCACAGAAACACACAACATCCCGAGTTGGAAGTGACCCACAAGGATCAAAGTCCAACTCCTGGCCTGAGTGAAAAATATCAGTTTTTTTAAATGTTGAGATGCGATTTTTAGGCCAAAAAGGGAGCACAAGCCTGACTCCTCAGTGCTACACTCAGTAACTGGTAATTGTCACACAATTTCAGGTGTCCAAATAACACACAACCAGTACTTTGCATTTCATGGGTGATTTGCATTCCTGTCCCTGAGAAAGATAACATGGATTCAGAACCACATCCCTACTTCTTCCTGTGAAATCCTCCTGCAGCCACAGAAGGGCTCCACAAGAAGCTGTGTGAGGCTTTCCCAGGCCCCACCACCCCTGAAGCCCCAGGGCACTTCTGAGCAGCTCTGGGCTGTCATGGAAGGGGAACCTGGCAGAGAGGAGAGCAGCTGAGGAGTGCCAGGGCAGGGAGAGGACAAAGTCCTCACCTCCCTCACCCACCACCTCCTCCTGCTCCCAGCAGGAGCCTCCCCTGTGCCCAGCCCCAGAGCCATTCCCAGCTCTGGGAGGGCAGCAGAGCTGCTGCTGCTGCTGCCTCACTGGTGCCCAGATCCAACAAAATGCTCCAGCACTGCTCTGCTCCAGTCGGGTCCACAAGCACAGACCACACTCTTCTCCCATTTTCTCCCCGTGAAGCATTTTCTTGGGTTTGTGTTTGGCTTTTTGGCTGTTGTTTTGGTTTGTTTAGTTGGGTTGCTTTAAAGCAGACCCCAGAGTGAAGCTGGAGGGCAGGAGAACAGCCCTGTGAGCAGCCCCTCCTGCCACTGCCATCACAGGAGCCCAGGGAGGAGGTTTGGGAAAGAGCTGCTCCCTTTGCAGGGAAGCCACTGCAGGTGCTGCAGCCAGGAGAAGCCTCCCCTCACAGCCCTGCTGAGCTCCTTCCCAAGGCTCCCAGTGGAAAAGCTCCTTCCTCACCAACACATCCCTGTGCTTTACAGCTCCCTCTGCCAGGAGCAAGGACTGTCTTCATCAAAGGCAGCATTTTGCTACAATCTCTGTTTTCATAATTGTTAAAATCAGACTTTATCATGCACATTCTGCATGAACACTGACAAGACCCCAGAAGATTCCCATCTGGCCAGTGACTCAAACCTGTGTTCCCTGGCTCTCTGCACTGCTTGGCTATATGAAGTGGAAAAATAAGTTAGTGAATCCTGGCAAAAAATGCTTCTATTTTCAGGGTATTATAATTCCAGACTTTTCTGTTCAGCTGACATCAACTTTTATGGAAAATTCCACCTAAGCCTCAGATCTGACCTCCCAGCTTGGAGGGTGTGCTAAGCCAAGCTGATACAGACTCAGCTGCAGCACCTGCCACACTGACCAGCTTAACTCCTTATTCCTTGTGCTGGAAGGTGAAAGTTGCCTGAATTCCTCAGATCTCCTTCCTGACAGAGCACCAGATCAGCAAAGATGCAGCTTGAGTCACTAAATGTACAAAACACATGGATGGAGGACGCACCACACCCCAAAACCAGCCAGTGATACCCCACAGCAAGAGGGAACTACTGCACTGTATCTAACAGTATCAGAGTGAGAGTAACTCATTAACTGCAACTCCTGCTTTAATCCTCCACATCTCTGGCTCCCAGAAAGCCCTGGTGATCCAGAGAGAGGCAAAGGAGCAACCAGAGAGAACCAAGGCAATCACAAGGGCAGTTTGGGACTTGGTTCGCTGAAGCTGATGCCAAAAACCGCTGATTTCACCAGCAGCAGGACCAAACCCTGCCTGGTGTGTCCCAGTGCCAGTGAGGCAGTGAGGGATCTGCCACTGGCAGCACAGCAGCAGCAGTGTCCTGTCAGTGGCAGCTGTGTCTTGCAGGTCACACCTCGCTGGGCACTGTCACAGCCTCAGTGACAGCGAGGGACAGGGACCGAGCCCAGCCTGCTGCACAAGCTGTGCCACAGGGGGAGGCACTTGTCCTGCATTTGGCAATCCTGGAGTGTGTGAGTGTGCTGCTGGGACAGCAGTGTCTGTGTCACTTCTACCTTTCGAATCCACGCCTGGGGCCCGCTGTTGGTGAGCTCGTCTGAGGACAGGATCTGTGCTCCGGTGCTGCCCGTGAACTGCCCAGGGATGGAGTTGGATTGAGCCCAGGCGTCGATCTGCAACAGCAAAACCCTCTGTCAGACCAACACCAGCATCTCCTCTGCAATTCTCTGCTGTTTCTCAGTCATTTCACATCGTGCTGGCGATATCTGGTGTGCTCACTGACACTCAGAGGAAAGCGCTCCCAAAATCCGAGCATCTCAATGGTCACCCTGAAAGCTGAGCTCCAGCTCCACTGAGTTCAGCTCCTCCTCATCCCCAAAACTGCTGAATCCACTGTTTTGGAAAGAATGACCCACATCTGTGCTGCTGAACTACAGCAAAATTTAAAGAAAAATAAATTTGAAACTATGTTTCAGAGTGACTTGGGTGAAAACATGGAATACATCAAGGAGCTCATCAAATCTCAGTGTTAAGAAGTGCAGAACTCTGAAACACTGGCCCACAACTGGTTTTCCAAACTTAAACAAGAGAGAAAAATCAGCTGCTATGAAAGGGAAGCATTTCTTTTCCTCAAGCTGCCCAAAATGCTGCTGGAGGCCCCAGCTTACCTGCTCCTGTGCCCTGTTCAGCATGCACATGGCCTCCAGGTCAAAGGAGTTCTCATTGAGCCTTTTCTGGGCCACTGCTCTGTCGTTCATGGCTGTGGTAATGTCCACACACTAGGAGGAAAAAGAGCATTTGTAAAAATACAGCAGAGCACAACAATGTCCACTTGAGCTGGGAAAAGCTGCTGGAGAATCCATGGTACCAAGGTGGGGTTACACAGTGAAGAGCTGGTTTGACAAGGAAATAGGCAAAGGATGGAAATCCTGGGAATACTTGGATCCACACAAGATGGGCTTTCCTGAACAAAGAACAATCTGAATTTAAACTGTTAACTCCCTGGTAATTTAAAATCACCTGCACACACAAGATATCCAATGATTTATTTTTCTAAGAACTACTTGTCACAAAAAATTCTGGTGTGTAATAAACAGAGAAGCATTTTATTGTTCAATGAGATCTTCTTAACCAACACAATTAAATGCAATTTAACTAAAAATTCATGCAGAGTTGTCCCCATGAGCACTCTGCTATTAAGTCACAACAAAGCTTGTCTGTATAAAATAATTCCAGCATGAATCAGATGCTTTCCACAGCCTTGACTTTAATATTTCAGATTTTCATCTTCAGAGGGGAATGAAGATGGGGAAGGGGCTGAGGGAGCTGGGAAGGGGCTGAGGCTGGAGAAAAGGAGGCTCAGGGGGGACCTTGTGGCTCTGCCAGGAGGGGCAGGGACAGGAGGAGAGGAAATGGCCTCAAATTGCAGCAGGGCAGGCTCAGCTTGGCCAGCAGCAGGAATTTCCCCATGGAAAGGGAGCTCAGGCCTTGGCAGGGGCTGCCCAGGGAGCTTTGGAGTGCCCATCCCTGCAGGTGGCACCTGGAGGGGGCACTCAGGGTGACAAGGTGGGCACAGCTGGCACTGCACGGGCTGGGAGGGCTTTTCCAGCCTCGGGGATTCTGTCAAACCAGGCTGTGAGCTCACAGACTCCACTGCTCTGGAAAGAATTATCTACATCTGTGCTGCTGAACTACAGTAAAATATAAAGAAAAATAAATTTGAAAAGATGTTGTGGAATGACTTGGTGAAAACATGAAACACAGGAAGGAGCTCACTGCAACCCTTCACTCTGGGAAAAGCCATGGGAGAGAAATCCACAACATTTGGGGCTCTACAAATGTAACAAATTCTGGCTGGTGTGCAGCTACTTTATAAAATCCTTGTGCCCTGCTCAAGGGATTCTGTGATCATTCTGTTTGGAAAGCAGAAAGGGAAGAGTGTGCAAAGACAAATTGAATTTCTTGAGATGTGACACAAGCTGGGACTGCCTGAGGGACAGAAAAAACCAAACAATCAGAACAGCAGCTGGCACACACACACACACCAAGGTCATGGGTTAACCTCAACTTTATTTTCATTTGCTTTGTAAAAGCCCTGCCCTTTTTGCTGTCACTGTCTCAAGCTCCACCTCTCACATTTTGTACTAAAGGGCAAGCAGGAGAAACTGAAACTCCTTTAAAATTGACTCAGCTGAACAAAACAAACACTGTTAAACCATAAAGCCTTGTCCCAGAAACTTGGTCAATAATTCAGTAAATGCTGAAAGGAAGAGACAGATTTGAACAGCTATCAAACACAGGAATTGCTTTTGTGCTCTATTAATCTGATTTTAAGATGGGTTTTTTTGCTGGTGTTTAGGATAAAGGTGTTCCTGTTGGAAGAGCTAAAATCCCACAAGTCCCAGGTGTCTATGGACTGAGTACAGTGCTTATTTCTTGTCACACAGAACATAAAAAAGGCACAAGAAGAATTAAAATATTATCTAGCAATCCCCTGACACAACAGCATGGATGCAAAAATTCCTTTTTCAAATGCACACTAGGCTGAGTTTTCAAGTCTCTCTCACATATTTAAAACAATTCTTTCATTTTCTGCTTGTGAAACTGGTCCAGGAGATAAATAAAAGTTCTTCTACTCACCAAAAGTTTCAATCCAGCAATACACAAAGGCATGGAAGCAGTCCATGAAAGCACAGGGGACCACTGCCATGCTAAACAGGTGTATTAGTGCTTTACCAAACTGGGCCTAGCAACATTCCCTGCTGGGGTAATTCCCAAACACTGCTCCATTCTGGAGACCATCAGGGCTCTGTGTTATGTCAAGACACTCGATGGCAGCTTTGGATCTTGGGGAAAAAAAATAAATCTCTGCTTGAGGTATGAGAAGTTGTTGTTATTCCTGAGTCAAGGAAAACAGGAGGAAGTGAGGTGCTGTTCTCTCCCAGAGCTCTCCTGGCTCATCCCCTTCTCAGACTTGCCCCCACAAACCACAAATACTGAAGTAAATATAAAGCAGGTGTTTTATAACTCTGGAGGTGCATGAATGCTTTTACTGCATCCTTAGATCCCAAGCAGGAGTCACCTGGGATAACCCAACCCTGCCACTCTACATTTCCAAACTCTCCTTCCTCACAGGTCTCTGCTTGCTACAGACATGGTGAGCCCTGAGATCTCTCCACACCTTCCCCTCCATCTCCTACAACCACAACAACCACTTTAAGGCATCAGGTTTTATTAAAAACATCTGTAATGTATTAGCAGGGTCATTTCAGACTAATCCCAGAACGAACATGTGAATTAAAACACAGCAACCAAACCAACTGTGTGGGGTTTAATGTCAAAAACTGCATCAGAACTGTCACAGTATTGCAAAATCAGCAACAAGGAATGCAGATCAATTCTAGTGAAACTTCCTAATTATCTAGCACCCCCAGCAAGGGAGCTGATCTGCCTCCTGTTGCTCCAAGGGAGCCATTTCCAGCACAGAGCCCTCCTGAAGATGGAAGAATTAAAAGAGAAGCACTGTGTTATTACCTGTCAGACTCCCTGGAGGAACACACAGCAATTCTGGACCTGCACTTCCCAAACCCCAGGGGATGGTACAGCCTGCTGGGAGCTAACACCCCTGAAATCACCCTTAACACAAACCAAGTTAAGGTCAAGGCAAATAAAAAGATTTATTTACAAAATATAAAAACAGACAACATAGTTACAGGCATTTATAAAGATATACACAAAAGGAAGGAAAGGGAGTTAAATATATTTACTGGAATGAAATTGGGAATGACATTCTGCACAACATCTCAGGGTTTTACTGGAGCAGGAGAGCCCAAAGTGCAGCTCCCAACTGTGCTGAGGGAACAAGGAACTGGGTGCCCAACCATCAAATTCTGAGGGATTCCACAAAAATGCTGGCTAAGTTATGTGCTCTGTGCTTTTGGTGCTGTAAAAGAGCCAGAAGAAAATTTCCTTCTGTGCATCAGGGAATGAACTGAACAATACCAGAAAGGTCTTGAGAAACAAAATGCACCAAGTGCTGAGATGGCTTTGTCAGAAATTGATGGGGAGGCTTTGGGGTTTGGCTCTGGAAGGTGTGAGAACAAGGCTTCAGGTGCACTGAGGCAAAATCAACTTAAAAATATTAACATCTGTCTTAAATATTTAATTTACTTAATTACAACGACCCCCAAAAATGTTCTTTGGAAGAAATTTCAAGGGGAAAACACTTGCTTTGTTTTTTTTTAGTTTATTATCCATACAATTAGATTCTCCTTTGGAAGGCCACGTGCAAGACAGCCATGGGATAAAATGTGAGTGGAAAGCTAAAAAATCACTCCATCCAGAGAAAGTGACTTACAGTTTTTAGTGGATTACATCCCAGTGTGATTTCTTGTTCTGACACTGGTGGGACAATTTTAATTAATACTACAAACAATATTGTGCAAACCACAAGGTATTACTAATTAACCTCTGCAGAAAACTGAACGAGGAAAGGTTTTTCATCTTCCAGCTCCAGTTTAAACTCTGTTGAGACCAAGAAGCCACCAGCTACCAGCAGCAGGATGGGCACAGGCTGCTTCCAGCACTGCCCACGTGCAAATCCCCATGTGCAGAGCTCAGCTCCTCAGCTCAGTGTTAAGCACTACCTTTTAAAGTGCTTTTTTTGGTTTTTCCAGACTGCCCAGGTGCTGGTTTGGGTTTTTTTATGTGATATGCTCTCCTTGCCTTCCTTACCTCAATGGCTGGCTTGGGGAAAACATCGTCCTTGCCGTCGTCTTTGCCGTTTTTGTCCACGGGAACCCACTCTCCATACACACTGTCTGCCTCCTTCTTCCTATGCTGAGACCCAGAGGAAACAGGGAATTCCTTGGACAGGCTGACCTGGTTTTTTGGTTGGGGTGGTGGTGCTGGTTTTATGCTGGGAGTCTGAAAGAAATAAAATGAGAAGAAGTTGAAAACAGCCAAGAGTCATGAGGTGGTTTTGTTGCAAACTGGGATTTGGCTTTTACAGAACACTTATTCTTACTCCAGAGTAATAAACATTTATAATTAATCATTTTGGCACACAAGTGACCCACAAATTGTGCAATCAGAGAAGATAAAAAACCCCTTAATACAATTTCAGCAACCCCAAATCCCCAACCCTCCTCTCCCAACTGACCCCATTCACATTGAGAATCTCCACCTGCCACACAGGTATTTTATATGGAAAGCTCCAAGGTAAAAATTCTGGGCAGCAAAACATTGCCTGTGATCAAAAGCTCCCCATGAGTGGAGAGAAAGCAGCTCTGAGCATTTGGGTTTCTAATTCTGGGCTATTTTTAGCAGCAGCCTGAGTCCCTGAGCAGACAATGTCTGTGGCTTTGTTTTGCTTGGTGTTGTTCATGTATTAAAAACCTGCAGAAATCCCTGCCAGGTTCCCTTCCAGAGGCAAGCACAGCTGGCAGCAATTGATAATACTGGATAAATTCCTAGGAATATGGATGGGAATGGTTTTAGGAGAGAGAGAAAGAACAAAACTAAAAGGGTCAAAAACAAGATCAAGAGGCAGAGCAGCCTATAACCACTACAGAGCATTTCTCCTCAGAGCCTGGAAGAATTCCAAGGTTTCTTGAGTTTCCTTGTAGCCATTTCTAACAATGTAATATAAAATATAAATCCATTTCTACCTTACACCTTACATCAATGCTTATTTTGTGTACCCCACAAGCTATACATATTTATACACAAAACCAGGAATTTTATTTCAGTTTTTGCTGAGTATATTAAAGCTTTTTTAGTGCTTTATATCCTGCAAAATCAGAACAAACTTTTATGGGCACAACCCCCCACTCCAAATAAAACTGAAAAAAACCCACCCACAACCCCAAAAAATTTTAAACAAATTTTAATCCATGCTTCAAAGCATTTGATTTCCATGTGCATTTTAAGACATGCTTACAATTTTACTGAGATTATCAATTTAATCTTGATGGAATTGGGAGTGTTTATTTAAATTGATTAAAAAATACACCCAGTTTCACCAAGATTATCAACCCTTGATAAATTTCTGTAGAATTACTTGCTTTATTTAAAAAGAAGAAGGATTTAAAGCATTGAAAATATAAGTAGCACTCACACTTAAATTGAAGAAAATAGGTTTGGGTTCACTCAGCTTGAAAGGATGGTTATAGAAAGGACGTTCTTCCTCCTCCTCATCAGAAACATGAGGCTTGTTCACTATCACATCATCAGTGCTCTGAGCAATCTTCTTGCATTTCTGAAAAATAAAACAGAGGGAAATCTCAGCTCTGAGCAAATCTCAATTTTTAACCCAAATTCACAAAGAATATTTCTATCAAAAAAGTGCTTTTCTTTATTAAACCAGGAGGTGGAAAATCTTTTAGCAACAGCATCAATAGATGTACTTTGGATATTCTACACAAATTATATTCTACCACCATGGCTTTTCCAGGCACTCCTTGGTTCCTGACTCAGCTCTCTGGCAGTGCAGGGACCTTGGCTGAAGTGATGGCTCCAGAAGAGCTCAGATTCTTCTGCAATACTGGGGTGCAAGACACCCCCATCCAACGTGTAACAGAATTAAACCCAGAGGTGTTATGGGGATACCACAGCCAAACTGGAGCAGCCTCCATGGGGGAAAAGAAAAGAGGAAGAAAAGGACCAAAGACAGAAAGATTTTCTTGAGAGCTCAGAATTTTATGGTTAAAATGTCTTTCTTGATTTCCTACCACTGTGGATAATTTTGAGTGAAAAGAACAGAAACATCATTCAACAGATCTCCAAAGCTGGAGAGGTGCAGATTTGGGGCTGCAGATCAGCACAAGCTATGCTGGATCTTGGTCAGGGTACATGAAAAGCCACCCAGGGTGGCACCACAGGGCACCTGCACCAACTCAGCTCTCCTGAGTTCAGCACTTCTGCTCCCCCAGCCCATGCACAACTGCAGATTATCTGTCAGCAAATGGACATTGCTTCATCTCAGATTATTTCTATTAACACAATTTCAGAACTGTCAGTCATGATGCAATCAAAAAAAAAAAATAAGGCATTTTTCTATTCCAGATTTTCTCCATTCTGAGGAGCAGCTGTGGCTGTCCCTGGATCCCTGGAAGTGTCCAAGGCCAGGCTGGACAGGACTTGGAGAAACCTGGGACAGAGGAAGGTGCTCCTGCCCATGGTAGGGGGTAGGACAGCCTGAGCTTTGAAGTTCCTTCCAACTCAAACCATAACCAACACCACCAGAACAAAAAAATCAGGAGTGAAAGCTTTGGATTTCCCTCACAGGACTGCAGGGACAACCACAAAATTAGAATAGAATCAAAACTACAAATAAGAAAAACTGAAATAATTTGATTTCATGCATTTCCATGGAATTAAAAATACCAGTTTTGATGACTTCAAAAAAACCCTGTGTGGAGAATAAGGGCTCAAAAGGGTGGTCAGACCTTGGGGAAGAACTGCTCAGGGAGCTTTGGAGTGCCCATCCCTGCAGGTGGCACCTGGAGGTGGCACTCAGGGTGACAAGGTGGGCACAGCTGGCACTGCATGGGCTGGGAGGGCTTTTCCAGCCTCGGGGATTTGGGGATTCTGAACACAAAGCAGCTGCCAGGTGACAGCAGCACGCAGTGACAACCTCCCAAAATCACAAAGCCCAGGGTGGTCATCCCCAGGCTTGATGCTGCTGTTGTCCCTCACCTCAGTGAGCTCCTTCAGGGTGTCCCTCGAGGATTTCTGGTTGGCTTTGTCATCCTTCTTCTGGGACAGCAGAGGCATGAGGCTGGGGGGTAAGGGCACGCCAGACTTTGCACACATGGCCGCTGCGTTGGCTTTGGCGATTTCAAGTAGCTGGGCCTTGTCTAAAAACATTTGGTTTTTTTAAAGAGAATTTATTATTTTTATAGATTCTTGTTTTAATAATAAAGAAATGTTTCTGGCTAACTAAACAAAGTTCTACCTGCATGTCCTGTGAAAATAACTGGAATTGCACTGAGCTGCTCCAGACTTTAAGACTGGGCTGTGCAGAAAGCAAATAAAGCTGCAAATGTAACCCAAAGCACAGCAGTCCCAACTACAACATCCTCAGGTTCTGATGTCTCTTACTGCACTGATTCATTCCTGTTTTGGCAACATTGAGTCCTTCCTACACATAAAGTCCAGAGTTTCCTCATTATCTCTCCCTGAAAAGCTCTCAAACCTCTGAGGAAGTCTCATCTCCTCACATGTAGCCCAAAAGCTACTTACAACACCAAACAGAAAAACAAGCTGAGCAAAACCTGCTCTTGCTTAAAATACAGTTAGATGCAAAACTGTGAGCAGAACAGTATTTTGCTTTAATGAGGAGAAAAAGGACAGCCCTAACATAGAAAATGAAATTAAATTAAGCCTTCTGCCAGTTTGCAAATAACTCCCTAACTGGAGGCTTCCATGGTAACCTGAGGCAAGACTGGAAGGGTCAGAACCTCAAGTCCACCACAGGAGGTTTCCTCACACACTGTACAAGAGCTGATCTCCCAGTTCAAACCTTCCTTCCCCTTATTAATTCACTACCCAAGGAAATAACACAGCCTCTCTTCCTCCAAGCAGAGAGAAAAGACGCAGCTCCTAAGATTTTATTTTATTTTTCTGACCTGCTGGGTCTGAAAGTGTTTTCAGAAATGTCTCTCTTTCCTTTACATTCTTACCATGGGAAAGAGGCAAGACAGAGTTCTGGGAACAGCTGACAACAGAGCTTGGGACTCTCCAACTGGCACCTGAATGATCTTTGTTCTCAGGAGCAGAAATTCTAAATTTTCTTACAAATGTAACAATGTAAGATTTCTTTCTTATGTATTTTCTTACATATAAGTACTTAGCCTTTACTAATACCATGCAGAACATTGCTGGAGACTGCAACACACTACTTTTGTACAAAAGCTCTAGAAACAAGGTAAAACTGGCTCTGAAGAGGATTTCCTTCAAATGCTCAGTGTTGAATCTGCTCCAACATAAAAGCTCTGGCTGGAAGTCACTCCCTAAAACCAATGCACAGAGTGACTTCCAAGAAATCCCTTATGAAGTCTCCAGAGCTAAAACCAGCCTGTGCAAATCCACCCACCGCCACCTCAGCACGGATCTGCTGAGAACCCTGAGGACAAAAGCAGTGACTTACCCAGGTCTGTGAGACGTTTGGGTGACCTGCTGGAGAACTCGGAGGACCTGGACCGGCGGCGGTCGGGGGATCTGCTGTAGCGCCTCCTGCCCGAGGAGCGCGAGCGCCGCAGCCGGAGCGGGGAGCGGCTGGAGCTGCGCCTCCTGCCCCGCGAGCGCGAGCGCCGCTGCCGCAGCGGGGAGCGGCTCCTGCTCCGCAGCCGCAGCGAGATCCGGCGGTCTCTGGAGTCGGATCTCCTCCTCCTCCTGTCGGTAGACCTCGATCTGTTTCTCTGAGATCTCTTGCGCCTGTCTCTGGACAAGGAGCGCCGCCTTCGTGACGCCGACCGTGACCTGCTCCTCCTCCTGTGCCTGGATCGTGACACGGAGCTGGAGCGGGATCTGGATGCTCTCCTGCGCGTGGCCGACCTGGAGCGGTTCCGCCGGGAGCGCGAGTCTGCGTCGTATCTCTTGGATCTGCGCTGGGAGGACCTGGAGCGCCGGCTCCTGGACCTGCGTGACGATTCTTTGTCTGCTGTTTTCTCCACAGACTTGGACTGGCTCCTCTGGCGAGCAGCAGACCTGGAGCGTCTCCGCCTGGACCTGCGTGAGGACTCCTTGTCCGCTGTTTTCTCCACAGATGTTGACTGGCTCCTCTGGCGAGCTGTGGACCTGGAGCGTCTCCGCCGGTACCTCCGCACCGACTCCTTGTCTGCTGTTTTCCCTACAGATGTGGATCGGCTCTTTTGGCGAGGAGACTTTGAGTGCCTGCTGACGGATCTCTGTGGAGACTCCTTGTCAGATGTTTTGTCAACGGACTTGGATCTGGATTTTTCACGTTCGGAAGACTCAGAACGTCTGCTTTCAGGGACAAAGGAAGAGTCCTGCTCCTCTGACTGCTCGAGAGGCACGGAATCCTGCTTTTCCTCATCTGCCAAAGAGGGCTCTGCTTCCTCTCCCTCCTCTTCACCACTGGAAGACTCTGACTCATGCTCATCTGATGATGTGGACTCTCTTTGTTCAGCTGTCAAGGAGGGCTCTGCATCATCTCCTTCTTCTTCAGCAGTGGTAGACCTCGATTCAGCCCCATCAGGGGATGCAGAACGTCGGTGCTCAGCTGCCAGAGGTTCCGCATCCTCAGCTTCTTCACCAGCAGTAGACCTTGACTCTTGCTCATCTGATGAGGTGGAATCTCTTTGTTCAGCGGCCGAGGAGGGTTCCACATCCTCTGCATCTTCACCAGCAGTAGACCTTGACTCTTGCTCATCTGATGAGGTGGAATCTCTTTGTTCAGCGGCCGAGGAGGGTTCCACATCCTCTGCATCTTCACCAGCAGTAGACCTTGACTCCTGTTCATCTGAAGATGTGGAGTGTCTACGCTCAGCTGTCAAAGAGAGCTCCTGGTCCTCTGCTTCCTCACCAACGGTTGACCTTGACTCACGTCCATCAGGAGACACAGAGCGATGCTCAGCTGTCAAATCCTCTGCTTCTTCATCAGCTGTAGACCTCGACTCACGGTCATCAGAAGATGTGGAGTGTCTACGTTCAGCTGTCAAGGAGGGCTCCCCATCTTCTACATCTTCCCCAGCAGCAGACCTCGACTCACGGTCGTCAGAGGATACGGAATCTCTTCTTTCGGCTGCCAAGGAGGTCTCTGCATCCTCTGCCTCTTCCCCAGTGGTTGACCTTGACTCGTGCTCATCAGAGGACTCAGAGCACCGATGTTCTGCTGTCAAAGGCTGCTCCAGATCCTCTGCTTCCTCACCAATGCTAGATCTTGACTCGTGCTCATCAGGGGAAGTGGAACGCCTCTCCAGATCATCCATTTCTTCATCTGCAGTAGATTTCTGGTCATGGCCCTCAGGGGACACGGATCGCCTGTGTTCAGAAGTCACAGAGGACTCCAGACCCTCTTCCTCCATGGGAGACTTTGGCTCGGGCCCTTCCTGGTAGGAGGATGTGGAGTATCTGCGTTCAGAGCTCAAGGAAGGCTCCTGATCCCCCGTTTCTTCACCAGGGCCTGATCTCACACTGTAGCTATCAGGAGACACGGAGCGCCCTTCAGGCATTAAAGAAGGCATTGCATGATCCATTTTTTCAGCAGAGATGGATTGCAACTCACTGTCATCAGGGGACATGGAGGCTCTGTCATTCAGTGTCGAAGGTTCGAGACCATCTACTTTTCCAACAGTGGTGAACCTCAACTCCTGCCCGTCAGGGGATGCTCCATGCTCATTTTCAGGTGCTGAAGAGTGGTCCTGCACATCTGCTTTCTGAAGAGAGCTGAAACTCACCTCCTGGCTCTCAAAAAAGAGATGGTCACGTTCAGCTGTCAAAGCAGAGTCCACACCCTCTGTTTTCTCAGCATGTGCCAATCTCGACTCGTACTCTTCAGGTGACAGAGCATGTTCAGATGTCAGAGAAGGTTCCTTGGCTGTTACTCTTTCAGCAGGGCTGGACTGCAGCTCCTGACCTTCAGGGCTCATGGGACATTCACCCTCAGACAAGGACAACTCCTGCACCTCTGTTTTTCCAGCAACAGCAGACTGCAACTCCTGGCTATCGGTGGATATTGAACTTTCACTTTCAGACGCTTCAGAATGTTCCTCCAATTCTTCTTTTCCAACAGGACTGGATCTCAAATGAGGCCTTTCAGGGGATGCCTCGTGCTCATTTTCAGGCAGCAAAGAACACTCCTGCACCTCTGTTTTTTCAGTGTAAGCACAGAGCAGCTCCTGCCCTCTGGGAGATGCAGCATATTGGTTGTCTGGGACCAGCACTGGCTCCTGCACTGCTGTGCTTTCAGCTAGGCCAGACTGCAGAATTTGGCCTTGATGGAAGATGGAATATTCACTGCCAGGTGTCAGAGAAGGCTCCTGCACCTCTTTCTCAACAGGGCTGGCTGTCACCTCCTGGTCCTCAGTAGTCTCACCATATTCATTTTCAGGCAGCAGAGAACACTCCTGCACTTCTGGTTTTCCAGCCAAGAAAGAGGACAATCTGTGATCTTTAGAAGCCACAGCACTGTCAGGAACCACAGCCTCTTCCTGCATCTCTGCCTTCTCAGGAGAGCTGGACCTCAACTCCTGGCTCACCCAGGACATGGCATGCTCATTTTCAGTCACCAGAGCAGGCTGTTGCACCTGTGTCTTTTCAGCAGAGTCCTGGCTGTCAATGGACTCCAAACATCTTTCTTCAGGCATCTGATACAGCTTGCGCAGCTCTGCTTTTTCAGCAGGGGTTGATGTCAACTCTGGGCCATCAAGCCCTACGGTGTATTCATTTTCAGACACTTGAGAAGGCTCCTCAGCTCTTTCAAGAGGGGTGGATGCCAACTCATGACCATCAGAGGCAACAGAACACCTGTTTTCCAGTATCAGAAAGGGCTCCTGCACCTGTATTTCTTCACTGTAGGCAGATCTCAGCTTGTAGCCATCAGGGGACGCCAGGTGTTTCAGCTCAGATGAATTCAGCACCTCTGCTTTCTCTGCAGGGACGGGTCTCAGCTCGTGACTGTCGGGCAACAGCAGAATCCCCCCTTCCGATGTCACAGCGCTCACTGGGGGCTGCAGTTTTTCAGGTGTGCCCACTGATTCACAACCATCAGCAGACATGGAGAAGCCACTTTCCAGTGAGAGGGAAGGCTTCTGGATCTCCACTTTTTCAACTGCAGCAGATGTCAGTTTATAGCCTTCAGGAAAGATGGAACACCGGAGCTCAGACGCCACTGACAGTTCTGCGCTCTCTGTTTGCTCGAAGGAATTGTACTTTGCTTTGTGGCCATCGTGGCATATGGGAATCCCACTTTTAGACATCACCAAAGATCCTGCACCGTCGATTTTTCCGGTTAGGTATCTCGATTCGTGCATTTCTGGAGATCTGGAGCAGTCAACCTCGAGCACTTGTGGAAGTGTTGGACCGTCAAAACCTTTGTCAGCAGATGATCTGGACTCATGAACTTCGTAAGAAGACACTGAAATGATGTCGGCAGACACCTCAACAGAACCACACACAGACGTCAGGGAAACATCTGGAGCCTTGACTTTTTCAACAGATAAAAATCTTTGCTCATTTCCAAGTGGTGACTTAAAGGGCTCGCCTACAGACAATGGATGCTCCTCTACTGGTGCTGCAAAGCTGGATCCTGATCCATGTCCATCAGGAGATGTGAAATGTCCGCTGTCATGAACCAGAGGAGGCTCCTGCACCTGGCCTGACTCACAGCCATCGGGGATCACAGGGCGGATCATTTCAGGTGGCAGGAAAGGCCTCTGAGCTTCCACTGCCCCAGGGCTGTCAGCCAGCTGGGAAGAGTCACGTTCAGGTACTTGCAGAACCTGTGAAAGCTCTGTGTGCTCACCAGGGATATGCTGTGATTCGTGACCATCAGACAAGTTGGAGAGCCCACCTTCGGACTGGACAGAGGACGACTGAACATGCATGTCTCTTAGTGCTGGAGGAAGCTCTGGACCTTCTACTTCTTTAAGAGGTGCAGTTCTGGACTCATTTTCATGGGATGTAGAGAGATGGAATTTTGCTACTGAAGAAGTTTCTAGATCTCCCCTTTTTTCAACAGATGAGGATCTTGACTTGGATGTGGAATATGGAAGGTCAGGTAGTGGTGAAGATTCCAGAGCTGCTGTTTTTTCAGTTGATCCATTTTCAGATGTCATAGATAGCTCTGAATCCTGAGTTTTTTCCACAGACGTGGATCTCAATTCCTGGTCATCTGGGGTTTTGGAGGTATCAAATTCAGATGTGGCAGAATGCTGCAGATCTGTTGGTTTTTCAACAGACGAGGCGCTTTCCTGGAGGCTCTCTGAAGTTTTGGAAAATCCACTTCCAAATGATGGCGGCAGCACCGGGCCGTTTACTCCTTCATCAGACAAAGCTCCTGAGGTGGGACCATTAGAGGATTTACCTTCACTTCCAAAAGAAGACTGAGGAACATCTTTATCAAGACCTTTGGCTGACTCCTGAAGTTCAGAAGACTCTACATGCTTGCTACTGGACTTTGATGAGGATGACTTATCTTTCTTTTCTACAGATTTGGACCTTGATTTAACACTGTCAGAGGACTTGGAACGTTTCCGTTTGGATTTTTTTGAAGACTCCTTGCGCTTTTTTTCGACAGACCTGGACCTAGACTTGTAACGTTCAGAAGATTTTGAGCGTCGACGCTTGGACTTTCGTGATGATTCCTTCTTTTTTTCCACTGATTTGGATCTAGACTTGTAACGGTCAGAGGACTTGGAGCGCTGACGTTTAGACTTCCGTGATGATTGCTTTCTTTTTTCCACTGACCTGGATCGAGACTTGTAGCGATCCGAGGACTTTGAGCGCTGGCGTTTGGACCTCCGTACAGACGCCTTCCGACCTCTCTTCTCGACAGATCTTGACCTGGATTTTGAACGATCAGAGGAACCAGACCGATGTCTGAACCTCCAGGAGTATTCCTTGCCTCCTCCCTTTTCTGAAGATCTGGATCTAGATTTTGACCGGTCAGAGGACCTGGAATGTCTGCGGCGGGATCGCCAGGAGGACAACCTCTTCTCCACTGACCGTGACTTAGACCTGTAGCGGTCGGACGACCTGGAACGTCTGCGCCCGGATCTCTGAGAGGACAGCCGCTTTTCCACGGATCTGGACTTGGATCTGTAGCGGTCAGAAGATCTGGAACGTCTGCGCCCGGACCTTCGGGAGGACAGCCGCTTTTCTGCTGATCTGGACTTGGATCTGTAGCGGTCAGATGACCTGGAACGTCTCCGCCCAGATCTTCGGGAGGACAATCGCTTCTCCACCGACCGTGACTTAGACCTGTAGCGGTCGGAAGACCTGGAACGTCTACGCCCGGACCTTCGGGAGGACAGCCGCTTCTCCACTGACCTGGACTTGGATCTGTAGCGGTCAGACGACCTGGAACGTCTGCGCCTGGACCTTCGGGAGGACAATCGCTTCTCCACCGACCTGGATTTAGACCTGTAGTGGTCAGACGACCTGGAACGTCTCCGTCTGGACAATCTCTTTTCTGCTGATCTGGATTTAGACCTGTAACGGTCAGATGACCTAGAGCGTCTGCGCCTGGACCGCCGGGAAGACACTCTTCTCTCTCTCTTCTCCACAGATCTGGACCTGGATTTGGAATGCTTTTTTCTGGAAACGGAATAGTTTCTGCTCCTAGAGCGTGCTCTTTTAGAGGTGAGACGCCTGGAAGTAGAACGTGACCTTGACTTTTTCTTCCGCTTCCTAGACCTAGACTGAGACTTGGAACGGCTCCTTTTCTGTTTCTTTGAATCGTGTTTTTTCTCACTGGTTCTATGACTACTTTTTTCAACAACATTTTCAAGCCTCATGAGAGTCTCCTTCATTCGTGCCGCCACATCAGGTTGCACGTCAGATGTTTCTGAATCTCTTTTCTCTGAGTCCTCTTCTGGAGTTGCTTCTTTGACATCCTCAGCCTCTGGAGTGTCTTCCAACTGGCCTTCCTCTATAAGTTCTGGACCTGCTTCTGCATCAGTCTCAGGTACTGGAGCTGCTTCCGAATCTTTTGTCTCTGCCTCCAACCCTACAGCTGCTTCTGCCTCTTTCAGCTCTACATCAGTCCGAGGAGCTGTTTCCAAATCTTGTGTTTCTGCTACAGGAGTCTCTGCTGAAACTTCTTCCTCTGCTGCATGTGAAGAACTAAAAACTGTTTCTGCTACTAAAAGCTCAGGTGTCTGAGTCTGCTCTGCATCTTCCTTATCAATCACCATATCCTCCACCTGCTGACTCTGTACTCCTACATATTGTACCTCAGCTGTCACTTCATGCTCCAGTGTGGTTTCCAGGCCTTTCACATCCCCTGGTTCTGGAACTGCTTCAGAAGATTTTATTTCAGAAGCACCCAAGATTTCTGGAGCCTCTTCTGCGCTCTTCCATTCTGCAGCAGGTTTTGCTTCTAGAACTACCTGAAGCTCTTGTTGCTTTTCAGCATGCAAGTATTCTGGAGCAGCTGCTGAAGCATCACCCATGGGTACCTCAAGCTCTCCACCTGTTCCAGCACTCTCCAACCACCTCGCTCCTCCAGTTTCTGATGCTGGCTCCAGATATTTTGCTTTCTCTGTTTCTGAGGGCTCATTACTTTGTGTGCTGGTCCTCCCTGCTGCAATTTCATGTTCTACAGCAGATCCCTGAGTTTGCACATCTGTCAATTCTGTCAGTACTCCTGATGCCATACTGTTTTCTTCCACTCTGGGCAAAGACTCCAATACTGCTGCTGAATGATCTATTATTTGTTCCTGAATAGATTTTGAACCAGTTTCTGAAGTCTGCACAGCTTCTAGGATTGCTTCTCTGCTCCTTGTCTCAGCTTCTGGAGCATGTTCCGAATCCTTTCTCTCCCTCAGCACCTCAGTTTGTGAGGGTCTTGTGTGTGTCACGACCTGTGACTGTGCAATGATGGAACTCTCTGTTTGGCTTGCATGGAGAGGTTCTGTCTCTGCTGTGGCTTGCCATGGCATCATCCCTGCCGATGCCTCAGCCTCTCTAACCGGCTCCACGCTCTCACGTGCAACCACAGGTTCAGGAGTCCTCTCTAAGGCAGGAAGTCCTGGACTTGCAACAGTCCCACAATGCACAGCTTCTGCTGAAGCTTGCACACCTTCCACTTGTAAGGACATTGAGGCTGTTGTAAAAGCTTTTGCTTCTGCCACAGCCACTGGTCTCAGGACTCCTCCTGGACCCTGTGTGCTTTCCTTCTGCAAAGACAGGGCAGGTGCCAAACCTCTCATGTGTGACTCGCCCTCAGGTCTCGATTCTCTCAGCAATGAAGTACCTTCTGAATCTTTTGCTCGTGGACTTGTAAAACCCTCTGCCATCTGGACTTCTGGAGCTGTTTGGGGAACAAAGGTCTGTACAACTGCTGTGGGTTCCGAAGCTGCTCTTAATCCTTTTGCCTCTGCAACCACATTAACACCTGTGAATCCTGCTGGAAGTGCAGATCCCTGGGTTCTGTCCACACTCACTTCTGTCGAGGCTCCATGTTGTAGGAACATTCCTGATGCTCCCAGTGCTGCTGCAGGACCTGTGGTACCTTCCACACTTTTGCCTTGCAGAATTTCGTGAGCTGCTCTGACATCTTTTGTTACAACACCCACAGGTTCCACGGCTGTTTCCAAAGCTTTCACATTTCCCATAGCTGGTTCCATAGCCTCCATTTTTGTAACAGCTCCTGGTCCTGGAGGTGTTTTGGCACTTTTTATTTCCACGTGGGTCACAGGGGTGGCTGCAGGTATTGTCAAAGAATGTTGCAAAGGTACACCTGCTTTCAGAACACTGGAAACCTCCATGGGGCTGCCCTGTGTCATGCTCAAACTCCCAGATATAACTGAGGGCTGCAGAGATGGCTCCAAAGTTCTGCTCACACCCCCCAGTTCCGAAGATCGCTCCACACTTCTCACATTTCCCATGTGCAGAGGTTTTTCAGTTGTTTCTGGAACTGTCACTTCTTGCCCAGTCACAGCCACGTGAGCTACAGTCACAGCACTTGGATGTGCCCAATTTGCAGGCGCAGGAGTTGTTGTCACTCCACTTGCCAAGGGCATGGATTCTGAAGGTGTTTCCAACCCCTGAGACACAGACTGATGAGATGCTTCTGAATAAGTCAACACCTCCATGGTCTCAGGCTCAAGAGCTGCATCTGAAGCTTTTACTTCCCCAATGCCTTGAGATGTCAGAGTGACTTCTGTACCTCTTAGTGCCTCTGCTGAATCTGTCTGAATCTCTGATTTACCGACAATTCCAGATGGGATGCTGGACCAAGTATAATTTCCAGTATCAACAACACTGGCATTAATAGCTACAGGATAAATATTTTCATGCGACTGCTGAATTTGTTCTTCGCTAGTGCAAATTCTACTTTGAGCTATACTAGTATTTTCTGGGATATTAGACTGGATGCTTTCTAAATTAAATGGAGGATTTGTTGCACACAAAGTCCCCTCCCCACTTCCAAGATTTTCTGCAGACTGCTGAGAATCAGTCACTGAATGAGAAACAAGTCCTAAAGCTTGATTATCAAGCCCCTCAGTTGGTTTTGAGCACAGTTCTGGCTGCACTTGGCCAGCCAGGTTTGCATCTGCAAACACTCCATGCTGTACATTCAGTTGGGAGCTGGACTGCTCTGGCATTAAGGGAGGAGCTGGCTGCACGCCTGCAGGTTCTCCAGGACGTGCACTACACTTGGATTCCTTTGGTTGCTTTTTATGCTTTTTCTCTTTCTTCCTTTTCTTCTTCTTTTTCTTCTTCTTCTTACTTTTGTGTTTCTTGTTTTTCTTTGCTTTTTTCCTAGGAATTTCATCTTCGCCAGTTGAGCTCCTTTTTGTAGACTGAGCGCTATTTTTCACAGTATTTTTGTCTACATCTAGAAAAAAATGACATTTACCTTGTAAACATTTACAAGACTGCATTCAAAAAATTCTTTCATAGTAGCTGTGAAGTACATGGACAGAAATAGAAAAAATTAAACTTGCAAACCATGCGTGATTCACTAAACCACCACACACAATCGGCACACACTCCCTTTCCAGCTCCTTTTCCTTCCTCTCAGTTACTTTAAGTAATAAAATAACATTTCTTTCAAAAAATTACTCAAACCTTGTTAGTCAGGACAGAGGTCCAGTGGGAACATAGCTCTTTCCAAGTAATATCACAGTCATGGAATGCTTTGGGTTGGAGGAACATTAAATCCCACCCAGTGCCACCCCTGCCATGGCAGGGACACCTCCCACCGTCCCAATGTCCAACCTGGCCTTGGGCACTGCCAGGGATCCAGGGGCAGCCACAGCTGCTCTGGGCACCCTGTGCCAGGGCCTCCTCACTTTCACAGGGAAGAATCTCCTCCTAATACTTGCCCTCTGGCAGTGGAAAGCCATTCCTCTGAAGAAGAGAGGATGTTTCTGGGAATTACCCCCCTGTCAACCTCACCTCTGTGCTGGGAAGATCATGGAACAGATGCTCCTAGAAGTCTGCTAAGGCACATGGAGGACAGGGATGTGATTGGGACAACCAGCACAGCTTCACAAAGCAAAAATCCTGTCTGACCTTCTGCGGTGAACTGACTACATCAGTGGGTACGGGATGAGCTACAGATGGCATTTATCTGAATTTCTGTGAAGTATCTGACACGGTGCCCCCACAACATTCTTCTCTCCAAACTGGAGTGAAGAATTTGACAGGGGCACTGCCAGGTGCATCAGCAGTTGTTTGCATGGTCACATCCAGAGGGGAGTAGTCAAAAGCTCAGAGTCCTGATGGACATCAGTGACGAGTGGTTTTACTGAGGAGTCTGTATTTGGACCAGTGTTAGTTAATAGTTTAATTAATGAATCAGTGTTACATAATATCTTCATTAATGACAGAAGGATTGAGTGCACCCTCAGCAGGTTTGCAAGTGACACCAAGCTGCAGGTGCAGGTGACACCTCTAAAGGACAGGGCCATCCAAAGCTCCAGCAGTGCCCCATGGGAATCTCACAGGTTTGACAAGTGCCAAGTGCAGCTCCTGAGTCAGGGCAAGCCCTGGGATGAATCCAGGCTGGGATGAGCAGATGGAGCAGCCCTGGGAGAGCTGGAGCTGCCCCAGCCCAGACCCCCCCGTGCCCAGTGTGGGATCAGGAAAGGGATTGGGATTGTGTCCCTGAGCCCCCTCAGGTGTGCCCCACCTGCAGAGCTGCCCCAGCCCTGTGCCAGCGCAGGGAGGAGCTGGAGCTGCTGCAGAGAGCCCAGAGGAGGCAGCAGGATGAGCAGAGGATGGAGCAGCTCTGCTGGGAGGAAAGGCTGGCAGAGACTTCAGGTGGCCTAACTATGACCTTCCAGTACCTGGAAGTACAGTAAAGGTGGAAGACTACTGACAAAAGCCTGGAGTGACAGGACAAGGGACAGAGGGCTCAAAACGAGGGAGAGTAGAGTAAGACAAGGTATTAGGAAAAAATTCTCCCCTGTGAGGGAGGTGAGGCCCTGGCACAGGTTGCATCCTGTCCCATCCCTGGGCCTGGAAGTGTTCAAAGCCAGGCTTCACAGGGCTTGGAGCAACGCAGGACAGTGGAAAGTGTCCCTGCTCATGTCAGGGGGTTTGGAACAAGATGATCTACGAGGTCCCCTTCCAACCCAAACCGTTCTATGCCTACTTTGTGTGCTGTCCCTGCATCCCTTGGGAATTGTCTCTCTCCATGTTTCCTGCAGCTCCTCCAGGCCCTGCAAGGCCACCCTGAGCTCAGCCCAAAGCTTCTCCTCTCCAGGCTGAACAATGCCAGCTGTGCCAGCCTTTCCTCCCAGCAGAGCTGCTCCATCCTCTGCTCATCCTGCTGCCTCCTCTGGGCTCTCTGCAGCAGCTCCAGCCCCTCCCTGCGCTGGCACAGGGCTGGGGCCGCTCTGCAGGTGGGGCACACCTGAGCAGGGCAGATGGGTTAGATGTCCTTCCCCCACACTCAGTGGGGCAGCACATTCTAACAGGAGGCTGGAGATGAGCTTTCAAACCCCCAGTGCTGCACATGGAAGATAAATCAGAATTCCCATTTTCCAAACAAATTACCAAAGTGGAGATTTATGCTACAAGACCTGACCAGCCACTCTCCCCTGCTGTGCTTTAACCCTCGAGTGAGTTCAGTGTTGCTGCTGTGTTAGAAATTCTCTGTGCATTTAAGGACCAAGTTACTCGCTAGGGCCTAACAAATTTGGGAAAAGAGCATCTACATGCCCAATCACAAACTCACTTTAAGGCACTGCAGGCTGGAATAGCTGCTGGGACAGGCCAGACTGCAGCTGCCATGAGCCACTGCAAAGCTGCATGTTCCTCTTAGGGCATTTGCTTGTAACAGGAAAGTAACAAATTCAAACTGTGGGGACAAGCAAATCACTGATAGGGAAGGCACAGAGGGAGACTGAGGTTTCCATTACCACCTTTTAATTCTGTACCTCACTTCCCTGTGGATTTAACCTCTGTTAGGTTCTTGCCCTTCTGGAGACCTAGTGCATGTTTCCAGGAGAAAGGCACTTCGTTAAAGGCAACTCGCTGGGATTTCTGTGAAATATGAGCTGTACACTGGAGTCTGCTTGCATGTTCCTTTCAATGATTCTATTTATACAGGCCAGGGCAGCCAACACAGACCCTCCAATTAGAATCCCAAAGCTCCCTATTTTCCAGAGAACATGGCAAAATCTTGCAAAAACATTTGGTAACTGCCATATTGTTAAACGAATGTGACTTGGGATTCCACAACAAGTACACCAGGTACATATTTATGGAATAAGCAACTTAGAAACAGTTATTGCACCAATATTGCTGTGAATGCATTAAGAATGAACAGTGAAGCAGAGTCAAATTATGGACAAAATGTCCAGCCCACAGCTGGAGAATGCATTACTCAGTGGGTGAGCAACTGGCCCAGGGGTTGGGCACAAAGGGTGACATTGGGCTGACACCAGTCACTAGTGGGGTTCTGCAGGGCTCCATTCTCAGCCCAGTTTTCTTCAACATCTTCACTGACAAGCTGGACACAGGACTCGAAGGGATAATTAGTCTGCTGAGGACACTGAAATGGGAAGAGCTGTTGACTCCCTCGAGGGCAGAGAAGCCCTGCAGAGAGACCTCAACAAATCAGAGGGATTGGCAATCCCCAACCATGTGGAGTTTAACAAGGGAAGTGCTGGATTCTGCACTAGGATGGGCAACCCCGGCTGTGTGGATGGAGAGCAGCTGTGGGAAGGGCCCTGGGGGTCCTGGTCCACGGCCAGCTGGAGCTGAGCCCTGGGGCCAGGAGGGACAGGAACATGGGGAAGGGTCTGGAGGGGCCCCACGAGGTCCCTGAGGTCAGAGCTCCCCGGGGCTGCAGCTCCTCCCAAGGGCAGGGACAGCTCCGAGCTCTGCTCTGCCACAGTGACAGCACGCAGGGAGCTCCTGCAGCTGTGCTAGGGCAGCTCAGCTTGGACTGGAGGGCAAGGTTCTGTCCCCAGAGGGTGCTGGCACTGCCCAGGCTCCCCAGGGAATGGGCACAGAGCTCCAGGAGCTGCCAGGCTGGGATTGGTGAGGGGTCCAGGCAGGGCCGAGGTGGGACTGGATGACCCCCGTGGGTTTATTCCTACTCAGGATATTCTGGGATTCTATAAAATTAATGTTTCTGCAAAGATAATTCATAAGATTCAGATAATCAGATAACGCCTCTTGCCCAAGTCCTTTTTAGATACCGACAGTGGGAATGTTTGCCACAAGGTAAGTCCATTAACTTTCAAGTTAACACATCTCACTTCTTAATAACCTTGGGACCTTGCCTCAGTCCTCCACAAAAGAGCAAAACAAAAAATAAGTGAACAAAAATAAAAATCACATCACCAAACAAACCCAACAAAAACCACCAACCAACCAAGAACCTACAAAAACCCCCTCATGTCGGCCTGAAGTGATGTCCCTACAGCACAAATTAAAAACTTGAAAATGCTCAAGGTACACAAACCAATGAGGAAAAAATCCTAAAGCAATCCTAAACTCCTGAAAGCAAAATCTCTGAAATTAACAATTTTCTGTGCTGCCTCTGGAACTCTACTCACCCAGCACACTGCAGTCACCTTTGTTTCCACTCCCAAAAATGAGAAAAGCAGTAATTACAGAGTCAGAAATTTTACAGCAAGGACCTGTCCCACTAGAGGGGACACTCAGATGTGACTTTTTTAACATTAAAAAAAATCTAGCAATTTATTCAAGATCTGAGACTGACAAATCAAAATCCCTTATTCTTTGCAAGGCTTAAATGCAAGTACCTACACTTTAAAACAGCAAATCACCTTTTGACTGAACAGCTCATCATGGATCTGTTTTGTAATCTGTTTTGTTCTTCCAAACAAATCTTAAAAACCAACCCAAAGCAGAAACTGCTTCTATCAGCATCAGCTTTGGTACTAAGAACAGTTCAGTGACCCTGGAGTAGATACATATAAAATAATGCAGATTTTATAGACATGTATATGTATACATATGAAAAATATTTATCTCTTTCAGCACTGGAAAAAAATCTCCACCTTTTCCCCACACCAATGCTTACATATAACAACCAGCTCAATTTTTAAATTATGTGTATCTCTGGCCACCTCTGGATGTAAAATCACACTAGAGAAAATATTTAACCAATTCACAGCAAACACACACAACTTGTCAGAGGAGCAGCTCCAAGAAGCACATTTTCACCTCTACAAAACTGATTTGATTTTAGGCACAGTCACAACCTTCTTACCAAGAACAAATTTACCAGAGGGAGGTTTTATTACCTGGGTTGCACTGCAGCTCTGTCCCAAGGGCTCCGGAGAGCACTTCCTCTATTTTCTGCACTATCTGATCACTCTGACAACTCCCAGCAGCTCCAGAGGCTTCAGAAGGCCCGGCTTGCTCAGCTGGGATCGTGTCACCATTGGGCTGGCCTTCCACCTTTGCACTAATTTAAAAAAAAAAATCATCAACTTAATACAAGCGATTTTGAGCCTTTTTTTTTGGACATTTTTTGTTATTCACATACATTTATTATACCCAGCCCTCCAGACCAGTATTCCAGCCTCCTGAAAAAGCCGTGCTCTTAGGAAAAAGTCTGCCTTTGGGTTAATTTTCACTTATTCAGCCCGGACACTCTGTGATTGCTGAGGCTGAGATGCAAGGGGGGAAAAAAACACATTCTGGAATGTGCCACATCCCCTGTGCTCGTACGACCTTGTAGGGGTTTCCTACACAAAATAGATACACGCGACGTGCTCTCTTCCAGCTTTTCCTTGCTCTTTCCAAGGTTTTCCTTGTTTTACGAGATAAATTCGACAAATTTAGCTGTAGATCAGATAAACTATGCAGGCGCCTGCCCCGACGTGAGGACAGCACCAAAACAGGGGGGAAAGCGGGTGGGCGCGTCCCCTCACCATCTTCTCTCGGCCCCCTGGCCGTGTCTCCCTCAGGGCGCCCGCACGGCCGCGACCCCCCCGGCCCCGCCATGTTGCCGCCGACACGACCCTCAGGCCGCGGCCCGTCTCTCTCCGCCCCGCGACTTTCCCCACCGCTCCCCACTGCCTCGTTACCCGCCAAGCTGCTGCTGCTGCTCCTCCTGGATCTCTCGGAATTTGCTGACCACAAAGGATCGAAGGATCTGCTCGATATTCGTCGCCATGACACCCCCCCCTTCCTTCCTGCCCCGACGCGAGGCCTCCAGCATCCCACAGTGCACCGCGGCCCCGGGCGCGCGCTGACGTACCCGCTGTAAGCCCTCTCGCGATTGGCTGCGCTCGCTGCAAGCCCTCTCGCCATTGGTCGCGGCGGCGTATGGCTGCGAACGGCCGCTCTAGCGCGGCGCACGGGCCATAGAGCAGCGGCGGGTTCCGGCGGGGGGGAGGAAGGTCTCGTGTCCCCTCAGCCGCCGCCGCCATGTTGTGGCGCTCCCGCCGCCCCCCCGCGCTCCGCGCCTGCCACCGCCGCTACCGGCAAAGCCGCCCCGAGCGTGTCCCTGTCCCCCGGTGAAAGCATTAAACCAGTCCCCGGCGCTCCGCGCCCACACCGCCGCCTCGCGCAGACCCCTTCCCCACACAGACACACCGCCCCGCCGCCGCCGCCGCTCGCGGCCCCTCTCGCGCCCCGTACGCCGAGTCCGGGCCCCCGCGGCCCCACGGAGGGCAGGAAAAGGCACCGCGGCGTCCGTGGCTGCCGGGCCTGTCCCCTTGCGCTCCCGCCCAGCTTCCCCCGGCGCCGCTGGAATNCCCTTTCGCTCCCGCCCAGCTTCCCCCGGCGCCGCTGGAATCCCCGCGGCGGACGCTGCTTACCCGGCCGAGGCCATGGCGGGCTGAGGCGCGGCGCCGGTGGGTGCGATCGGGAGCGATTCCATCGGTGCCCATGGAGCGGGGCCGAGCCCCGCGTGTGCTCCGGGCGGGCGGCGGTTCTCAGGGGGCCCTGCCCGCACACGGGCGGTGCTGCCGCTGCTGCTGCATCACCACGGGGCCCTCAGCCCCGGCTCCATGCGAGAGGCGCCCGCCCGCGCTCCCTCCCTCCCCCTCCGCCCGGCGGTGACACGCACATGTGCTCCGGGGGCTGGCAGCGGGGCCGCGAAAATTAAAGGAACAAAGGGGGGAAAGCAAAGGGAGGTGGATAAATAAAGTGCGCCTTTTGCCCGCCTGGAAAGCCAGAGCTTTTCTGGCGGTGATGGAACGCACCGAAATGAGTTTGTCCAGATTACAGCCACCCTAGGGACCCCCTCAGTGCTGCCCTGATGCCTTAATCAAATCAAATTTTAATTATATGGGTGTTTAAACAGGCTGTAAAACCGAATAATCCTACGGCTGGAAGACTCTCCCCACACACAGTTTCTGTAGCTGTAACTTAGGGAAGTTAGTTGACCTGAAATAAATTTAAAATACCTCCAAACCTGACCTGGTGAGTGGCATCCTTGCTCATGGAAATCACTAAATGGTCTTTAAAGTTCCTTCAAACCCAAGCCATCCTGGGATTCTCTGAAAACCCAAGTAAAACTGTTTAATTACTGCCGGGGTCTAAAAATTTTTAACGTCAACATTGTTTAATAATCACTTGTGAGACCCCTTAAAAGCAGCATCATTCTTCACTATATCCTGCTCACCTGCCTTAATATTGACTTTGGAGAAAAAAATTAATCAGAGACTTGGATCGATTTGCTTACTTTTGTGTCAGACTTGATTTATTCCATTTAAAATATAAAGTAGTTAAAGTTAATAAGTCCTTTTACACGTTCATGCCATGCTCACATTAATATATGTTAGATTTACTGGTAGAACACTGTATTTTTTTTATATCAAAGTAAAGACTGAAAATGTTTCACTTGAACAATTTCAGACAGATTTAGATTCAGCTGATGCAAATGGCCTTGTCTCAATCAGGCATGTCAAAAAACATGAAGGAAGGTGCCCCAAAAAAGCCAGAGAAGGACTTTAGCATGTGCTGCATATTTCTCTCTGACTTCTTATAAACAAAACTAATGTGATAATTACAAAAAGTCGTTCCTCAAACACATGAGGATGCACAGCCCTACGGGAAAATAACTGTTGTTGCTCTCTCCATATCTCCTTGCTGAATAAACTCCCTTTATTTAAACTCTTTTATTTAGTTTCAGTGTCAGGTAGTTTTCAGATTAATTAAATATTTTACTTTCATCTTGTCAAGAGCAGTGATTGTTGCTGGTAATGTTCAATTAGTAAAATTATGGGACTTCAGTAACAGTAGTTCTGCTACAATCATCAATCCTACTTAAAGCATTTATTCATGTGACTCTTCCCTTTCAAAGCAGGAATCTGGGGTGTGCTAAAATATGCAAAAAAATATTAAACCTTATTTCCTAAGGTACTTTACAAAGAATGGTGATTTTTTCACATTATACCTGTTGAAGGGAGGAAAACTGTGGATCAAATCTTGTTTTATTAACAGTATTGTAGCACAATTGTAAAGCTAATTTAGGCTAAACGTTGCCCAATGCTCTTCGATTTCATTAAGCAGAGAGTTCAAATGTGGGACAAATTAAGGAGTTGCTCCTATGTGGTATTTCAAGAGATGTAGAGACAAAATCCACATTTGCTCAGCCCTCACAGACCACCACCCTCAGCCCCTGAGGCAAGTGATGGATAAAGTAAAAACAACCTGGATGGATAAAGTAAAAATCATCCCTAAGGTCTTTCGGCCGCCTCCCCCTTTCCCCACCCGCCTCACAATCCTAGCCTCGAGGAATTCCTGTGCCAAAGGGAACTCCGGCTGCCCTGTCGCGACATTGCTGACACGCTCCGGTCCCTCCTCCCGCGCCGCTGCAGCGGTGCTCGCTGGGTGCTGTAGTTCCGGGCCTGGCGGAGGATTCTTCCCGCTCTCCGATCCCCTCTGGAGCACAGTAAGTGACCGAGCCGCGCTGGAGCCGCGCAGGGGCCGCGGCTCGCTCGGGGTTTGTGGCTGTCGGTGCCCCCGCGCCCCCAGCCCGGCGCGGGCAGCGCGGGGGGCGGCCCGGGGCCATGTGCGCCCGTGCCCGCGCCGTAACATGGCGGGGCACCCCTCATGGCATCCCCGCTCCTGGGGGCAAATTCCCTCACGGCCCCCTCATGGCATCCCTGTCATGGCTTGGCCCTCATGGCAATCCCCTCATGGCTTGGCCCTCACGGCATCCCCTTCATGGCAAATCCCTCACGGCTTCACCCTCACGGCACCCCCCTCATGGCATGCCTGTCATGGCTTGGCCCTCACGGCATCCCTGTCGTGGCTTGGCCCTCACGGCATCCCCTTCATGGCAAATCCCTCACGGCTTCACCCTCACGGCACCCCCCTCATGGCATGCCTGTCATGGCTTGGCCCTCACGGCATCCCCTTCATGGCAAATCCCTCACGGCTTCACCCTCACGGCACCCCCCTCATGGCATGCCTGTCATGGCTTGGCCCTCACGGCATCCCTGTCGTGGCTTGGCCCTCACAGCATCCCCTTCATGGCAAATGCCCTCACGGCTTCATCCTCACGGCACCCCCTTCATGGCATCCTTGGCCCTCATGGCATCCCACTCATGGCAATCCCCTCATGGCTTGGCCCTCACGGCATCCCTGTCGTGGCTTGGCCCTCACAGCATCCCCTTCATGGCAAATNTCATGGCAATCCCCTCATGGCTTAGCCCCCAAAGCAGTACCCTCAGGGCATGGCCCTCACAGCATGGCCCTCATGGCATCCCCTTCATGGCAGATCCTCTCCTGGCATGGCCCTCACGGCATTTCCGTCATAGCAAATCTTCTCCTGGCATGGCCCTCATGGCATCCCCGTCATAGCTCGGCCCTCACAGCAATCCCCTCACGGCTTGGCCTTCACGGCCAAAGTGGTGAAATATTTGCTTGAAGTAAATATTAAACTTCGAACCGCTCTGGTTTTGGACTTTGATTCACTTGGATTCTTTCCCTGCTCTTTGTAAAGTTGGGGGCTTACCAACTTTTTAAGCATTTTTAAAATGTGTCCAGTAGATATTGGAATTAATGAGCAGAGTTAATACTTCTGCCACTATTTGTGTATATAGCTGAAAGGGTAACACAGAAAGTGCATTTCAAGGGTGTTTCTCCCCCTCATCATGGTACTAAACACTGAGCACTTCCAGCATCCTACAGTGCTTGAGGTGTCAAATTTAGTACTATGGGGGTGGTTGTAAAAGTTTATGATCTTCTTTATTTTTAGCAGCAAAACTTGAGGGAATGTTTTGCCTAGTAAAATGCCAAATCCAGCTGTTTGGAGGATCATACCTGGACACAAGGGGCCTGTCTTGGAGAGCTTCAGCTTGGACCATGAAAGACACATACAATAATGACTTTTATTATTTTGTTTTCTATACCACACTGAATGGCAGGAGGTGAAACGAGATGATCTTTAAGCTCCCTTCCAACCCAAACCTTTATGATTCTATATAGCCAGGAGAGAGCCAGGAATTTGTCCTAAATAAAATACATGAGCAAAAAAAGATTATTTAACCCAAAGATCTTAACTAAAAATCATAATTGCCACCTGATTCTGGAGGCCTCCAAGCTGCTTAAGCAGCTCTTCATGTATTAAAGTCTGAGGAAGGGAAAAGTTTTCTAAGGCTGTGTTTTTTTTCCTTCAGGATGAGCCTAATCCTGCCCCAACCTAACCTGCAGTTCCCTCGTGGAATTCTGGCCATTTTGCAGATTTGGTTGCCATGGCTGTTTTTTGTTTTTGTTGTGCCTCAGCGCTGCCTGCACACTTGGCATAGTGAATTCCCTCTGGAAACTGAGCCACACAGGAGAAAAATGCAGAGAGAGGTGGATGTCTTCCCTTCCCCAGCCCTGTTCCCTGGTGTGTCTCTGCCTGGGACCAGGAGCAGGCTGGGGCAGGAGGTGGGAATGGGGATGCAGACTTGGAGCCACTGAGCGTGTCCTGGTCACTCCATCCATGGGGTGCTCCCTTCACCCTCCCTGCCTGCCTTGTGCTGCTGCTTCCCTTGTCCTTGCTGTGGTGATCCTTCATCCCTCAGAGAGTTAGCTCAGCTCAGCTCACTAAGCTGAGACTATTTCCTTTATGTCTCCATATAGACATATTTACTTTGCTGCACTGGTTACCATTGTGGTGTCAGCTTTCCAGCATTGTTTTCCTGATCCAAGTGACTGCACTCCCTTGGCACAGGCAGGAGGGAGGGAGAGGGAAGGAGAGCCTGGAGGGGGAGAGGTTGGTGGGACCAATGGGGAGCTGCCCCAGGCAAGGGCAGCTCAGCCCCTTGTGCACCAGCAGTCGCTGAACCTGCAGCTTGCACATCCTGAGCCTGAATGGGAGCCAGCAGCTGGCAGAGATCCCCTGTGCAGGCTGGCTCAGAGCTCTGGGAGCACTCAGAATGTGCAGTGGGCTCCTAAGGAGAGGCTCAAGCCATGGGTTAATTCAGAGAGAGCAAAAGCTGGGTTTAGCCCATGGGGGTTCAGCCACACAGCCTGGCTGTGGGTGAGTTTGGGAGCTGAGTGAAGGATGGCATGGTGGCTTCTAGGAGGGAATTGAAGTTGAGAGGAGAAAGTTTCAAGTCTGAAGTTGGGAGGAGGAAGTTGCAAGTTTTGGCTCCTTCTCCAATCTCTTCTTTTGATTTCTTTATCCCATAACAGGTCTATGAAAAAAGCCCTGAAACTCATAAACAGACTGCTGGGGTCAGGAAAACACAGCCCTCAGTGGGGTGGGAACTGCACAGCCTTCCCAATTTGGGCTTTTTCCTGCCTCCTGTGAGAATTCTTTTTTTTTTCTTCTGCTGTCTGCAGGAGGAAGAATGAACCTTGTCCTTTAGTCCAAAGCTGAGTGATGAGAACTCCTCTCCAGGGTCTGGGGGTTGTGGATTTGAACCTTCACAGGGACACTGGGCTTGGGTCTGCAGTGTTTGGGAAAGTGCTGTCACTGCTGGGCCATTTTTCAGACTCGGCTCTAAGAAGGGTAGGAGCTCATTGGAAGGGACCAGTTCCAGCTCCTTGCTCTGTTGAGGGACACTCTCCACTAGACCAGGTTGCTCCAAGCCCTGTCTAACCTGGCCCTGAATTAAGACATTCTGGACAAGGACCATGTCTTTGATCTAAAGAAACTTGAATGCCTGCATCAGTATTCCTGAATCCCAGTGTTGGGAAGCAAAGATACAGAGGAGCACAGAGGAAACCAACAGCACTGGAGCTTAATTTAAAAAAAAATACACTGTTTGAAGCAGTGAGCTTCAGTCAGAGCCTTTGCTGTTTGTGCTGGAGTGCAGAGATCTGATTGTAGTTGCACGTTTCCTGCTGTAGTTTGTGGTGAGGTGATAACACACTGCCTTATTAAAATACTCCACCCAGTTGAGATCGAATATTTAGGTGTCTTGCATCACTCTTGGGAATAAATTGCTTAAGGAGTTTATGTTTTCTTGCAGAGTTGTGTTCATAAATGCAGCCAAGGAGTTGAGTGTAACCCCCAGGTGTGTGCACAGGGTAAGTTTGGGAAGGTCGGTGGTTCCTGTCCCTGGGAAGGGACAGAGGAAGGGACAGCACCTGAGGAGCCTCATGGCACTGCTCCCTGTGTTTGGAGCCTCCCCGTGCCCTCTGCAGGAGTGGGGAAGGCTCTCACAACTGTGGGGTTTGCCTCTCTCACTTGATTTTCTCTGCTCCACAGGCCCTGGTGGTGAGGAAGAGTTCCCTGGTTTGTTGGTGAGCCCCAGCTGCCTTCCTGCAGTGAGGATAAAGGTTCTCTGGGCTGATGTTTCTCCCTTCTGGCATCCCCAGGAATAAGCTCTGGGAATCTCCTTGTCTTCACTCTGTCCTTGCCTCCTCTCCTGCTGGACACCACAGAGCAATTAACTTGTTTCTTCTTTCCTATCCTCACTTCATCTAAGGATCTAACAACAGGCCCTCTCCTGAAATGTCCCTTATCTTCATTTTAAAACATCTCCTCCTTCTTTACCAAAGCAGACAATGGTTACAGAAGGTAATGACATCCTGTGGTTTGGAATTTTTAAGGATTTCACGTGTTGCTTCCAAAAATCCTGGGAGTGTGATAATCCCCACAGAGTAAATATCTACCTTGTGAGTGACCTTAGGTCTTTTGAGAACAAGACTGCTGCATTAGTGACAAAAATAAAAAGGAATGTTGCCTCTTGGGATGTTAATTTTTCAAGTGAGGTCCTGCTGGGCAGCAGAGGGGCCTCCATGACATCTTTGAGTGTCAGTGTAAAACAGAGGCTGCCATGGCTACATCTGAGCCTCCTAAACTGGCACTGCCACCACAAATTCTTCTCAAGCCACATTCCTAAATAAAAGTTGCTAGGATACCATAGTAGGATGCACAAATAGCACTGAGCTTCAAAACAAATGTGTGAAACTTAATTTTCATTCACATTTTGATATAAAATAATTAAATACCATTTGACAGTATCAGGCATGGCTTGTTCTATTTACTGCTCCCATAGAAAGCTTTGTCCTGTATGTGATGAATTCTTTCAGCTGACTAGTACCAGAATATGTTACCTCAGGGAAGAAAAGGAGGGCACTCTTTGAGTGAGCTGCCATCATGGTGAGTCCCTGGAGGTGGCCACAGTGTCTTCAGGCTGTGCTGATCAGCAGTGGGAGCTTAATGTGTGAATTTCTTAAGGGCCTTAAGCTGAAGGAGGGCAGGGCTGGATGGGATTTTGGGCAGGAATTGTTCCCTGGGAAGGTGGGGAGGGGCTGAGATGGAATTCCCAGAGCAGCTGTGGCTGCCCCTGGATCCCTGGCAGTGCCCAAGGCCAGGTTGGACACTGGGACAGTGGAAAGTGTCCCTGACATGGCAGGGCTGGGATGAGCTTTGAGGTCTCCCAGCCCAAACCATTCCATGATAATTTGCATTATTTATCATACTGTTGATTACATAGAGTAATTTTTATTGATTGCAAAACTGCAGATCCCGATTTTTAGATACAATATTCACAAGCTGATTAATGAACAGCTTTTAGCTGAAAATAATACCTGGCATGGGACAGAATTTATTTTGCTGTTTGGAATATTTAGAATGAGCTGCTCCTGTCCTGCAAAGCTTTTGCCTCTCACTCCTAGAACATTTGTAGGGAAGCTTCTGTCCCCTGTTCCCAGCTGGAATGGCTGGAGTTCCCTGTCCATTGGCTGCCTGCAGGGTCATCAGTGGGGCGGGAATGCTGGGGCAGGGACATTTTAACCAGGGGCTGCCAATCTCTGCCCTCTTTGTGCCTCTGAGCTCCTGGGTCCTGCTCTCCTCAGCCTGCTACACACAGCACACAGTGAGTAGGGGCTCTCTTGGCTTTAAATTTTTAAAGTTTTAATTTTTTAAACGTTTTAAAAGTGAAAAGTTTTAAATTTATTTTTTTCAGAAAATCATGTTGTGTATAGTTCAACTTATTATTGATAAAATCTGCCTTAAAAATTACTGTTTAGTGGCCACTGGCTCTGGACACCACTGGCAATTCTTGTTTAGCTTCAAGGAGACAGCTGCCTGCTGAGTGATAAATATTCTTCTACCTTACTATTATATTATTGTCTTTATCTAATTCACCCCTTTGTTGTATCCCTCATTTCTCTTTTTTTCTTGCTTGGGTTGTAATATAAAAACATTGAGCATAATGTGGTTTTCCAAACATCTGTAACATAACTGATAATTTTTAGCCTAACCTGATGTTTTTTATTGCAAGTAATCATGAAATTTTATAATTAAAACGTGTCTGTAACTTTGCAATATCTGTATTTGGCCCAACACTGGGTTACCAACCTGTTGGTCTCCCCTAGCATGAAACTACCATTAAATGTTAGCTCTGTTTAATTGATAGTGAACAACTCAGTGTTAATTTTCTGTATTTCATCCTTCTATTTATGTTTATTTTGACTTTATTCTGTCAGGATGTTTTGCCTAATCCAGATATTTTGCCTCATCAGAGCAGCTTTAGTCAAGTCAAGCTGTAGCAGCTGATGTGAGGGAAAGGCACATCTTTGCCTTACATGAAAATCTGCTTTGGATCATTTCTGGTTTTCCCTTAGAAATCTCCTAGGTTTTGGTTTGTTTTTTTTCCCCTTTTTAAGATATATTTTGTACTGTCATCCTCCTGCAGAGGAGGGGCTCTGGGCTCAGCTGTGACCTGGACACGTGTGGGTCAGTGACCCTGCCTGTGTGCTGGGATTACAGCAGGGACACTCACAGCTCCTCCTGTCCCAAACTCTGCTCTGGGCTCTGTTCCTGCCCCCAGCAGTGGGAGAATGGGAGGTGATCCCTGCAGCCTCTGCTCTGGAGCCAGCCTGGGAGAGCTGGGGGTGCTCACCTGGGCAGGAGGAGCTGCAGGGAGAGCTCAGAGCCCCTGGCAGGGCCTGGAGGGGCTCCAGGAGAGCTGGAGAGGGACTGGGGACAAGGCATGGAGGGACAGCACACAGGGAATGGCTTCAGAGTAGGATTGGATGGGATCTTGGGAATCAGGAATTGTTCCCTGGGAGGGGCTGGGATGGAATTCCATCCCCTGGATCCCTGGCAGTGCCCAAGGCCAGGTTGGACACTGGGACAGTGGGAGGTGTCCCTGCCATGGCAGGGATGGGATGAACTTTAAGCTCCCTCCCAACCCAAACAAAACAATTATTTTAGCTCCAAATAAGAACACATGTAATTAGTTTAAATTACAAATTACATCCATCCTTTCTCTTTAGTGCTTTCTAAACCCTAGTGGATTTTTTTAAGTGCAAGTGAAGTGTTCCATCAGTAAATATGTGAAGGTTCCCAGAGCAGTGAATCCCAGAGCTCTCAGAGCTGCTCAGAGAACACGCTGTACCTTTGCTGTGTGTGCACACCCAGCCCGTGACGTGCTCACCCATGCACCCACGGGCCAGCACAGGGTTCCTCCAAACCTCACTGCAATGGAGAGTGGAGGGGATACCCCATACTACCTTGGCTGAGGGAACTCCTTTATTAATTCCACCTCTTGCTGGCCTCGTGGTTGCTGTCTCCAAGGAAAGCCAGAGCTGGAAGTTATTTCCTTGTCTCATTGCTCAGAGCTTTTCCTTTCCATGAGGTGTTCAGAGCTTTTCAGTCATTGCCTCTAAAATCTTGTGAATGGCCCCATCCAGCTCCAAACACTCTGTGGGTGCATCAGGAGGGCTTTGACCTTTGCTGGTTTGGATTTTCCAAGGAATTGTTGCTCACAGAGGCTGTGGATTCCCCATCCCTGTCCAAGGCCAAGCTGGACACTGGGGTTGGAGCAGGCTGGGACAGTGGGAGGTGTCCCTGCCATGGCAGGGCTGGGATGAGCTTTGAGGTCTCTCCCAGCCCAAACCATTCCATGATAATTTGCATCATACCCCTTGTTTATCATACTGTTGATCACACAGTCTAATTTTTATTGATTGCAAAACTGCAGATCCTGATTTTTAGATATAAAAACAAGTTGAATGTTGATCAGTTTTTAGCTGAAAATAATACCTGGCATGGGACAGAATTTTGCTGTTTGGGTACAACAGGATCAGCTGCTCCTGTCCTGCAAAGCTTTTGCCTCTCACTCCTAGAACATTTGTAGGGAAGCTTCTGTCCCCTGTTCCCAGCTGGAATGGCTGGAGTTCCCTATCCATTGGCTGCCTGCAGGGTCATCAGTGGGGCGGGAATGCTGGGGCAGGGACATTTTAACCAGGGGCTGCCAATCTCTGCCCTCTTTGTGCCTCTGAGCTCCTGGGTCCTGCTCTCCTCAGCCTGCTACACACAGCACACAGTGAGTAGGGGCTCTCTTGGCTTTGAATCATCCCAAACCTTTCTGTGAGTCTGTGATTCTCTAGGCTGCAAATCCCAGCACACTCAGCAGTGTTTTTCCTCTCTCCCAGATTTCTGTAAAAGTGGGAGAAGTTTCCAATCAAACCCAGGATGATTTTCCTGATGAGTTCCTGCCTTGGAACAGTTCAGCCTTGGAGGTTTAATGTGCATCACACCCTTGAAGCTCTTGCTTTCCCCACCTTCCCCAGCTAATTGCAGCTCTTTTCCTTTGTCCTGGCTGCCCCCAGGGCCATGGCTGAGCGGGTGCTGGTGATCGGCAGTGGAGGCAGGGAGCACGCCCTGGCCTGGAAGCTGGCTCAGTCCCCACACGTCAGACACGTGTTTGTGGCTCCAGGAAATGCAGGGACAGCTGACAATGGAAAAATCTCCAACTCAGGTAAAACAAAAAAAAAAAAAATTAAATTTAGTAATTCAACCAGAATGTTGTCGAGCTAAAATCACAGCTGGTAGTGTGAAAGAATGATGATGACGACAATGAAATAATAATGATGATGATATATTACCATTTTTTAAGGTTTTGGGCATGTGAAAATACATTTTAGATGCAATTAAGAAGAAAAAAAAATATCTGAGCAAAGCCTCGTGTAAGTTGTGTAATTAATTTTATAAGATCTCAGCTGTGAAATCTCATTCTTTAGGTTTGAGTTTGGAGGATTCAGGCAGAGCTGTTCCTCTGGGAATAGTTGCTGTGGCTGCCACCTAAATTCCCTCTTGTGCTCTCAGAAGTGTGTTGAAACCCCATGATCCCCACAACCTGTGGCAAGAACACTGTCAACATAAATTAATTCCTTTGTCTTAGTGACCTTTAGAAACCAAGGTTAACTTTGAATATTTCTGTGTACTGACTGCTTGGCTGGAGCTCTTGGTTTAACATATTAAGCTCTGACTGGCTGTAATTGAAAATTTTTATAGCTTTTAGTTTTGAGAAATCAAGTTTCAGATGTTGCAAGTTGAGCATCCAAAATTTGGAGCTGTGATTCAAAAAAGCTTGGTCTGAGGTGCTGGCACCCAGGGAATCAGTCCAGCCCTCAGAGATTCCTGTGTCCTTTACATCACACATCCTCATTTAGGGGCCTCAACCCACCCAAGCTTTCAGTTTTCCCTGTAGAACATGGGATAAGATGTGGAATTTGAGTTAACAAAGGATATGTGTGAATGTGGATCAGACACATCCATTTCCTGCCCCTGTGTTGGTGTTTCTGCACTTTGTGTGTTGTTGTCTCCTGTGGAAACCTGAGTGCTGCCAGGTTCTTGTACAGCAGGCAATTATTGAATAGAGTTCTGTTGGAATGCTTAATTACAATTAGTTGTTTTGAAACAACTCTGTCCTTAATTTCTTTGACCAGTCACAGCATCATGAGTGAGCTCCTCACTCCAGTTTTTTGCTGTTTGGCCTCTGAGGAGAGACCTGGAAGGAAGAGCTTGACAAGACCAGAAAGTCAAAAAACCCCTTTACCTTTGTGCTAAATGAGCTGTGGAATGGGAATTCCAGTGGTTTTTTTTTTTCAAGCTGTGCCTTTTGAAACTCTCCCTGTTTTATTCTCTCTTTCATCCCATAAAAAACATTGAATAAATACTTGATCTTGAGCCAGCTCCATGAAATCTCCCATGTGCAATAAATGGCTTTGTTCTGCACATGGGCTCACCTATGCTTTGGGAGAGAAATCTTCACCACCCCAGGAAGAACCAAGAATTTATGAAAAGTTTGACTTATGTGGGGTTTTAAGGAAAGAATTTGTCTCCCCTGTTCAGGAATTCCAGTGCTGTCACTCAGGCCTTGATTTAACTCAGGGTGGAAAATGGAGAACAGCTTTACAGAAGCACCAGAACCTTTTTTTTTTTTTTTTTTTTTTTTTTTGAAAGGNNNCCGAACCTTTTTTTTTTTTTTTTTTTTTTTTTTTTTATGTGGGCAACAATACCTGGGATATCTGGGAATATCTGGGAATCTCCTTCCCTGGTTTCTGGGGGATTTTTTGGTATAATCAAGATTTGGCTCTTAAAGTTCATCCTCCCTTTGTGGGTCATGGAATTGCCTTTAATTAGAATTGCAACTCTGGGTCTTGGGTGATTACTGAAACATGAAAAAGTGAGCTGAAATTTGTAAATAACCTCAAATCTTTCAAACTTTGGCTGTATTCAAGTAAGAAAAAAATTTTTTGTGGTTGATCTGAGCTGGTAATTGTTTGCAGCAATAAAGTGGGATTTAGGTTGGGTGCCTAAATACAGGTTTATATTTAATTTAGGTGGATTATCAGGGCAGTTTTGGTGCAGAAGCACAGACAATGGCTTGCTGAATGAGCAGGTGTGTTTGTGAATGGACTTCACCATCCTGACACCTCCTTCTGTCACATTTTACCTCTCAGTGTAACTTGTGCTCTTAAATTTAAGCTCCACCCTTGAAATCCTTGGTCCAGGGTGCTCCCATCTGGTTCCAAGGAATATCCAGCTGTTATTTTAAGCAGTCAAACACAGCTGCAGAAATGTCTCCTTTCAGTCAGCAACCTGAGAAAAATGATATTTGGGAGGAAAGTTAAAATCATGGATAAACAACACAATTTGTTCCTTGTTGTTTGTTGTTAGGACATTTCCCCATCATGTAAATCTTGTGCCACACTCACTGTTCAGATCATGACATCACACCTGCAGCAAAAATTTTGGGGTGAACTCCAAGCTCTGTCCTTTCCCTGCTTGGAGAGGGACAGGAGTGTCTGGAATGCCAGGACACAGGGAAAGGCTCCCACTGCCATAGCAGGGCTGGATGGGATTTTGGGCAGGAATTGTTCCCTGGCAGGGTGGGCAGGAGCTGGGATGGAATTGCCAGAGCAGCTGTGGCTGCCCCTGGATCCCTGGCAGTGCCCAAGGCCAGGTTGGACATTGGGACAGTGGGAGGTGTCCCTGCCATGGCAGGGGTGGCACTGGGTGGGATTTGAGGTCCCTTCCCACCCAAACAAGTCTGGGATTCTGTAATTCTGTGAATTTATTCATCCAGGGTAGGGGGAGCACAGTGAGCACTGACCAAAGCCCTGTCACCTTCCTCTCTCATCACTCCCCAGAAATTGGGCACATCAGTGTACTGCCAGTCTTCTGCCCTGTCCCAAGGGAAAGGACAAGAGAAAATGGCCCAAAATTACACCAGGGGAGGGTCAGATTGGATTATTGGATTTTGGAAACAATTTTTCCCTGGCAGAGTGGTCAGGC
>VXBI01008776.1:1062369-1109081 GCA_013397375.1 Toxostoma redivivum | reverse complement strand
CCGGGGCGCCCCACCGGCCCGGGGTGGGGGGGACACGCGAGCCCGCCCGGCGTGCGAGCGCTCACCAGTCCCGGGGGAGCCCCGTTTAAACTGCGCCGCATGGGCAAAGGGGCTGCTGGGAGCGCTCCCGCGGCGGGAGCAGCCGGCCCGAACCAGCGCATGGAGCCCTGGGTCAGGGCATGGCCGGGGGCGCGGCCCCGGCAGGGACCCGCCGTCGGGTCGCGGGTCTGCGAGACTGGGCTGCGCCAGCCCGTGCAGCGCGGGGTGCCTCAGCGGCCTCCGATTAACTAACACGGAAGCTCTGGGAAACCTGCCAGAAAGAGATAAAGAAGTATAAAAGAAAAGAAATGCCACCCTACTCAGGCGGTCGGGTTAGGGTGCATAAGGAGAGGCTGGCAGAAAGACAGCCGAGTAAAACCTGAAAGTAACAAGATTTTACCAGGTCAAGATCAAGGAGATCATAGGAACAGGATAACAACTGCTTAAGCACGATAAAGAGTTCGTGCACCGGTTTACAAACCCGCTATTATGCTGAGCTGCCGCTGTGTGTGCCTTCCTTTCCATTGCGTGACTGGGCAAGGCAGACCCCTTGCGCAGCCGGCGGGAGCGCTGCCCTGGCACCGGCCCGTCCGCCGGAGAAACTCGTAGAGGGCAGCTGGTCTAAGAGAAGGTGCCATGACACTGACTCTCTAGTCTACCCTGGCTTTTTCTTTCATCGCCTGCATAATTTGTAGGCTTATGCAAATACTATCTACTCAGTCGATTCTTGAAAAACAGGCAAATATTTGACACTCCAGCTAAGGGTGTGATGCCCAGTGTTCGCATAACTTTTGGGCTTCTCTCCATTTCTCGTGTTAGCCCAGCATTTGACATGTGAGTCTGCTGCAGGAGGAAAAAGCAAAGATGCAAACTTGAATACTTAAAGCAAAAAAAGGCTCCTGGGCAGAACTCGTGCTTTCAGATAAGCAAAAGATGTATTAACACTTTGACCTTGTTTGGTTACTGTGTAGCCTTCCAAACTATCCAGACTTCAAGGCAGTCATCTTTAAATACATTATAGAGAAAACATAATTTAATATTAAATCAGAAAATATGTCTTCTCAAACTAAAAGTGGGATGTTCATAAAGCCATTCTGACAATTTTATAATTGGGATTTTTTTTTTTTTTGAGTTTAGAAACCTGCAGGCTTCCAAAGGTATGAAATATGTCTAGTGATAATGAACTCGGTGCTAACGTTTAAGTCATGTACAGAGTTGGAAAATCAGAGTTCCCATGGAAAATCCAATACTTAGCAGAGAAAAGTAATTCTAGTTTAAGAATTAATTTTCAAAATTGGGTCAGAATATTCATTTTCAGCACACTTTAGGTTATTGTTATTTTATATGTTCAGAGTCAGTTACATGGGATATTAAAGTAAAAATGGAGCAAATCTAAAATTACACCAGTGCATGGGAAGTTTGGTTTTTTTCTCAGAGTTTTCAACTGAGGTCTACACATTCCTGCAATGTATTTAAACTCTTCTCACACTGCATCATTTAGGATAACAGGGAGATTCTGTGAAAAATGTTTACAGCAAGGATTATTTGTAAGAAAAATCCTTTGAAAGCGTTATGTATGCACACACATCTTGCTTTAAATGACAGGTATCCGAAAGTGCAGGCTAAAATGCAAGAAGAAGTGGATAGGATTGTTGGAAGAGACCGTCTGCCGTGTGTTGAAGATCAGCCTCACCTGCCCTATATCATGGCTTTCCTCTATGAATCCATGCGTTTCAGCAGCTTTGTGCCTGTTACTATTCCACATGCCACCACAACCAACACCTTCATCATGGGCTACCTCATTCCCAAGGACACCGTCATCTTTGTAAATCAGTGGTCAGTGAATCATGACCCAGCAAAATGGTCCAACCCGGAGGACTTTGATCCAACAAGATTCCTGGATGAGAATGGGTTCATCAATAAAGATCTTACTAGCAGCGTGATGATTTTCTCATTGGGAAAGCGTCGGTGTATTGGAGAGGAGTTATCTAAGGTGCAGCTCTTTCTCTTTACCTCCATATTGGTGCATCAGTGCAATTTTACTGCTAATCCAAACGAGGACCCTAAAATGGACTTTACCTATGGGCTAACCATTAAACCTAAGCCATTCACCTTGAATGTTACACTTAGGGATACGATGGATTTGCTTGATCAGGCTGTCCAAAGACTGCAAGCAGAGAAAGCAGCCAGTGAAAGTCAGCTGTCAGCAAATGCCTAAGCAATAAACCTTGCATCTATAGATAATCCCCCTCTCTCTTTTTAGACTTCTATAACTCATAGCTTGTTCTGGTGATATTTTTGGTATATAGCAAATATTACACATTATAAAAGCAGGAAGAAAAATTGCACAAGGTATAATTCAGTCATCTTTTTAATTCTAGAAGGAGAGCCAGGGGAACAATATATTAAATGTTAAAACATATGCAATTTGAAAATAAGCCTTTTCTTTTCTAGCTTGTTCACAGAAGTTGTCATTGTAAAAGTGCTTTTTATCTACTGACTGGTTGGAGCTTCTCCAGGCATTGTCTCTATAATCCTTTCCATGTCTTCATGCACTATGCCTTAACTCTAAGTTTGCCTTCAGTGACTCCGCATTCAGAAGTGAAATCTCTTGTTAAAAAACAAACAAAAGCAGTTGCTCAGAACACTGCAGCCTGCTTCTGAATTTACTCTGCTGGAAGCTGCCATAAGCTCATGCAGCTCTGGTGTTGAGGCTGTTGGGATGTACATCAATGCCTCAATAATAAGTGTTCACATCATTTTTGGTAAAATGGCAATGTAAAGTCTTGCCTTCAGCATTCCAAAATGTTTACATAAATGCCTAAAAAAATAAAAGTCTTGCTTGTAAGCATGTTTGAAACTAAAATTCATGTTTTATATGAAAATCAACAGAATGTCCTAATATAGTAACTTTCCATAAAGTTTTGAAAGATCAGAATTTCTATGTCACTAGATGGCAAGGGTGATACAAAGCATATGCTAATCTGTTCATTAGCATGCTCATGAACAAAGTAAGTATTTGAATTAGATTTATAAAGGTATAGCTGAACTTTATGCTTCTTTAGGAAGGAGTTAATATTATTGTCCCTAAGCACTTAGGTAAGTCTAGTAAAATCCATGTTGGCCAAGGCAGGTAGAGGTGAGATTGGGGGGGTTTATATTAAAATATTCATGCCACAAGCCTCAAGTAAAGCATAGACCAAATAATATCCCCACTCACTAGTCATACTGTTAAGTTATTTAGTATATCTGAAAATCAACTATGTACTTTTAGTACAATTTGTTTGGAACAAAGTTACAGAAGGAAAAGTAACGTTACATGTCCTAATTAAAGTATCCATTAACTGAACAAAAAGTACTTTTAAAATGTTTGTGAGGCAAAGTTCCTAAAATTTTTTTAACACCTATTATTTTAAAGTAAAACACACATGAAACTTTATGGCATTGAACCTCCGGCTAATGTTTGTATATACAAAGCCACATGTTTCTCTAGAAAGCAAACAGCCCTATGTAAATGCCTGATTTGAAAAGATTTGGGCACTTCTTTGGAGCTGCAGATGGCATTCAATGACATGTGAAATCCATCAGACATGAGAGTACCTCCCATGACTTACTGTGCTCAGCTGAGTACCAGATCAAATATTAGTAGAGCTAGAAAAACAAGGGTACAGTGCTGCACAATGAGTAGCTCTGCTGAGACCTAAGCAAGCAAGGACTTGCACTGTGACTTCTGATAGATGGCCAGTCCTAGTCACGCTGGCAGCAGGGATAGAGCTCCTACTGATGCTGGGAAGAGCCGGGTTAACAACACAATCCTGATCTTAAGTACAAGCTTTGCTACTGATTTTAAAAACCTGAATCAAGCCTACAAGCACTGCTCTATAATCCCACACAATGATAACCTGTTTAAAGTCTCTGACTTCATATGGCATTTATCATCTGTGTTAGAGCTAAAAAAAGCTTTCTGCTACATACACATGGAGTAACCTCAGGTGTTTTTCTGAATTATGTACAAGTTTGTGATATCCCAGAACTTAGCCTATACCTGTGAAAAGCTTTATAAGATACTCAGCATTTTCATATGGAGATCTACATTAGATCAAATGCTAGCAAGACAATTTTTCTTGAACTTTTTAAAGTGCTGTTATTAAAAGAAATAAAGTATGTAACCTACAGCTGAATAGCTATTCTAATGCAAGGATCATCAATTCATATTTTAATAAAACATAGCTTTTGCAATTTTTTACCCTTCCAAAATCTTTAACTGTGCATTGGCTACTAGTGCAAAATCCATCCACACTGCTCATGTCAGTCGGGGGTTACACACTATATAGCTGTTTGGCCACATAATGCCTCATGTAATCTGTGAAGTTACTCAAATTTAGTAGCACCTATTTAGAATGTATGCAGTCATTTAGCAAGCTAAATTCTATGGTCATTTCGAGATGTATCATTGTGTTACCAAAATACTAAATAAAATTATTCTTCCACTACGTTGCTTAGTTTATATACAGCTTTCTAACATCAAGATAAAGAAAATTACTATTTCTGATTTGGAGAGTATTATTATTTTAGATATTTGTTCACATACTTTGCATCTTCTTCCCATTCCTGGATTTTAAGGTTTTTCCTCCATGCTGCCCTTAGAGCTTCTCAGGTCTGTCTGCCCTTCATACCTTGTCATCTATGTTCACCTTCCTAATGCTCCTTGCTAAGAACATTCCCTGCTGCTCACCTCAGCATTGATCTGAATTCTCCCATGTCTTTTGCTTTTTTTCTAATACCTGTTAATCTCTTCTCAGCCTGTGCAATCTCCTCTGCTATGTTCTTTCCTCTGAGATTTCATCTTACTTCCACCTCCCCTATTTTCAAGCCCACAGACTGGTTTTCGTTTCTCTTTTCCCCTCCTATATACAGTGCTGGCATCTATATACACCTGACACTGGAGACCAATTCAAGCTCTTTTGGCCTAGGTATATAGTCAGGAGTACCAGGAATGGAAATCTCAGGGCCAAACAGGCCTTGATGTGCCCTTGCAGAGCAACCTCTCACAAAAATTAAGGCAATCCCATGGTGAAGGGTGGCTGTTACTGCAAATGTAAAACATTTCTTCATGATGAAGCATCTCCCCCATCCCTTGGTCTTCTTTTCCTCAGTCTGCTACACAAGCCAGCGTACTTCAGAGCTATCTTAGAAATGACCACATTTTCCCTAAGCCCAAGGGAGTGGAACAAGAGCTGGGTGGAACAGACTGACAAGCGGTAGTCTCCTGATTTGAGATATTTTCAGCTGGAGTTTCTCCCTACGGGGGCAGGATCTAAGTTCAGGTTGAGTTGGTGAAATCAGGGGCACAAGTTGAAGACAACTAACAAAGTCTTCCTATGAATAGCTAAGGGCCTGTAGAGCAGGTGTAGTGTCCAGAGACAGCCTGTGCAGTGTGTACCTGGCAGGGGCTGGCCAGTGGGACAGTGATGACTCAGAGCAGTTGTCCCCAGGTAAAAGCCAAGTGTACCTCCCTCACCAACCTGTGACTGGGTCACCACAGCAATACTAGACAAAAACAGACAGATTGCTCTTTCTTCATGAAGAAAAGCAGGAGGAATCGAGGCAGCTGTATTCAAGGCAAGAGCTCTCCTTTGAAAGTCTTCCTGCTCAGGCTGTAGTGATTTCAATGGTTTGGGAATGCCAAATGTGTATGTGTGTGCACACACACACACAGAGCCCATCTCCCAGGATTTTACTGACATCCTTTATTCAGATTGAGATAAGGTATTAAAAAACCAAAACAAATACCATAAGAAGCAAAAAAGCTCACAGAACCCCAAAACAGGAAGCCTGAACTTAAGCATATATTTCTTGCAGAGCCAGTAGCTATCAGACCACCCCACTACATAACAAGGCAGGGGAGCAAATAGGAGCTAGTAGTAGCTAGCAGAGTTGGCACAGGATATGCTTATACCAGTCAAGTGTACCATTACAGTCCTTATGAAACCAATGGAAACTTGCTGGCTTCAGCCTGAGTTGGTTCAGAGATGCTGAAATCCATACCAATAATAGAACAATAAGGAAAAAAACTCATCAGAGCCTGAGCAACAGGCCCTGCTGTAAAGGTGTGTGGGGTTGTCCAGGATCTCTGTAACAGCTGTTGGTACCAGCACAGTCACGGCACAATGCAACTAAATGCAATGCAGATAGTTTTGCATCAGACCCAATGGGTTTTTGTGAGTTTCAGGGACTGATGCATAGGTCTGTCTGTAGGAAATTGTTTCAGAATATCCAACCAGAGGAATCAGAGGCTAGGAAATTGGGAACTCCTAATCTACTGTGACAAGTTGAGGAATTAGCCTTGAAAAGTATACAGTTAACATTTGCTGCATCTTTAATTTGGTCAAACATGACTCAAATTTTTCATTTGCCCACATAACAAATTCAGCTTGGGATAACATTGAAGGTGGATCTGGCTTTCTTCATGAACGAAGAGAAAGACTGGATTCTGAACGGTACTGTTATTTTGGTATAAAGTACAACACAGATACAATGATTCAAGTTTCAACAACTTCTTTGCTGTTTACCACCCTGCACTTTTGCAGCTGACTTTTTTCCATGTTTCAGTCGCTTGTACTCAGACCAGGCCAACTCACTTAACTGTCAGGTGAAAACAAGCTCAGTGTTAAGCACAGACAGTCTGGAACATTTAAGACAGCTGTAGTTGATGCTCGGACAGCCTTCCTTTCGGGCTTTTTGCCAACTTTTCAGACAGCTTCATGAACCAAAATGTTTGTTGCTCAGTTAGTGTTGCCCTGTCCTTCAATACTTAGAGCAGACTGCTCCAGCCTGAAAGCAGAGCTGGGGCTACCCAAATCAGAAAAGAATGTCTCCATTCCCTGTGCTCTGGATGTCTGGGAACAGCAATCCATCAGTGTAGCTAACTCAGGAGGTACAGGATGCTCAGGCATTTCAAGTGCACATGGGCAGAGGCAGGGAAAGGAGCATATTCACAGGGGACTCATTAACGGTGCATAAACCAACTGCTGAGCTGTATAGGGGTCATTTGCTGGAGTGGCTGAGAGCTGGCAGAGGTAAATGTCTGGACTGCAGCAAGATTTCAGCTGGGAAGAAAGTGTGCAGTCTCTGATTTCCAGGAAAAGAGAGGCAGTGATTTTACTTTGTTTGTAAATACACATACAGACACAATATGCCAGGATTAGGGGGATAAGAATCCATATGGTATTAAAGATATTCACAGCAGCAGCAGGGAACATCAAACTGAGAACATGAGGATCAAACCTTACCAGGCTGAAAGCAGGATGAGTGATTGTTTTACTGAAAGCTTTGGAAACAAATGATGTCCAAAAAGCAAGTCCTGACTGCCTGTTAACTCAAATAATAGATCTGGGAGGCAGCAAAGATGGAAATGAGAGCTGAGGAACTAAATATGAGGGATCGGCTGCAGGATATCTACAACAAAAGGTCATGGATAGTCTGTCATTCTCCTCGCCTTGACATCCTCAGGACCTGAGAACATCAAGAGGAAGAGACATCCCAGCTGCAACAGTCTGAACACCTTTTGGGGAAATCTTCCTCTTGGTATTCAGACAGAGCAGTAGAAGCAGACGGCACTACACCAGAGAAACACTTCTGATCTAGAGGGTCTGTTCAGAGTAGTTCAGTGTCATTTATTTGAGCAAGCTGATCAGGAAGAGTTTGGTATCAGTTGGTTATTCTCACACCATAATTTTGTCTTCAGCTGTATCTAGGCTTGCTCAATATCCCCCGAGGAATGAATGGCATATATACTGTGGCATGCTCCAGAACTGGTCTTAATCTCTGGTATTATTGGTATGTTTTCAATGGTGGCTCAGATTAGGCTTTATTTCCACAATCTCCTTTCTCCCAACCTGACCTCTAGTAAGAGCATAACTGTTATCATGCAGAAACAGGCTTCTAAACCTCTCATGATAACAAATGGGATTTTGCATAATCACATTTTCTCAGCTAAAAATAACAGAACACCCTCTACTTATTTAGACTGTTCTGCTCATCATAATAGAAGTGGACATGTGGAGTGAGACATCTTGGTCCCAATATAAAAGCAAGATTGACCAAGCAAGACAAAAGTTTGACTTCACAAAGCAAGTATGGTTTGCAATTGTCTGCAGAAGAGTATGCAACGATATCCCATACTTCATTTACGCTTTGCATTCTGGGAAGTATTTCCAAGCTGCAGTTAAAAAATTTAATTCAACTGTATATCTTCTCTTTAGTTACACTTTTTCACACTACAGAGGAAAAGCATAAATTGTGAGGCTTCTGTGGTTCAGGGAGTTCAGAGAATTCAAGTTTTAAAAAGTGCCACCAGAAAGTAAACTCAAACTTCACAATAATTACCCTAACGAAAAAATGAGACTCCTAAATGAACCTTTGTCTCATTGCAACAAAGTTCATTTTCCTTCCCTTCATTCATGTGTACTGCTGCTGGGACACACGTTGTGCTTCAACTTGTTCCAAGATATAACTTTGTTCATCTCTCTGTTTCTGGCAGAAGAGAGGAAGAGCTGTACCTACACTCCAGAACAATATGGCCTGCAGGGAAGCTTTCTGAGCTACCCTTCCAGGTGGCACAGAAACAAAAGAGAGGTGTTTTCTACCAGTTTTCTCTGGATAAGAATTCTTTCTCTCATGTGCCCAACATCCTGACCAGCCTGCATCTTTCCAGTACGTGAGGAGCACCAGTGCCACAGTGAGCTGAGGGCAGATCAGCCAGTGGGGCTTTGGTTAGAAACTACACAAAAAGTCTTTAAAAAAAATCAAACAAGGAAGAATTCCCATAAAAGTGGGAAAGAAAAAAAATCTGGAATAAATAAATATTTAAATTAAGAAGGTATTTCTCAGAATTACAAGGCAGATCCTCCAGTGACATCATACCTGAACTGAAACTTCGTATAAAAGGACCCCTACTCCTGATAGCATTAAGAGTGAGATATTTAGCACCTGTGTGTGCAGACTTACAGCACACTGACAATCTTGTACTCTGCATTTGAAGGTTAAGGTACTAATTTCCTTGAAGTCATCAGCAGAGAACACAAAACATTTGTCTCATAATGTATTCACTATACAATGCTGTTCAAATATCTTCACGCCTTACTTAAAGCCAGCAAGATTCCGTTCCTATCTTCACAAGGGATCTTTTCACCCTAATATAATACTTTTCTGCTTGAGTAAACAGCTCTAGCCTGTTCCCAGATTTAAGCATATACAGTAGTTTTTATTGGGTAGAAAGCCATAAAACTTCTCAGCAGAACAGAAAGGGAAGTTCCTGGAATAAATAGATGTTGCATCAATTGTCTGAATGACTGAAACTGTCATTCAGTGAGAGTTGGATACTAAGGTTAACTTTTGCTATCAAGAGGACAGATCCCTTTTCCTAGGATTTATGAGAGTTAATGAAGTGACTGGACTTCTTTAGCTCTTTTTATGTAATTATGAACAAGTTCCTCCCTGAGGATTTGTTATCCCTCTCTTTTTTTCAAAAATTTCACTGAAATACTTGCAACTCTAGGTGGCAAAAGTCAATTATCTCACTTAACTCAAGCCATAGATACTAATTTTTATTTTTCTAATAAAGGCAGTCTGCTTTCTGGGGAAATCCAGCAAAGCTTGATCATATGCTAAGAGAAACAGTTGGTCTTCAGGGCCAATAGCAAAGAAGATTCTCTGTGTTCAGAGGAATAAGTATAGAGAAAATTGGGACAGTTGGGAATTGAGAAGGAGAACACATCAGAGAAGGAGAAATAAGAGGCCAATGAGAATAGAAAGACATATTTTATCCCATGGAAGAGAATGAAAGTGAGGAAAGAGAACGTGAGCTGCTGTTAATAGGAATTTGCCCCATCCCCACGTAAAACAGCTCCCCAGGGTACCCTAGGGACCACAGGTTGGGATTGATGTGGTTGTGGCACACACACCCCTGCAAAGGGCAGTTCATTTCATCTGCCCTTTTATCTCCCCAGGCAAGAGAGCACAGCCAGCCTGCTCATACCAAATACATTCAGGTTATTGATGTGGTACATCCTGCCCTTGCTGCCCACACACCAAATGCTAGACAACTGTATTTTGTTCTGCCCTGCTTATAAACAGAAATGTTAAGCTACAGAACATCATTGGTGGTGCAGTTAGATTAGGAAAAAAACAATACTCTTATGCTGGTGGGACACATTTCCCTAGGTATTGAGGAAATAAGCCACATTGTTTTAGCTAGGCCACGCAGCACAGTCTAACCCAACTGCCTGATGTGACAGAATCACAGACTGGTGGAGATGAGAAGGAGACTCTGAGAGTCATCTGACTTGACATCCTGAAGAAGCAGGGCTCCTGGAGCTGGTCTAGTTGTTCTACCTTCATGTTAATAACAACTACCCACAGTGCTTTTGTATTTACAGTAAACACATAGCAAATATGTTCACCACTGATTCACTTTCCTTTCTTCTTAAAGTTAAACCTATATGGGCATCACCCTGGGAAACACATTGCTGTCCCTAGGAAATGTTCTTCCACACTCTTACTATCAGAGAAAATCCTTCCCTTCACTTTCTTTAGAAGGCATCCCCGTAGCCAGGAAGAGAGAAAGGCCATATAAGACAGCATGAGTGCCCAACTCCTGCTGTTTTGAGCTGGATTTTATGTGATTTTATGTACATTTGCTTCAGCACATAACAGAGAGGATCTCTGTCCAGAATGAACTGTCAGAGTCATTCACATCTTGCCCAGATGTTTCTATTTTCTGAACTAACAGGAACCACACGTACTCCTGGCTCTCCCTGAAGATCTGGTCCAGCAAAAACAGAGGAGGGGGGAGTTCCTCACTTGACTTCAGGAACCAGGCGCCTGCAGGAGCAGGGTTGGTCCAGGATGCTTCCCAAGTGAAGGCTCTAACAAAGAGCCACTCGGAAGAGGGCACTCAGGTGTGACCAACTTGAAAACACCCTTCACCTTAAAAAGATTTTAATCCTTTTAAACTTTTAAATAGCATTTCAGTGTCTGACACTTGCAGTATCAATTAAACGCTACAGGCAGCAAACTTACCTATGGCAGTAGGTGAAGCAGCCATGCAATTTAAGACATGAATAATAAACAGTAGTGTACTGTTTGCTCACTGAGTTTTAGTGTTGAAGTCTGTGTTTATTGTAATGGTCATCACGTAATCAAAGAATCTAAGCTTTCCCCTTAGATTTTAAAAAACAAATATGCTGTAAAATACTGTTATCCATTCTCATGTTTCCAAATATCAATACAACTATGGTCAATGTATAGCATGTCTTCAGTCAAACTTTGTGGTCAGGCTTTGAGAGAGGAAAACCTACAGAGCAACACATTTGCAAACACCTAAGTCCCTAATCTGGCCATTACCTTTTACTGACTTTTTGATAACTGAATAGAATGTTTTTGGAGCCTGGGAAAGCATGCATTCTGCAAGGGATTTTGACCAGTACCTATTCAAGAATGAGAAAGCAAAGGAAAAAATTCCAACTCACAAACCAAACACTGGAAAGGAAAGGCTAGAGTTCTAATTTCTAGTTATTTTTGAAGTGTATTCAGTAGCCTGAACTCTCCTGCCCAGATTTGCATTGGCATAAATTGTAATTTGTTTCCTTTCTTTAAAATTTAATTTTCAGTATGCAATAAATTTAAAAAAAAACAGGTATCAAAACTCTACTTTAAACTTTTAGAGTCTTTCTTTTATCCAAAACAAAAACATGTGTTTACAGATGTTCACCAAACCCAGCATGATTAAACTGTGCCACAGAAATGGTCTCCAAATTTATTAGGAGGTACATCATGTTTTCAGCTTAAATGCATGTGGTTTATTGCCTTTTAGTTCCGACTGCTAAATAGCAGCACTATTTGAAAAGACAGGCTTCAGTGACATACGACTCTTGGGTAAATGAATTTCAGTAGCAGCACAGGCTTACACAGTAAGGCTGGAAAGTAGCCCAGTGTTTATCTAGAATATTTCTTTTCCTTTGTCTAGCTTTGGCCAGACTATATATATTTTTAATATTGCTTCTTTCAAGGTACTGGCCCTGAACCTGTGCTCAGTAACAGGCTTGGACTCCTGCAGAGGTCCTATGAACTCTTCCACTGAAACTTTAACTCCTAAGTCAGCCTGAGTCCCTTCTTCACAAAGGCACTCAGACATGAGTAAAGAGCAAATTAGAGACAATCACCACATTCCTATGCTGGTTTAAAAGAAAAAAAACAGACCACCCTAATTGTAATTCTGCACTTGCAGGTTTCAGCTTTTGACATACAATCCCAGGATCCTTTTTACACACAGTACCAGAGAACTTCTCTGCCAGTAGCCTGCAAGGTATGACAAAGCCACATATTTTGTCCAAGAATACACTAAAACATGGGGTTAAAGTTCATAATTAATTAAAGCTCCACTCAAAGTCCAGTGATCTTAATGAATATCAGTAAATTTCAAAGACTGTCAGGTTACTTTCTTTTCCCAGATGAGCAAAACAGTTTCCAGGAGACAAAAAGAGCTTGATTTCTGCCTCCACACCCCCAAGAATTATTATTATTTTTTAATGAAACACATTGAGGGTCCACATTGCTGTCAGCTGTCTGCAACTTGGTTTATTTTTAGCTGGTAATACAGTTAATAAAAACCAGGTACAAACCTCATCCTGCTTTAGAAGCATATCTTGGAAATTGGACAGTTCTGCTAAAGCCATTATAAAACAAGATTTTAAGATACATCTAAAAAGCCATAAACTAAACTGTTCTTAATATGTCATAAAAGAACTGTTTATCTATGTGCATGCATTGAAACATCTGATGTTGCACTTTTCCATTTATAGGGAAAGGCAATCCTGTCAGAGAGACCACACACTATGTCACATTTAGTACCTGTTAGGAAAATTTCAGCATGATTTTAATTATTTCCAAGCTTGGTAAATCCCCTTCTGCCTCCTTGCTGGAAGGGTTTACATCAATTAAAATGGAGTATCCTGTAAACTGTTTAAATGCCTAGAAAATTTCAATTTGCATCTAGTTAGCAAATTCTTCTTCTAATTGTCCAGCTACAGCCTTGACCATGACAACATAAAATGGAGTTTCACAGGTAGCATAGTACCTAGGATGCCATTCAGATGTCCCTGTATTGCTCTCAATACCTGTGATGAACTGTCTGTACTATCTACAGAGCTATCCTGCAGTGACAGAAAAACCAAGAGACAGCAGATGGGCCACTTGGCTGCAGTGACACCAGACAGCTCCTTCAGCATTTGTATCTATAGGGTAAACTTCTAGGAAAGCTGGGACCCTGAACGTGGTGTCCTACATCTATGGCTGTGACTCTGTTGAGAAATTTGCATATGCAAAACCAAACACATCTATTTATTTTAGGACACCACCTTCAGGAGATAATCTGAGATCCTGCCCACCTGAACCCCAGGGAAGAGCTCAAACAAGGAAAGACAGGTACAGAGACTACACAAGAGGGAGCAACACCTTTGCTGGAAATTATATGGGCACATGGGCCAGGAAGAGAGGCCACATACCCCATCTTTGGCTCCAAGTCTGGTGTACCTGGACATACAATGATGTGTCAAACCTGTGGTAATCAAGGACCAAGGCTTAGCTGAAACATCTCCCTCATGTTGGGCTACCCATAACATCAGAGCCTACAGGCTCTTTTTTCCAGAGCAGGAATACACAGCCAGGTGCAAAGCAATAACCCTCTAGTCACGTTGGAGCTTTCAGCTTCAAGAAGCCCAGCATTAGAGGTTTCCACACACAGTTATCCTTGCAGAGGGAAAAACTGAGTTATGACCAGCAAAAGAAATTCTGCTATTAAAAGCAAAGCTGAGGCTGGAGTGCACTGATCTGCCCCTCATATCCTGGTCTGCAAGACACAGGGAACAGCAAAAGGAAATTACAGGAATATATAAGAAATAGAGCCTCTTAGTCCCCTTAAAAAGAGACCTTAGCATCTCCTAGTAAAGGGCAATCTTCACCTGCACCCAGAAATCTCCCTGCTCTTCAGTCTGGCCAGCAAGATGAAACCTGAGAGCTTAATCCATGGTAAATAAAAGAACCAGTATGTGTTTTAGTAAAAACTAATAAGAAAATTCCAAGGAGTAGCAGAGTTTGTCCATATAAGCTGACTAGGAGAAAAACCTTAAACATTCTTGCATGTCCTAGTTCACAGCTGGGATGCTCATCTCTTCTGACAGAACTTGTTCTGGTAGCACAAGCTTTGTTATTATTTCTCAAAGAAAAAACAATAAGAATAATGAGATCACCACACTCTATTATACATTTTTCCCTTTGAGGAAATAAAAGGCCAGATTTATGTTTTGTTTCATGCATCACTCCTATTTGGAAAAAGACACACATATCCCATTAAGCAGTAGGACTGAACACTGTTCTCTCAATGTGAAGAGATCACATGGAGATTTTGATACTACAGCGTTGGGTCATCTGAAGTTTCCTTGGTTCCGGATGTTGTGAGTAAGCTGAAGCTTTCTGTGAGTAGAGGAAAGTGTTGGTTACTGAGGAAATTCAACTGGTCCTTACAGTAACAGAAGATGGATTACATTAGCAGGACAAAACTTCTGGTTATGTCTAACCACAATAAATACCAGATGCTTCCAATATATTTCTGTTTTACCTCAGGGTGGAGTTCTCAAGCTTTCAAGACAATATGCCCTAGAAGTCCTTTAGACACCTAACTCCCACCTAACAGCCTGCCCATTAACTTTCTGTGAAAGCTTTCATGTAAAGAGATACAAGTACTGCAGTTGAGTTTCATACTGTTGCAGGAGAAAAACAAAACTTTTTCATAGCCCTTACAATAATTAACCATTGAATGAGGAGTTATCTCAGAAAAATATTATATTGCCAAACATCTTCCACACAGATGCATGTTAGAATTGTTTCTCCCTTGCATTTCAGGAATTAGTAAATAATGCTGGGGCCAATTTCCAAACACAAGGTGATTTTAGTAGACCACCTTGTTTGGGACCAACCCAGAATCACCAACAGTTAAATATAATCCCCTAAATTATACACCACTGGTAATGTCTGAAAAAATGCAAGAGTAAAACAAACTCAGGGTAGCACTTATACACCAAAGGGCAATCATGGGATTCAGGGGCACAAAAGTCCCTTCATTCCCAGAGGGCAGATACATCAGTTTCTCCAACTAGGGAGCTCCTTGCCAGTTTTAGAGCATGGACTGAGAACACATCATGGATGCAGACACACATGCTGTGTCAGGCATTCGAACAGAGAAGGCTACAGACCCTGAGGGGAACAACACCATCCTGCTACACTGTGAGATGCCTTAATTCTTTCTGTTCCTTGCATGGCCTGGGATCCCAGGCAGGCTCGTGAATTTTAATCCACCATGAAACAGAAGAGCTAAATGTAATGCCAGCACATCAATGCAGCCAAGCCCCTCACCAAACCTCTCTCTGGGGCTTCCTGTAACCACAAAACTTATGTGTGCATTTCAAGATATAGCCCTCAGAGCAAGCCCAGCCCTTCCCGGGGGAAGGGGATGGCTGTTAGGGAGGAGATCCTAGGGAAGTGCTTTGCTAATCACACTTTCAGCTCCAGGAAAGTGTTCATGTCCCCGGGCAATCTTTTCAACAAAATTGCGTCTGAATGCCAAAAATTAAGGAAATGAAAAATGAGTAAGGAGCAAATTAAAATCCCATAGCATTGAATTGTGGAATCAACAAACCGCTGTGTTCCTGGAACAAGCACTGTGCCCCAGGCACCTCAGCAACTGTAGCCCGGCACTGAGGGAGGCTGAGCCTCCTCAGCGTCCCGCTGTCCCAGCCCAATGACAGCTGGGAGCACACGAGACTCAAAGCAAAAATCCTGGTACATATCAGGGTTTCTTCTTCCTTTCCTTTTTAATGTTTGCAGCACTAACGAGATGTTTGTGACTAACGAGAACAAGTGAAACAATGGATGTGGCTTCTGCAAAGCAGCACGTTGTCAGAGAGGGAATCACGGGGCTGGTGACTCAGTGGCTGCCCAGCATCACTGCTTCCCCCACATGTGTCCTTGCAGGGCCATCTGCTTATTAGGATACAACTATAGGTTGCCATGTGATCTCTGTTCAATGGAAGCATAGTCACGGTGCATTTATATATTTCTTTAAAAATTTAATTAATGGACATGCCTCCTTGCAAATTGGTTTCAGGGAAACATTAAAGCTACTTTCACGAGGGAAAAAGGCATTGATTAATAAGTAAAATATAACGCAGAGTTACCACATTCATTCTGGTATTAACATGACTTTTCTTAAGTTCTTACTGTATTATCACTATGATAACATTGCACAGAAAACTGTTTTCTTTTCTACACTGTTGGCTCCTCCCATCCCTTAAGTTTACAACAGTTTAGAAACTGCAGCTTTTGCGATGTGAAAAATCTAACAGCAAATTCCCTCTGTGCTGAATGACCCTGAATCTAAGGCTGCCCTGATGCCTGCAATATCAAGAAATCCTCAACCTGTCTGAATATGAGATATATCCTTACAAAATCTGTCAATAACAACTGGAAAATCTATTATGTCATTGGAAAATAAGAAAATGTGGACTTGAGCGATTTGGTTGTTTTGTACCCAAGTTTCCACACCACTGTATTTTATTTTAATTATATTAAGCAACTGACTACAACTTCCCACATCTCTGGTGCAAAAAAAAAAATATTTTCATAGCTTTTATAAGATTCTGAAAAGAGAGATGCTCCACTAAGTTGCAAAAGCTGATCCTAGAGATGAGAAGGGACCCTGTTTGATAAAACAGGTAAGTAATTAAAAGTATGACTGAGTAACTCAGTTAACACAGCATCACCCCCCCTCAGTAGTACATACTGCATGCACTAAGCATTAAATATATTGGAGGCTGTATATAGTAATGAAGATACCAGTGCAGAAATAAAATGCTGAACTAAGATTCCAAATTCCTCTGACTGCCAAGCGACAGAAAAATCAGAATAAAAATCAAAGCCAGCTCCAGAGAGGAGGAGTCACAGAAAATCAACATCATAAAACAGAATTTTTCAAAACCCATGGAAACTGAAGTCCTGGTGATGTACACAGCTCTGCTGCAGACTTAATTTTCATGGACACTTTTCCTTCTGACCCCAGCTGTCTCAGGTCAAACCCACTGACAGGCCTGAGGTTCCTGCTGAAAGTTCTGCCCTTACACTTGGCAGAAAAAGCACTTGACAGCCCCTGCAAAGCTGCCTCTAAAGCTCACTGGTTTAAGGTTACATTTTGACTTCTCCCTACTTGGAATATGACTGAAAATACCACTCGTCTTGGCAAGAAAACTGGAAGAAATTCAGAGTAATAGGGGTGAGCAGCCCAGTTATTAGCATCTTAGCAGCAGCCACTCAGGGATGCACTTCAGTCTCCACATACTTAAGAGCTAAGACAGCTTCAGCCTTGCCTGAAATTTCTCTCCCCTCCCCACTCTCACAGGATTTACTTCACTTTTTGGTGAACAAGTACTGAGTTCAGGAAACCAAAGGAAGTCAAACATACCACAAACGGGTATTAAACAATCCTCCTTGAGCATTTCTCTGCAAACCATAATCCCTACTTACAAAAAAGCACCCTCTAAAGACAAAACCCCACTTCAACACAAAAAGCTCTCCCCTCCTCCACATCCTCCCCTTTAGCCACAGTCTCCCTGGAAGCAGATATGATGTTTTTGGAACCATCATCCAGATGATACAGAAAGGGTTGATGCACTATGTGTTGATTCCTACTGGCTCGGTAACCCCTTCACGGAGTTCACAAGCTCACAGTTGGACAAGACAAGGCAAAGGAAGCTAATACAATAATTTACAGCATATTTTACCTTTTTCTTTACCATCTGCCTGCCCCAAACTGAACACATAAGAGACTTCCATTAGGAACTGACAGCTCCATATAAAGATGAGCCTGCAGGGTTATCATCTAACATTTCCTCTCCAGCACACAAGGTATTCTGTGTTCAACAGATATTTTTCCTGTTTTTCCTCTCAGAAGGAGGTCCAACTATGTGCTGTGGCAATTCCTTTTCATGTTTTAACTTTGCATTTAGAAGTTATGATATAAAAGGATATGCAGGCAGAGTCTTTCTCAAGTTTTCACTTCACACAGGGATAGAAATTTCAAGAAGTTCACGAAGTAATCAAGTTGCTTATTGAAACTACAAAACACAGCAAGTTATATCTACCTTAGTTCCTCTATAAAACTTACAGATATATCTATCCACACAAATATTTTTGTATGTATATATACCCAAACACAAAAGCTGTGGTCTCCATACAATTTCTGCTCATGCAATTACAATTCTGCCTTCAAAACCAGATAGGATCCATAGCAATCCTGCCAGAGTAAACCCAGCGCAACACAGAAATCAGGAGGTTACAATGCAGGTGAAGCCAGCCAGCTTGTTTGCCCTCAGTCAGTACCACTGTGGGCACACTAAACGTTTGCTTCAGTTATTCTGCTCACGGTTTGACATAAGAAAAGCTCCTTCATTTAGGTGCCTCTCCTCGCGGAGCACTGCAGATGGAGCCCTGCTCGCTGGCAGCAGCTGCCGGCTGCCTCACACCACCACGGGCTGCCTGCAGGGCCGTCGGGGGGGATTTTAACTGAGTCCTGTAACCACTTATGGAAGAAATGGAATCAACTACTGGCAGTTAAAATACATCCTACCCCACAAACCCAAGCTACAGCAATGTTTTCACACTGGTGTCACATGTTTAAGAGCTACAAGCTCTTACCACAGGAAAACAGCAACTCATAGGCAATGCATTTGAGCTGTCTTTTCTGCCTTGTATTTTTCCATATAAATTTAATCTGGTGAACATGAACAAACACGTCTTTTGAAGCAAGGAAAGTAGAAAATGACCATTTTTGCTTCAGTGTCACTTGTCACACGCAGCAGTGCCCCACAGCACAAGGCAGTGGCAGAGCCCTGGACTGTCCCCTCAGGTGTCATGGCAGGCCTGAGGGGAGCCAAAGCCCCACACAGAAAAAAGTCTTGCATGTAGGTAGCTACAGGCTCGAGACTTAACATGCCTTCCCACAGGAGTTTCCAAATCCTATCAACTTTTGGTTAGCCTGCCAAGGGACAGCTTCCATATTTCCTCTTTTAACTTAATGCCGGCCTGTGCCACAAGCAGAGACGCAGGCTTGTGAAACACCCACCATTACAGTAGCCACCATTACAGCAGCCACCCACACTCCTCCTGCCACAGACACAGCAGGGTGAAGCTGGATACCCCACAGAGCACATACTCACCCCTCCTTTGCCTCCAGCCCAGCAGCCCCCACAGGCCCAGCCGCCATCCTGCACCTCCTGCAGCAGCACAGCTCCTGAGCCACCAGTGCACACCCCAAAGGACACTTAGCCACAGGCACCGAATGTGCCGGTTCCCCACTGCCAGGCCCACCTGGACCTCATCAGGGCCGCTGTCCTCGTTGCCCAGGCAGGTGTGTTGCCTCTCCTGCCGGGCTGGTGCTGCTCGCCAGCTGGGGCACTTGCTCACACACTTCAGTGCCAGAGGTACAGCTGTGTGCCTGCAGACTGAGCTGCACCAGCTTTTCACACGCTCCAAACCAGCCTGGAACCAGCATAAATGCTTCCCAAGGCTTTATCTTCCCTCACAGCATTTTGGGGGCCAATCAAAATAGTAAAAGAGGCCTAAAAATGAGGGCTATTTTACCACTTATTGCTCTGCGTGTTCTCCATGTGTTTTTCTTACATGTATTATTTCAAACCATCCTCATGGGTGAAAGAAGCCTTGTCAGCCTCATTTTTTCAGATAGGGAAATAAGTTGTGGGAAGGAGGAAAAATTCAGTGGTGTGCAATAGGCTAGAGTAATCACAAAACTCCCCCTCTAGAGAAAATAAACTAATGACCTTTAGAGAAATCATGTATGGTGGACAACTAATTATAAGTATTGCTCAAACAATCATACAGGTCCAGGTCCAGTAGTTTAGGTTTTTTCCCCCCCTTGATCTACTGTTGTGAATTTCTCCCATGACAGCTGAAAATACCTGCCTTCTCATTTCCTCAAGCAACCTGTTCAGACATGTAGGACTAGCTGTAAAAGGGCATGAAAGCAGTGTACTGCTGAACAAGCTGGATTGAGTACTAGGATGTACAGAAGCAAACATCACACAAGGTCATATAGGTACTTTTAAAAATCTCATCCTGGCACAAAGCCTAGGACTCACTGATGTCCAGAGGCTGTTGCCATGCTCTTAATGGCACCAAAATGTCACTGTACAAGTTACGTGAAACTACTTTTCAGTAAGAAAGGTACCTCTAAAACAAAGAAGATGTCAAATGACTGTGTCAAATGACACCCAATTATGGTCTTTTTGCCAGTGTGCACTGGTAAGTCTTGCTCAGGGATTCATGGTGAAGGCATCAGGAACACTTGCGCTTGAAACTGCCAATACCCATACACTGGTGGTATCAAAATCCACACATATTCTAGCAGTGCTTTTGTATGAACCCCTCGCTGCTCTTAAAAGTGTTGCATTAGATGTATTCTGCTGCTCTAACTTGAAAAACATGTATTTTATTACTGTTTTAAGACTTTATATATGATTTTACAGACCACTATGTAAGGTGGCCTAACATTTTGCAAAACAGCAATCCTTAACCCAGAGCCACAGTCAGGAGCTTTAAAAATGAGTTTTCATTTCTTCATAAATTATTCTCTTCCAATATTGGGAAAACACAAGTAAATTGCTGAATCCACTTTGCTGATTTGCCACATTTTTCTGAACAACAAACAATAACATTTCTCTCTGGGGACTGAAATTTCAACAGCCATGTTGGTTACCTTTATCCATGAATCAGAAATCTGAATTCAATTTGAAAAAAGCACATCCATATTCATGCCCATATCCTTAACACATGTTTAGGTTACAATATTCCCTGTAAATATTGTGTGGCTCTATTTTTAGTTTATACACATAGGCAATTCAAACCAGCTCATAATTAATCTTAATATACAAAACATAAGAAGAGTGGACAGACGGTGTTTGCGTGTGTGTAACTTGGGTATGTAGCTAAGTAGCTTAACCGCACAGTCACATCAGGGGTCAGCAGCACTACCAAGCACAGAGATCAGATTGTTCATATTCAAGTTTGCACTGGATCCCACAGATACTTCTAGAGTAACTGGCTGTTTATTTAAATGAGTAAAATATTTCCTAAAAAAAAAATAAAAAAAAAAATTAATGTTTCACATTCCTAATTCCAGTGCTTCATTTCCCAGCATCACACATGCATGGGTTACACAAACACAGACAGGGCCAGAAAAGCTTACTTCTTTTTGTATTGTCAAGATAGTTTGATTTGTTTCTTCTCCAGGGAACTTGGAAGCCTGTAAGAAGGAAAAGTGCTGGAAAATAAGAATATAACCTTAAGTGCAGAAGAAAAAAAGAGCAAATAATAATGTTGGCCCTTCAGAGTCACTCCTTGTTGAGTTTGCACTGGATGAATGCTGCAATACAATTTTGTCACATTACCACAAGACTTTCTGATTTGGAGTAGGTGTATATGCACTACTGCGCCCACTGAAAAAAACACCACAAGACTAGCATCCGGAATGTCCAGGAAAATTCCAGAAAACCCACCAATCTTGCTGGAATTCACAATACTTCCCTACTGTTCTAAGCACTTCAAGTAGAATGTGATCAGGTAGTAATGGCTGAAAATAAGTAGATGCAAATAAGTTCTTATGTTTGGGTTTGACATGGCTGGATCTCTGGTAGCCATTTCTTCATCCCATTTCTTTTATTTCTGCTTTGGTTTCAGCATTGTTTTTTGCTTTTGGGGGTCTTTTGTTTGTTTGTTTTTTAGTTCAGGCTTTTACTACTATAATAACAGACTTGTAGGCATGGATTTAGGTGAGGGTTTTTTTTTTTAATTGAACTGGACATAAGACTTGACACTTTCTTTTTGAGATCATCAGCTACTCACCACTAGTGGACAGCTCTCTAACTGATTGTAGAAGTCTGTGTATTGCTATTACTACACAGAAATGCGTATCTCACCTTGACTCCACAGGAGGAAAGACAGTGCTCTGAAAAAAGTAGTGTGAGAGTCTATCTCTGTTACCATTTCCACAATGTGTCAGTGCCATTGCTACAAAAAAATGTATCATGTGCTTTGTGTGTTGCAGATGGACAACTGCAAAGGGATTAGGATTCCATGACATAAACCTTAGCTTTACCACAAGAAATAAAATTTACCTCGATCATCCCAGACGGCAGAACTAGTAGTTTTAACTGTAATAAATCCTGGTACCAGGCAAAGGCCCCCTGAGCTCACTTTTTTTAAGTATGTAAAGAGACAAATTACCACAGAGGTCTTACAGTGTATATCCTGGAGCAGAGACCAAACAAGAGATGCCACAGAAGAACTTAAAGAAATACTGTGGCTTCAGGAAGCCTGCAGCCCCATCTGCTCCATATGACTTCAAACCCACAGGGGGTTAATACAGAATCACAGAATCTAGCTCCTCCACAGAGACAAAACTACGGAAGTGACTGTCTGCTTGTGGATATTTTAAACAAAAAAGAAAACATATGGCCCTCCGGAGCTATGCTTGCTTTTTCTCCAGCTGGTATGACACAGAGAACAGATAGCCTGGGCCTACAACTAAATGCGAAAGCTTTATTCCAAGGAGCAATTGGGGAACAATCTAGGGAGGGTGCTTCAATTTAAAAAGTTCTCAGAGTAGCAAATTAGAAATAAAAATTTTGAGAATGCTCATGTATGCTAATTAGTAAAAACTTTTAGAAACACAAAATATCTTAGCTGTTTTTTACCTGTGTGACTAATATTTCTGCAAACTACTAAAGACAATTTAAAATGAAATAATTAAGTCCAGCCTTTTCTGTCATAGATGTTAATTTGTAATTCTACACATACACTAGTAATGAGCAAAAATTAAAAAAGAATAATGGACTTAATTCAAAAAGAAAGATCAGTAATTTCATTTATAAAATCATAAATTTCTTTAAAAATGTAACCACATAGATTAAAACCACCGTAACAATAAATAGTCAATGGCAATCATGATGCACATCCTTAAATTCAAGTCTTGAAACATGCTGATAAATACTTCAGAGCGCAAACTCATTTGGTAGTCTGGGCCCAAATGCTGAGCCAATGTGGGCAGACACAGCCCATCGACTTTGGAACCCCTGCAGGAGTGCCTGTGGCTGGCAGGGAGCTGGAGTTGTGCACTCCCCAGGGACAGCAAGGCCAGGAGAGATCTTAAGAAGTCACCTAGTCCAACCTTTGTCAGAGGATGAACTGTGCCTTAAACACTGCCAGTGTATGAAATCTGATTTAACTTTTATACTAAAACTTAAGTAAATGATTTTATAATGTTCTCAGGAAATGTATTGCAGGGCTTTGCAAAATTACCATCAGGATTATTTTCTCCTAATGCCTAATTTGAAAGTAGGCAATTATCTCTTGCCCTATGAATAGGGAGTTTGGAGAACAAGGTTTGGGATTCTTTTTTTACTGTCTTCTCAGCAAAAGCTTTTTACAAATGTGAATACTCCTTTAGTCCTTGCTCCTGCAGACTAAACACACCAAATTCTTTCATGTTTTACACGCAAAATAATGTTGTCTAGCACTCTCATCTTTCTTGTCTCTCTTTCCACTGGACTCCTTCCAGTTAGCCCCCAACCTCCCTCAAGTGTGGTGCCTGAAACCAGATACAGTATACTAGCTCAGACCTCATTAGAACTTATTAGGCCTAATTAGAGTAAAAGGTTATTTCATGTGAATTTAATGGGGAATGTTTACTTATTCAGTCTAGTATGAAATTTGCTTTTTCACAAAAACATAACATTATTGACCCATGATTAACTTGCCACTCACTGGAATCTGCGTGTCCTTTCCATAGAATTACAAGTAGCCTGGTCTCCTCCAATCTCTTTCTGTTAATTACTTCAATTCAAGACTTAATATTTGCCCTTAATGAAGCAAATCCTACTTACGTCATGTAATTTCAGTAATTAATGTAAGTAACTTCTTGTTCTAATCTACTCCTCCAATACACTTTCAGCTTTTATTACTTGTAAATGAAGTATCTGTTGCATAATCCAATTTATTTTATAAAGGATATCAATTAGCATAAAATTGATTTCAGTAAAGGCCTCCTTATTACATCTTCCTAGGTGACTGAATTGTTAACAACTACCGTAAGTACAAATCACTCTCGTAGATTCTTTTAAACTATGCTGCATGCATTGACTATGAAAACGTCAAAAGCAGACTGTACCAACAGCCTCCTACCAAAATAATTTCTAGCTTCCCCATTCACAAATCAATTACTCTGTGAGAATCACAACACCGTCACGGAAGGAACTGTTAGAATTAATCTTTCATGGTATTTTCCCTTTTCTCTGAAATTATGTATTAAAAAAAATAAACAACCTCTTCAATTGAGAAAGACATATAGAAACTATTTTTCCACAGGATGAACATTAGAAAAAATTAAAATGCATATGTCAATTTGTGAAGATTTCCCTGTCTTTGCCACAAAGTGGTCCACATTATCTTACACATCAAACAGACCAAGGGAACATATAGTTGTCCTTACTCAATTCTATGTCCTTTAACAGAAATGCCTACTTTTACCCAATACACTCCCCAGATCTGGATTAAGAGCCTGAATTAAAAGCCAATCCCAACTGGCCTCTATTCTTCTACACACTCTGGTGTGTTCTGGATAACTCCACTGGTGAATAGAAATTCTTCCCCTATCTGCTACATTTGATTGAAAACACTGCTGTCCAACACACTCAGACAGAAGTAGTAGGCCTTAAATAGTCTATTTTTATGTACAGGTTATGTTATATAAATGATATAAAAGGTTAGTGATGGACACATGCTGGACAAGTTTCTTCAAAGACATTGACATAACCACATTAGGCAACTCTTCAAAGACAGAGAGCCAGACTTCACAAACTTGATGGAGGTCCTGATACAAATCCATTAAACATCACAGCTGTAATAGATTAATCTAAACCACTTTATTTATTTGGTCTGATCTTTAATATTGTACTTGATATTACAAATAAATTATAATATTTAATTTATAAAATTTTCAAATTTTTTGTAAAACCAACAATAGGTTTAAAGTAAAAAGCATTGTTGTGGCAACAGCTTTGTTTAAGTCCAACAAGATTGTAATTTTTTTAAGAGTAGAGAAATGTGTAAACATAAATATTAATGTTTTTCTTCTGTGCACATCTGTGTAAATTAGTTGATATAAATATAATTTACTATAGAAACACTTTTTTGTTTGTTTATGCTACACACAGTTCTATGCTGGCATCACATACTAGTTGATTAATCTTTCAAAGAGTAAGATTTATTACTTTTGAATTCTAACCCCCAGCATGTCCATTGCCAGCAGTGGACTTTGTGTTCAGAGAATCAGACTCACAGTGTCAGAAATCTAAAATTAAACTTCAGTACAAGATTATATATAATCAAAAATGAATGCATTATTTTAATATCATAATCACCAGACACTTAAAGGCCATGGTCCAAGCCAACCAAAATCAATGACTGTTTTTCCATTGACTTAGCTGAAATTCACCCGCAGTTTCCAGTCACTGTATATTCTCATTTTAGTTTTGCAATTTTATTACAGCATGAAGAGTTAAAAGTACGTAGTATCAGAGCTTCAGTGTAAGAAGTAAAGCCTCTAAGTCTTTCTGGGCCTCTTTATCCTGAAAGAAACAAACATGCATCAATTTAGAGAGGATAAATCCCTTCATTTGCCTAATACGTGCCTATCCACGTTTCTTTACTAACAACAGACATAACACACAACTGCAACAGCCACAAAATGTAAAGACTGCATAGTAAGCTAATTTATCAGTGAATACAAAAATAAAGTTTGAAGTGAAAACAAGAGCCAGATGGCCTTCCCTTTACAGCTCTGTTAAAGCACTTAAAATGTTAGCCCACAAATAGCCTTCTCAGCAGACCAGTAAGCCCTTCAGTTTGGGATATAACTTTTTTATTGGTGTACTTTGCAGAAAGTATTGCCTTGCCTTATACCTGACATAACCTTGCATCCTGACCACATGCATTTTCTCCAAAGATGTTCTGTGATGTTTGCTAATGATTTAGTATGCAACTAAGAAGAAAGCATTGGGAAATATAATTAATGACATAGGTTAGATTGTGGTCTCAGTGCATACAGCCATTCCCTGTAATAGCCACCATGGGCTGACTGCAACCTCAGTATCTTTCAGACTGGACTCTGCCTATGCTACTGGGCTTATGGCAGAGTGGGGCCAATGTGGGAGCAAGAGGCAAGTGACCTGCTGTGCTCAGAGCCAACATATTGTACACAACATGCTACTCCTAGGGCAGCACAAAAAGGCTCCTTTTAGGCCAATGTTTTAAGTGCACGACTTGCATAGGGCTTTAAACTTAAGCCAGGCCTAAACTGTCTCACAGGTACCCATTGACATATGCTTTGGCTATTCCATGTATAATCTGCTTGGAAAGCGGCACATGCATATAAGCATGTAACCAAGGTACAAAATCTCCATTATTCTACTTAATTTTAAATGTCCCCTGGATATAATCTGCTTCCTTCAGCTGCTGCTGCAAAACTTTTAGCTTGCAAAATGCTCCCTGGTTTAAAACCACATTTCTAAAATGCCAGCATCTCATGCCTGCAGGCTCCTAAGGATTCAAACACCCAACACATGCACCCATGGATATTTAACAGTGAAAGTGAAAAATGCCTGCACATTACAGATTTTGTGTATTTCTAATGACAAGGACCAGTAATGACAATGCCACAGGATATTCTGAAAGAAAACACTGTAGACAGTCAGTGAAGTAATCACTAAATTTCAGGATCACTTCATTACCCAATCAATCAAAGATCTGGAACAAAATACAGAACATTTTAGAATATATTTTATGGTTGAAGAAATTCCTGCTTCTCTTTATTTTGGTTAGTTGTCTATAATGTCATGGAGAAACAGAGAAGAATATTGAGATGATAGAAACCATATGCCAGACATGTCAAACTACATCATATTATTGGTCTGGATTAAGGCATTAATACATTAGCTGGACACTTCTCTTGGAGTTACTGCCTTACTCCTACTGGCAACAATAGGCTAAACTATCTGCCTAATCATTTATCAGAGGCCTTAAAAGGCACACACTGCAAAGCCAGTAAGCTTTTGCCAAAATACTATAACAGAAGGAAATGTCATACAGCATTGAGCACCCCTTAAACTCCACGTCACTACAGGCTGTCTGGAGCACCACGCTGTTGCTTTCAACAAAAACTGAAAAACTCAAATTTTCCCCTTAATTCAGCGAAAATATACTCGTTCCTGTACTGACCGTGGTCAACTTGTGAAAATTATTCTAAACACCATTAAATAAATAAAGTAAAAAGCCAGATATTGTCCCATGCTAATAAGAAATGGAAAAGTTTCACTGTATCTGGTTGTACTCTCATGACACTTTTCTAAGATGAAAATTATAAAGGTGCAGGTTTTGTCATATCTGAATAGTGTTCAGCATTTAATGAGTTGATGGGATTCTCTACTCATTTTACAGGATATAGCATTTTAAAAATATATATCCCAACAACTTGGCTAATTAGCTCTTTAGAAGTAAAAGATTATATCGGGCAATGAGCTTTACAAGTTGCAAAGGTCCAGAAAATATTGGGCAATCTTCCCTGAATCTTCCTCTGGGTTTAAGAAAAAGAACGGAACAAGCCCATGACTGTTCTAAGAACTGTCTGGAGAAGAAACTGCAAACGTGCAAAGCGTTCTACCTCTGGTTTGCCAGCTCTAAACAGGACTGCATCAGTTAAAGCAAGAATTATTGTTGCAAAGTACTTAACGGGTTGCATTAATTGAGCCAGCAGCTTCCAGTCAATAAGAATTGCAGAAGCATTGAAAAAAATCAGTAATGGCATTAAAAACAAAGCTGAGAATGGTCACTGAAGGGAACTATTATGTCACCTTTGGAGAGAGTCCTTCCAGACCAAGAGGTGTGTCATGCTAAAAGGAGAGAGAAGCCACAACTCTGTTCAGTGTCCTAGTTTCTGGTTTTAAGGGACAAAACTTCACTGTTACCCAAAGCTTGACTGCTAATGGGAAGAAAAACCCATAAATCCTGTCTTGGACCAACTCTCTTTCTGAATTTCTGGGTCTGTGGCTTTCTGAAAATGAACAATATGGTCAGCTTTTTTTCTTTTTCTGTTTTTTTTTTCCAGACAGCAGGCTCTCTCTTTAGAGTGTGGCAAGCAGAAGAAGTGCAAGTTGTAGGAGGAATCCAATATGCTTGCGTCAGTCCCATTTGTTCACCCTGAGGCTTAGTTCAGCACTGACTGAATACACAGCCGTTTTCAACCTTGTCTTTCTGTCTTGTCTACAGTCAAGGCTTACATTTATTAAACACTCATATCATTTTCAGAGTTGAATATGAGTTCAAAATGTTCTGCAAACTGCTACACAAAAGGCATTCAAATTACAGGGTCAGGGACTGTATTTTGCCTTATTCCTATCTTGTTGCTTTACTTTATGTTTCATCATTCATAGGGGATATGCACAGGAAAAAAAGGCCTGGGAGGCCAAAGACTGAACAAGGGGAGAGAGGGAGTTGAAAACAAGAGCAAGGAGGAACAGAGAGCTGGTGGGAAAAAGGGAATGTTGGCTTAACTGGAAGTAGTCCACACTTTGACAGTTCATCTTTGCTGAAAAAAATTTACTGATACATATACACGGATAATTACACATACAAATGTGCATGTAAAAATTAAATGGTAATTAAAGCCAAGACAGAAAGATAATGATTTTACCTTGCTCTGCTAATAACTTCCTTATGCGCTAACACACTCAACCAAGGCACTACACATGTGCGCACTTGTTGACAAAGTCCCAACTGTCAACAGAGAACGATACACCCCTATGACCACGACCAAAATGGTCACATCAGCCAACGAAAACATAATTGTGTGCAACCACTGCCAAATCCCAAGCTGACATGCATCCTGTAGGGTTTCACTGAAGTCAGCAGGGCAGCACGGTATATTAAATGAGCTGGGCTGCAAGGGTGGTCCAAAGCTGTACTCTGATATGCAGTAACAGCAATGAGGTGCTGAGAGACACTCCTGCTTTTGGGTACAGCTGTATCATTCCCTCACAGCTCCAGGAGAAATTCTGGACTGTAGCAGAAGATACTCTCAAACATGCACAAGGGTTGTTAGAGAGCAATAGCTCTTGTGGACAGTATAAATCATACAAATCTAAATGCTATCCTATCCCTTCTTGGTTTCCTGACAGACTTTTTGAGAAGGTGTGACTGTAGTGTGCACTAACAATTGTATAAATACCATTAGTTTTCTCCTTTGATATTGCAATACACCAATGCAATCATCCACGTGCTACCTTCTACATGACTGCTGTATGTCACAAGCTAGGGCATTCTATGTTCTTTCATATTATCACTATCTTCTCTGGGGATTAACCGTAACTTCTCCAGGCTTTTAGGATCAAGGCAAGCACAGCTTTAAAATATGCAGTTGTCAATAATTACAGATTTTTGGATATTACTTCAAGTAGAGGGGGAAAATGCCCTTTCGCATCCAGAAGAACATGAATAAACAGTTCCATTTGTTCAAGGACTACTGTTGAAAAATTATCAAACAGCAGAATACAATTCAGAATAGTTAGTAGTCATGTAAAATTTTAACTGGCTAGTTCTTTTCTGACTTGAAAGACTGAATTTCACTTATGATCTAGTTTTCTTTTACTATGGTATACAATGTGGAGCTTTTGGTGTTCAAGACACTCTCCTCTTTCTATCCAGCTGCTGCCTCTCCCATGATAGGACCTACAACTTTTCTTTCTGCACAGTCATTGCTGAAACAGTCTGACCACAATCACACCCAGATACAGCCCCAAAGACAATATATTTCAAAATCCCAGGAGTTTGACTTGGCCCAGCTTCTCTACAAACATTCAAAATGGGTTTTTGCCAATCTATTTTGTAATCATAGAGTGTACCACCACCTTTGTGAATACTTCTTCCACTCTGCCCCTGCATAATCAGAATGCCAGTGGAGGAGACACACTCCGTACTTCTGGGAACTGGCTGCTGAGCTGTCTTGCTGGACTAAGAACTATGCTAAAACTGTGTTAGCTTTGATAGGATGTTGAAACGAATACTGTGTGATAATCAGTTTAATCATAAATATAATAAGCTTGGTATTTACCAAGAGAAATTTCATCCTTATGTATGAAATTGTGACACCACAAAAAATATCTTCATCACTTTTCAGAATAATTTTCAGAGGGAGAGAAGAAATAAGTACACAATGCAAACGAACCTTTTTCCACTGACTTCAAAAACATGCAGATAGAAAATTGATCTGATCACTAACAGAAAAAGACTATTCTTTGAAGTACAAAATCATGTAAAATATGGGCAGTCTCAAATTATTTCAGCAACTCTTTAAGAAATGTCTCATTTAGTTTGAAATTTGATCTCTTTATAATGAGTTTTAAAAAGTGTATTCCCTGAGCTTGAAGCAGTCACATTCATTGTATACAAACCCACTAATTAAGGAATAGAATTTTTAAGCACACTCAAAAAATATTTTAGCTTTAGGTGGTAGCTATTAGGAAATTCTTGTTAAACTCCATAAAGAGTACTAGCAGGAAAACAATAGCCTAGAATTCAAAATAAACACAAACCTGAACACTTCCATTATTTTTCTATTGAAACACCATTGACTTTTGCTGGCCATTTGGAGGACAAATGTGCAAAAAATCTAAAGCAACAAATACTCTCTGAAAAGAAAGACATTTTGTATTTGGCTGAAGATGAGAAAAGAAAATATTCTGGTTGATGAGAAAACAAAAACACTTATAAGGTTAGCCTAAATTACTCCGTTTCAATTGGTATTTTTTTTCAAAAACAAGTCATAATTTGCAACTTTCACTTTAAAAGCAAGAGCAAATTAGTTTTTTCTCCTCAAAATCTTACTTAGAAGGACAGATTACAATAGCAGCTTCTAATAAGATCTGTTGGGAATATCACAATAAGGTCTGCTCATATGACCAATCCATGATGGCTGGAGTGGATATTTCTCAGAAAATCTTGAAAATCCAGATACGCAAATGGTCTGTTGAAACAGAACAGCTGATGGCTGCTGAAGTTTATACTCTGACCTCTCTTCCATCCCTCTGTAACTCCCACTTTTTTACTTATAGACAATATCAAGAATGAAATTAATAGCCAGGGAGATCAATAACGGTGTTGTAAAAAAAAAGTGTAAGAAAATTGTATGAGCATGATTTCTCCTCAGCAGCTGCATTCTTGTGTAAACATTCAGCCATTGTTTCTGCCTATTATTACATTTATCACTTTCTCCACATGAGTTTCAGATGTCACTGAGGCTGAAGGCAGAGTCTTTAAGTCTCTGCTTCTTGCAATTCTTCACCTGTAAGAAGTGAATGCCATAATAATGAATTTCTGTGATATCTAAATCTCTGTTGCTTGTTAATTTCAACACTGAATTGCCAAAATTTCTAATTACTGGGAAGGATGGAGTTCCACAAAATCACCAATAATTTTGTAAAACACTTTCTTAGGGAAAACTTCTTTTAGGGAAGTTTTTATCTACATTTTAAGTAAGACTTTCAGCAACTCAGTGCAAATAGAGTTCCTTTGCATTTTTCCTGCTTTCCTGTCTTCATCTCTTCCAAGACTACACTTTTTGTAACACAATTGCTCCTTTTCAGATTAATTTTTTAAAAAATGTAATAGAGACTAGAACATTGAAATTTTAATCTCTTTCTCTGCTAGGCAATTAACTCCTTTCTGGTGAGCTTACTGGTCCTACAAGCACAGAGCTCATTGTCATGCTCATGCTCGTCTCCAGATACAAGAAAAAATAATTCTGTGACTATTATACTTTATAATCCTACATTGGGACTTGAAATTCGATGAGTTCCAGCCTTGAAAATTTCCAACAATCTTTATTATAACCAAGAAATTAGGGTCTTATTCCCCTTACAAGCAAAGGACCACATGTTTAACCATACACACACGCACACAAATACACACACACCTGTTTTGTCTTTCTGTATGCAAGACAGACCATGATTTCAAAATTAAATTATATTTTTGTCTTCAAATTAAAAAAAGTAATTTTGTTCCACTACAATAGTCCACCACATCTGGTTTCAACAGCCCTTCATGCAGTCACACTCAGCAAGGCTTTAAGAGCACTACAAAGTAACGAGTCTCAGTAAGGGTAACGCAACATCCACTAGATGAACAGAGCAGCTGTTAAGCACTTACAATAACTCACAGCAGCCCTGAACACTGGGATCTCTTTTACTGAGGGGGCAAATGTTTCCCAGGACCCTGAGGTTATCCACCTGGGTAGCAACCAGAGGAAAAACTGGACAATTTAATGTCCCATGCACCTCCAGCAGTGAAGTACCACTCAACACTATTTATGGCCAAGGAAGGACTGTATGATTCATTGGAGGATTTTTGTTTAGAGAGGATAGAGAAAGGTCTTTAAAGTTGCACTGTAATATCAGCTTTGTTTTTCCAGATGTAATTTGAACCAAATCTCACATATTTCCTTTTAAAAATAAAAAGAATGCATAGACAGATGCACCAGACTATTTTTATAAACTGTCCTATTTTTAAAAATCCTCCTGTAACTCTTAATTCACAGGACTCACTCAATCAGAACTTGTTTCTTTTTTTATAATTTCTGTGTATCCTTTTTAAGATGCAGAATAGGTTTGAAACAGGCCATCTGATTTTTTTTCCTTTAACAAGAATTAGCTATATATGGAAGCCCCTTTACCCTTGAATTAAAACAAATTCTGTAAGTGGTAGAACAGATGCACAGAAGGGATATTTGGATGTGACATAACATTCAAGACAAAAAAATATCACTTAACTCAAAATGTTACATGAAATGAATCCTTGAAAAAGTGTCAAAGAAGTGTCCTGAGTTGCAGCAGCTGAGAATTTGACCTGAGGATTAAAATGAGCTATGGGCTACTTTACTGATGCCAAGCACCTCTGGTTCCCAGAAGACACTGGAAACTGTGGATGCTCAGAAGCAATAAAAAGTAAACCATTGTCTATAATTATTTTTCTGCAGGATGATTTGTAACATGAAATACTATACATTTCCTCAATGTGGCACCTTTCCAGCAACATTGTCTCTCAGTCTGCTCCTGATTTTATGCCTTTATACAAATACATGTTTCTCATAGAAGCCAACATTTAAAAACAATAAAGGCATTCCCCTGCTTGAAGAAAGAGAAAACTCATACAAGAAACTGTGATTACACTTGGGAATGACTGGTTTCACATGACTGTGACAAAACACCACACTGCTGACAACCTTGAGATCCTAAGCTGTGGCAAATGGAAAGAAATCCTCAGACTGCTGTTGACCTGTGCTTTTCTTTCAGACCACTAACCCCATCTTCTACAGAGCTGCAGTCAATTCAGGTACTTTATTAGCATCTGTTTATTACTCTCTCCCCAATGCCTCTTCAGTCTCACTACAGTCTCTTTCCCCTCTTAAACTAATCTCACTAAATGTTATTCCTACATACATCTCCAAGCCCTGAACCACTTCACTTCCAATACGTTTTCCCAAAAATCAGTAACAGTCTTTCTGTAACCAAAACAACATGTAATATTTGAACTCAGATGAGATTTGAGGTAACAGTCAGCAACAGCGGAGTTCATGTTTCAGATCTCCATTTCACAGTCATTTCTTTCAGCATGAACTTGTTTTTTTCACCCTGTGTTGAGTGCTTGGTTGCTTTTCTTAAAATTGAATTACATACTACTGCCCTAATGCCATATTCTTCTGGACTCATTTTTTCTAAATTTAACTCAAAACACATCACAAATAAAGAAGACAAAGGAGACAAATCTGTGATATCTACAGAATTAGTCAAAACAGGAGATGTCAAATAATCTTGTCCTCTTCAGATGGACAAATGATTTTTGAGGCCCATTTGACGCTTGCTCTTCTGTTCACAAATCAGTGTAATTTTTATTCTCATCACCACATTGCTTGCCAGAATATATACATCTATCCCTCAGCCTGCTCTTGAATTCCTGCTCTCACCTCAGAGCTCCTTCTCAGGTCTGCCGATACTTCAGAAATGTGATGGGATATTAAACAGATAAATTACAGCAGCCTTTCACATGTTCTATAATAGGCAAGCTGAAGGTATATTTTAATAGTAAGCAAAGAATAAAGAGAATTAAATCATTGTTAATGTCATATCACTATCAATACATATTTAAAGAAACACTGAACTTAAGCTTAATTTATGATTGGTACATACTCCAACTGGGGCCAAAAATTAGGCCACCCAGGAGCAGCGGCTGGTGAGGCATGCAGGGGTCTTTCTTCCCAGCAGGAACACTTGACATAAACATGTTAGTGCTCCACACACAGCATTTATTGTCAATCAAACTACAGAGTTATTTAATGGTCTTTTTCCTTAACTTCAAAGAATTTAATGGGATGGGGCCAATTCCTCTCAGGAATCACCTCTCTCTCTCCATACCACATCTGCTGTGCTCAGAGGGGGTCCCTTAGGCTGAAAAAACTCAGGTTTGAACTCGTCATGCTCTAGGATGGTAAGATGTTTTCAGTCATAGGTCAGTCATAGAACTTGCTTCTACATGAGATCAGACATAGTGAACCTTCTTGCCATGACTTGGTTTATATTTGAGAAATTAATCAATTTAAAATCTCTCAAATATTTGTAGAAATTTTGTGTCCACATACCAAAAATACTCTAATGGGCCTAAAATGCTCTAATGGGCCTCAAGAAGAATCTAGTTATCTCTTAGAACAAATTATATGTTAGCAGATGTGTCTTGAAGAACTGTGCCTCCTTAACTGCCCTATGGTTGAAGACAAAGCCAATCTTGAACACCCCATCTGCCTCTAGTGTAGTTAACATACTGCCCATGACAAGAACCACAAACCAGAAGCTTTCAGGAGCAGAGACAGAGACTGTAGGACAAAAGTCCAGAGTGCTTTCAACTGAGAAAAATGTAGGTCTGGGACAAAATTTCAGAACAGCTAGAGTAACACACTCAACTGCTTATGCTCAAGATGATCTAATGAAGTGGGTTGAATTACAAAGAGTACAATTCAATTTCTGATACAGACAAATCCCTGACAGTTCCCCAAACAAAGATTTTTTTAAAGCTGTTAATACAGACAACTGTAATGAGCCAACCTAGAGTGGAGGAAAAAGGAATGTTCTGTGTGCAGAAGAAAAACTGAAACATTATGTTGTTACCGGCAGTGCAGTAATGGATGCCAAAGACAAGAGAGCAGTCACAAGGGAACAAGTTATCACTCTCAATACCCACCTCATTAGTAACTGAGAGAATTGACAGTGCAGAATCACAGTACTTCAGTGCATTGTTTTTCTGGCCAAGATCTTTATAGCACTGAAAAGAAAAAACATTTTGTTTCCAATCAGACCACTGTAAGAATACCAGAGTCTACAAATCATTATTTTTAAAAGAACTTGGTTACCTTTGCCAAATACACATAATTGCATTTGGAATATCCTGGATGCATTTCTTCTGCCTAAAAAATAAAAAACAGGAAAGAAAATAGACATAAAACTTGCATGATGAGATTTATGTGGTCTGCATAACAGTTTTAGTAATGCACTGCATTTCCTCAAACATAAGATGGAATCATCCCTGCTCTGTGTAATGCAATCTATTTAGTAGCACTTAAAAAAAAATCAAGAAAACAAGAAAATATAAAACTCAAACTCTAAACCAGGCATATGAGATACTGACAGTGAACACAGAAAAATGTTCTGTACTGCCTGCTGTCCTCTCTCCTTAAGTACTCTATAATCATCTTTACAAGATCTATTGGATTGATTCACTTATAGGGTAGGTTTAAAGATACCACTGTTTCTAGATTATTAATATTTATTTCCTCATCAAAGAAATAAGAAAGCAATCAAGCATTCACATTATGTGTAATGAATAAAGAACTGGGTTTATCAGTTTTACAATTCTTTCTCTTCCACAGACTCTCATATTCTAGCTCTGGATTCACCCTTCTTTTCAAATATTTGTCTTCTGAAAAGTTCAGGTAATTAAAAAAGTTCAATGTCTTTTTTTAAAAAAAACAAATCAAGGATATAGAAGCCTGTAAGATAAGTAAAACCCGTACTAATTATCTACTAACAAAGAAGCATCTTTTAATCGAAAAACAGCTTTTGGGAGGGAAAAATTACATCAGTGAAATTTATAGTAGCTGTAATCCTTGGACCAAAACAATGCTGCTTTCATCACAATTGTGTAGAATCAAACAACTGAAAAAAAAAACCCAAACAGTTGTCTTTTAGACAGTAATTTCATTTTTGTTGCTGAAGATGACTTAAAACCACAGTCACTCTGCAGCCAACTACAAAATGCCCTGAAGCTAAAGTGAATGTTTCAAATTATTTCTACCATTTTTGGAATTTGACCTTCAAGATAAAATCTCCTAAACTGGGAAGATGGTAATGTATTGTACTGTCCAAAATTCAGGAGATCATTCAATCTTTAAATAGCCTAAGAACACAGAAAAGAAGCACTTTTGATAGTTAGGAAAATATTCCTGTCCAATTTCTTTGAAAAACTTTCTGAAAGTAATTGTAATGATAGAAGTTTATACTCTGAATCCAGTCATGTGAAAAATTTGTATGCTTTTGAGCTCCAGAGCAGAAGTGATTCAAATGGAAAGCACTAAAAGATAGATTTATTTTATTCAAGTGGTGTTTTCTTGTAACTGTGTTCAAATAGAATGCCCAGGAACATGGACCTATATGACAGAGCTTTCTTCTCTACTTCACTGCAAAAGCCATTTCATCTCCACAAATAAGAAAGGCTTCTAGTGAAATTCAATGGAAAAAAGTTTCAGATCAGAAAAAAGCATCACAATGTCAAAGTCTTCCTTGCCTATGTCAATCCTCTTGCAGAAACAGGCAAATCAGCAATTATCACTATCATTAGGGTTCATTTGTTTCAACAGCATATGTAACTAATCTATATCCATATCACATTCAATTCAATAACTATTAATCATGGCAATTAATTGGAGAATTTCCTGAAGCTAAATAAAAAAAAAGAAAGGTGCTAAACATTCATGTTCAAACTAATTTTAAAACTGAAAAGAAAAAAATATTTTATTAGAAAGCTCTGTGGTGTTTAGAAGAGCCCTGAAATTATAGCTACTGAACACAGTCTGTTGAACAGGCATCTTAACAACACTCACATATAACAGCTGGTAAACAGTAACACAGGAAAATCCTTGGCTAGGACTTACCTTAAGGAAATTCTGCAATGCTTCTTCTATTGTTGAAGTTGGTGGAGTCCCAAAGAGAGCAGCAGCTACTTTCTTTTCGATCCAAGACAACTGAGCTACCTAGAATGTAAAAGAAAAAATTATTAAAAAGTCAGATTTCTTTACAATTGCTTCTCAGTTTTGCAGTAAATACTGTCCTTTGTACTGTACTACCTACACAATGTATTTTGGAAAAGTACCTGCAAAGGAATGCTTTATAGTGTAAATTTGGCCAGCTCAAAGCAGTCTTTTGGATTTTAGACTTGGATATGACCAAACACCAACATTCTCAATGTAAGATTACTCCCATGTTCAAAGCTTAAAGCACATTTTAGGTTTCATAGCACTTTGCCTTTTAAAAATATCTAAGGCTAGAAACAGAGTTTGAAACTTGTAAAGGTTTTCATGAGATGGACAGCTTTGCACGATAATCTATGCACTGACTACTTTCCTCCATTATGAAAAGCTGTTGCTGCTGTAAAAATGTGAGTGTGTTTGGAGCTTGTATAACAAGTTCATTTATTACACAGAAGATGGTGACAACCACCATTAAGAAATAGGCTTCATTTTTAGCTCTTCCAGTCTGACAAATAACACTTGCCAATGACCTCATTTCAGGAAGATGAGTTGCTATAAAAGGACTTAAGGGAACTGTCATATTGCCACAAAATGCACATGATTTCTTCCCTTACAAACACTGACACCTGACAGAAACTGGTTACTGCCATAAGGTATTTGACTCCACCACCCAACCCTCACATCTCTAGCAAAGGATGGAGTTGCTAACAACTGCAATGGGGAAGAAGAGCCTGTTTAAGTGGAGGAGTGAAGCTACTTTCCTTTGGACACTTCTACCACATCTGTAAAGAAAAGTCAGGATGTTTTTCCCTCACATCACTATTTGAACCACAGCACTGATGGCTCCTGGCACAGAGCAGATGAGTCAAAGAATGGTAAAAAACAAGGTTCTGTATTTTCTGGCCTGATCTATGCAAAGGTAACACAGAGGAGAGGCACACACAGGCAAAGAAAGAGAGTCTCTCATCAGAGACTTGGAGATGAAATATGAATTATACAGTGACATCACTTTTCCAGAAGGAGCTGCAATTCAAGAGTTCAGCCTTGAAGTCAAGTCTCTCCTACTGCTATAAGATTTAAAATGGTTTTGCTTGGTTTTAGATTATTCCTGCCTCATTACCTGGCTTGTCAATAAATGCAGGGCTGTTGCTTCTTCCCCTACCAGCTCCACCTATATCCAGCAATTATCCAGTAGATGTCAGTTAATAACTGTAAAATATGAGAACCCACTCTCTCATAACTATCCACAGCTACTACCCAGAATGCTTCTCCTTTGAACAGACATCAAGTTCTATCTACTTCTTGTTGCAAACTGCCCTAAAAATACCATTGCAAATATGAGAAGTACAGGTCAGCATGCTGGAAAACACACGGGATTATGTTTTCTCATCTGGCCCCAATGTCTCTAGCTATATAAGAGCAGCATTGCTTGGAGACAGAAGGCATCCTGGTCAAGTCTTGCTAGCTGCTCAGCAGGGTCCCAATGCCTTATTTGTTACATGTTATCAGTGTCTCACACAAAAGCACTGAAAATTATAACTCAGAGAGAAACAATATTACAAAAACAAAGCTTTTTTTTTTTTCATTCTTTTTCACATATCTTGCTCTTGAAGCTTCTTCTAAGAACATAAAATGTTTTTTACAAAACCTCTCCAGCAATCATGGAGTTCTTACTTGCTGAAGCAACAAGATATTGCTGTCCCTGCAGTGTGTTCCCACTGTGCTATGAACTGCAGCATGCTGCTTAAAACTTCTAATTGTAGGTATGTATATAATTTCCTTCCCATTTAATTTCTCTCACTGTTGTATAGTTTCTGAGACATATTCTGCAAGAGTTATTAAAAGAATTTTTGCCAAAGTGCTGTTTTCTTCATGGCAATCTACTGTTGCCTTGCTCTCTCTTCTTTTGGAAGAGAAAGGGGGTTTCTGTATTTCTAGGACCATCACATCAAGAGGGAGGAAGAGAGAGGGTAAAAATAAAGGGAATGTATTACACTGCAAGAGCATGTAACACCCCGGAGATACACACTGCACAGATACAATTACCTCACTCTTGTCTGCTGTTATGCAAGAGTGAGGAAACAAAATTGCAGTTTTTCCATGAGGAGTTATAATTAACCATTGAAAACACAAGTACTTCCTGGCAGTTACTTTATTTTCTTATGAGATTTAATCAGAACTGATTTACTGAGGTTTTAGTCTTTATTTTGTCTGGCTTGGGTGCTGCTTTGCACTACTCAAACTTTAAAAAAAAGACATACGCAGTCGGCCATTTTATTATACAAATCCAATCAAGCTAAAACAACGTTTAAAAGTGAAATGCATGTAAGCACATTTTGTGTGAAATGCCTGTAAGCACATGCACATTTCACACAAAATCACCCACACTGAAAGGAGGCTGTAGTGAGGTAGGGGTCAGCCTCTTCTCCCAGGCAACCAGTGATGGACCAGACAAAATAGCACCAAGTGGAAGTTTGGATTGGATCTTAGGAAAATTTCCTTTACTGAGAAAGCAGTTCAACATTGGAATAGACTGCACAAGGAAGTGATATAATCACCTCCCTAGAAGTGTTCAAAGACATGTGGGTGTGGCACCTGGGGACATGGGTTAGTGCTGGGTTAACCTTAAGAGGTCTTTTCCAACCTTAATGATTCCATGGCAATAGTGAGGATTTTTTTAATGTGCACTCTATCTAGTGTTGCACTTCGTGACTATTCCAGAGACAATCTAAGAATTCTGTGATGTTTCAGCAATCAGACTTATATGCCACTGGTCTGATGAATTTGTCACAGTAACCCTAGCCCTTTACACAAGTTGTCCAGGTTCTTTGCATGGTCAGTACAGAGAGGCACTTCCATTAGGCAATTCCTCTTCACCTACATTAGCCTGGGATGAACACTCCTATCTTTATTTTTTTCTTTCCTTCAACTACAAAAGGAGCACAGACCCTTGGGATAGCTAAAGGCAGCTGAGGTGAATCTCATCAAAACAGCTTAACTGTGCCCCACCTGAGTCTGTCTGCACCCCTCTGTGACTGAAGTGGGACAAATGGAAATGACCTGTTAAATGCAATACACAAAATTGTGTCCCAGAGCAATAGTGATGAACAAGAAATTACACCCTTCCCCTAAACGCACACAAGCAAAGTCTTTAATTTGAAATAACTTTATTTAAGTAACTCTTACACCATGTTCAATGAAATGAACCACAATTTCACTTAGTGAGTATTGCAAGAGTGGCAGAGCGCAGAAGGTAATAAGGCAAACACCTACTCTTGCAAGTAATAGCTACAATAACAACAACAAAATTAAGGAATGAAGATTGGTTTTGCCCTACAGATGATTTCCAAATGTTAAGTGAGCTTTGGTTTTTTACGTCTCCTAAGCTCTCGTGTCAGTCCTGTCAGAAGCCTGAAAATTCAGAGAAGCACTGCAAGGAACACTGTGTTTCCACAGAATATCATGTTTTAATATACTGGGTCACTCAAGGAACATCACTCCCCAGCTGCCATACATAAGGAGAGCTAGTCCCACCCACTCAAGAGCAACAAACAAAGGCCTGAGGAACCATCAGCCAACTCCTGATCTCCCTCGGAGCTGAAGGGCAGTGGGTCATCCTGACAGCCTGGCCTTTGCCAGGGAGAGGAGGCCACTCTACAGTATCCCAAAGCAAATATAGATGCTTGTCTCAACCAACCTCTTCTACAGATCTGTCAACAAGCTGTCATCCATTTATTCTACCAAAATCTCTATTATATCTAGAGATGGATGAAAGGCATTCCCAGAGTTAAACTGCAGCTGAACTTTAAGTTCATACTCGGCACTCTTCCATCAGGCCTCTTGTATCTCTGAGGGCCGAGGCAAAAAATGTGGTTCTCCCCTAAATACTGGGAAAATTAATTTCAAAATATCTCTTGCACTTCCTTAGCCTAGGATCAGCAAAAATCATATATATATACTGAAACATAGGCTGGATTTTTGTCTTCTGTTTGTTTTTTATGAGAAGCAAACAAACCCTGCCCACTCACAGCTCCTTTCAAATTCCAGGATGTAGGTACAAAGGAAACTAACCTGCCTGAATTGAAAAATCATCCAGGGTTGACTTTCTACCCTAAAGGACAACTTCTTCCAATGCTTCTTTGCTAATAGCTCACTGAAGACATATCACACAACTGTCTTCCATAAAGGTAAATCACACAATCAATACAGCTTCAGTAAAATACTAATGGCACCTAATTAAATATCCCCAGAGAATTCATTTTTCTTTTTCATTACAATGTATTAATGTAAAATTGTATTAAATCATTTTGCAATGTTTTGACTTCTGGAAGAGATTAAGTAACTGGACACCAATTTTGAAATACTGACTTCCAATAAAAATATTCTCTTTCTTGGCAGCTGAGGAACCCAGACAATCTGCACAGGCATTTAGGTATTAATCCAGCTTGAATTGGGCTTTTCATTTTCCAGTGAGGGAAGCCCACTTAGCATGCATTCTAAGGAACTGGATCAATTTGTCCCCTGATGTAACCCAAACAGATACTGAGATACACCAGAGACAAATCCAAAACGTGGCATGTAACCTGCAGAAAGAAAATCCCAGGAGATCTAATTTTTAACACACTACTAGCATTTACCAAGGACTCTGATCCAGTTTTACAAGTACATGCTAGCTGTTCTGTGCCTGTCCTGTAATGGCGAGTAAACATAAGTCTTAACTAGATAGTTTTATAAGCTATTTGAAACATTAAAACACCTAACCCCCCCAACATACAAGTATAAAGAATTATCAGATAATTGTGCCCAAAACTTTAAGGAAATAATTCTTATATACCATGTACCATAGATCCATTCACTTCTTGTATACACAGCAGGTCTCACAGGTCCATCATGACATCTATGAAATGATTAGTGAAAATCTTGCCTACCTGATTGTGATACCAGAAGTAATTTTACAACAGAGCAGATATGATTATATTATCCTCCTCTTTGGTACATCTCTACTGACTATAATGGTAAGAGAAATAAGAAACAGCAAAAACTGATTTTTAGACAAGGTGGAGCACAACTGTCACTGGCTCTGCATCACAGACAAACCCCAGCTGCTGTGAGAGAGTGAAAATCCAGCTCATCCTTTCTGCTGAAAGGTGCTATGACACCTTGCAGCAGCTTCATTTCTGGCTCAGCAAAAATAACTGCTGAGTAAGAAACTTGGCAGTGCTATACCACTACTTCCTTGCAAAGGACTGTGCTACACTGAGGAAGGTGAGCAATGGGAGTCAGGCCAAATTCTGTCACAACTCCATGAATTAAATAGCTTTTACTAGTACAGCATGCAGTCTCTGCATATAGACTTCAGTCTTCAATAAATCTTCTGCATTTGCCTCCACTCGTTTAGGGGTGACAGGCTGGTTAGTTAGACTTGATGGTCTTGAAGGTCTCTTCCAACTTTGGTGATTCTATGACTCTACTTTTTACCTCAAAGTCTTTTCAATGGATTTTCATTTGTGAAAATGAATCATAACCAAGTTGCACTTGAAGCCTACCCATTTACAATATATTATGAAATTCCTATTTTTTCAGTTTGCCATCCAAAAAACCCTATGCTAGACAATAGTAATAAGATCCCCTAAAATTAAATCAGGAGTGAATGGGAAATATCTGACTATACTAGGAAGACTTCAGTACATCAGATTTCTCAAAACTGTTATCAAAGCCTATAAAATATCAAAAACTTGTTATCTTTTTTAAGGATAATGCTTCAGTAAAAGAATATATGACCAAAATTGAACAAAAATGTCTTGTAAGCAATACCTATGAAAGAACAAATATTGTGGCCAACCCTAACTAGATCCCCAAAGTCTAAAAGCCCCTAGGCTAAATGTAAAAACCAACCTTCTTGCCTGAATCACCCCTTATTCTTCTTTAATTTTCCCACACTGGACAACACAGCCTTCCCAGCCTCAACAACAGTGAGACTGAACATTAAAAACAGAGTATCTAACAGGAGCATTATCACTCCATCTACAGGTACTGGTACAGACGAGTGACAAAGGAATTTTTCAACACTCCATCATAATCTCTACCCTGACAAAGTATTTGGAACCAATGCCACAGCTAACAGTCTTTTTTGGGATAATTACCACAGTATGAAACTTCACAGTCTGCAGAACAGGAGCAAGGAATTTGGCATATCTTCCACAAGCTCCTGTGACTACCTACAGCACATGTATGGCCAAAACCTGTGTTAGTGGATCAGCACAGAAAGCAACTCATTCTGTTAATACTAGTGAGGACATTACCAATCTCACTGGGCTAGGGTTAAAAACTAGTAATGCCTCAAAACTAATGTTTCCAAATGACCTCATCCTGCTACTGGAAGTGTGCAAAGACAATAAGTTTTTAAGAGTTGACAATCCCAGAAGTTGAACAAGATGTTATTCAGTCTTATACTTGAATTTATTTAGAGTACAAAAATCTGTTTATGTGCTTCAGGTTACTATTTTGTCATAGCAGTCACAGAAGGCAAGAATTAAAAATAAAATAAAAATAAAATTTAAAAAAACAAACCAAAACAAAAACAAACAACAGAAATCTGAAATAAATCCTTACATATTTCAGTGGCTACATCTGTTTAGGTAGATTGTTTCACTTAAATAAATGCAGGTCAGGTCATGACCTAAAGCAAATGCTAATCTGTGGTTTCAATGTTTAGTAAGGAAGCCCTGCATAGATGTTGCAAATGTGGAATATGAATTTGTACCGATACAGTAAAACAAACCACATGTATTAGTCAGGAAGTGGTGATTATCACGAAAATGAAACAAGAGTAAAAAAAAAGTGCAATAAGAACAAAGTGAGGTATACTGAGATTGTGTGTTTCCAAAAAGCAGCAGCTCACATAAGAAATAAGCCATGAAAAACACCTGGGAGTATTTGGCATAAATGGAAGCTGCAATTAGATGTTGGTAACAGCACAGTATAAAAGTGCTTAAGAAATCATTGGTAAGAGAGATGCTTCTCAGAGGCAGGACAGCAGGCATACTATAGGACCATCTTCAGCAACTTATTTTTGCATAGCTAATGCTGATACTCAAGAGTACACTGCGACAAAAAGCAAAAAGCCAAGTTCCTTGTAAAAGCTGATGTCATTCCTTATTCAAATCAACAGAGAAAAAACATGGTTGCTAAAAGCTCTTTGAAAGTTAAATATATGAACTGAAAAACTGCTGAAAGACTACTTTGCAGTAAGTCTTGTTGTAGATAAAGACAAAGCCTGCAATGCGTCACAGCAAATCCTTCTTTCCAGTTTGCAGGCACTTTGTAGTGACTTGCATTGGAAGTATCCAAAAGAAAAAAGCTTGGCTGGAATTCACTGTGCATTAGCAGTCATTATTCTGAGAAGACTCACAGTGATCTTTTACAGCATAGACAAAGCAAGAATGTTTTCTTCCAACAGAAGTTTCCTCAAAGCACTAGAGATGAATCAATACGGAGAGCCAGCTGAGACCTCAAAGATGTGGATTACCAAAAAAGACAACTCTCTTATTAAAGCACAAGCACAATTTTTCTAAAGAAATTATCAACAGTTCATCTTGTAAGCCAATTATTTTATTTCTTCATATATGAGTATTTATTACTACAGAATCTACTACAACCTAATATAATCTTTATAAAATATAAATAAAAATATATAACTAAAACAATCTTTAAAAGCACCTGTTGTACTGGTACAACACAAATTGCATCTTTTGCAAAACTCATTGGTGAATTACAGATTTTTATGCATGAATATTTTGGGACATTCCCTTGGAATTTACCAAGCCAGTATGTTAGCCCTGCTGCCACAGATATTATCCTGCAGCATGTAAGTGCCTTTAACTTAAGTTATGGATGGGAAATAAAGTTACCACATGGCTATGTAACCAGCCCAGGTTCACCCAGAAAGTTTATGGCAGAATAAAGAAGTGAACTCAAGTGGTCATCCTTCCTCCCTTCCAAATACCAGTTACTTTTCATTCATTCATTCATTTATTTAAAAAACCTGAACACAACAACGAGGGTCATGCAAGCACAGCTTATCTAATTACATTGCAGGATGGTCATCTGTGAGCACCATGCATCTGGTAGTGAACTCAGGAAGTGTAAATGTCTGCTTCATTTAGCTCATATATCTACTTAAATAAACACCTACTTTGTCTTAAGTTCCACTATTTATTATCATTTTTTAGTACATTAAATTCATATATTAGACAAATAAAACACAACTTACTGAATAGCACCATCTTCCATTTAGGTAATATAAAAGGGGATCTTGAGGCTTAAGTTCAATTGCCTTGTCTAGGTGCTCCTATTGGAAAGAAAATTAGTATCACTTTTAGATGTTTGTTTGGCAAGTGTGTTTACATTCTAAGTAGTTTGATGCAAGTAAGAAACAAATTCAGAAATTCTCTTCTGCTGCAACTGTCTTCTAACAATCTAAAAATATTTTAACTAGCAAATCCCTTCCTCATGGAGGGAAACCACAAAATTATTTAGCAATGTTGCACACAATGCAAGAAGGCATGCTGTATTTAGAACATGACTAAATAGCTCTAAAGTTCAGTCAAATAATTCAAGAACTTTTGTCTTAAAAAGGCAACAACTTCAATTAAATCCATTTCATTTACAGTTAGCATTAGGAAACTGTCACAGATCAAATCAGTGAGGAAAGCAACTACTCTTGAATAGATCTTACATGCCAGCACCCGTTTCTGAAGCATAGATTCCTTCAACCTTGGAACATGACTGCCCCAATGAAATGGTACTTGACACAACCAATTGCTATTATAATGTGAAATTCAGAAGATAAAATGGTTCTGTTTATAGTGAACCTACAAAACCTATAAAGTATCTAATGAGGTCCTTCTTCAAAAACCATTTTCATTTCAGGTCATGAGTTCCTTTATTTCTCTCTTTAATTTACCAAAGAAAGGTCTTATTGCTCAACCTGAGTTGGAAGAAAAAAATAAATATTTCAGCCTTACCATTTGCCTCTCAAAATAAATTTCATTTGAACATTTCTTCCACACCCCCCCCGCTCACCCCCACTGAC